>JACDOX010000253.1:64954-89554 GCA_014549065.1 Cardinalis cardinalis
CATGGTTATGACAATGGGAAGATGCCAGCAGCTCACATCCCAGGCAGCAGACTAAGAATTTAATGTTAAAACTCACTTTATAAGTTTTTTGACCAATCACACAAAGCAAAAGCACATTGACAGTAGTTCTATCCAATCACCATAAGCACAGGTACCTTTGGTTAAACAATGCTGGCTTATTTAGAATACAATATCTACTTGTAAGCCTTAAAACACAATGCACAGAGCTCCATTATTAAGCTTTAACCTTCCTAATATCTCGCTAGATAAACTTTTCTGTAACTTAGAGAGTTATTCTAGACAAGYGTTAATACACAGACCATTGTTCTATTTGTCCTTGCTTTTCTACAGTTTAAATAATTTTTCTGCTGACYAATCTCATGGCTGCTGCTTAGYTCTAATCACAGTTTTACTGTCTCTGAGGCCTGCCTTTTGCAGCTTTCCCAAAACCTTCTAATTTTGTRGATTCCCACACACATGGTCCCCTTATTTTCCTACTGCTCATTTTTTGCTGGATTTTTGGCTCCTCATATGCACCTCCAACYCTCATCCATGCTGCCAGTCCCACCAGTAGCCCACCCCAGACGGTTAACATASACTTAAACCCTCCAACCTGGAAAAATAAAGCTTATGGTTCCTGCAGGATATGCACTGAGCCCATATGATCCCTCAAGACCACGTTACCCATGATGTGAACGCCTTCCCTGCCTCATATCCCATTTTTCTCAGATTTTGCTGCCATCCAGCTGCTGCCCCAGTGGAGCAGACCCACAAATGCCTGCAGAAGATGTCCTTGGAGCAGGCTGCTCCAGCTCTGAGCAAGACTGAGTAGCTCTGTCCCCACCACTGAGCCGTCACAAGTGCCAAAAGCAGATAATTACTGCGGCTCAGCAATTCACAAGGAAAGGCAAATCTTATTTCCATGTTCCTGCTGCTTTGACAAACAGTGTCAGAAAGCAAGTGTTGGGGAGGGGGGGGAGAGCAGCAGAGATGGTGCTGTTAAATATTTATGGCGTGTTTTGGTTTCTTACTTGACAAACTATAATACGCTATCCATTTTTAATTCGATGTATCAGAGCAAGCACTTGTTACCAATTTGAAGAATAAGTTGCTSTACCAGAGCTGAGAGTGGATTGGGGTTGTGAAAGATTTCACAGAGACAGGAGAGAGGAGGTGTGTGTGTCTGTTGGGCTCACACAGCAGCTCTGGAGTTTTTCTCTCCTGCCCATTAAAAACCCTGTGGCGTAGAAGGACCAGGAAAATTTACTTCCCTGAAGTCTCCTCAAGGTACTTTCCAGGTACTGCAGATGCATAGAATCATAAAATTTTACAGGTTGGAAAAGCCCTCTAAGCCCCCTAAATTGTTAAGGTTGGAAAAGCCCTCTAARGYTGGGYCCTCTAAAAGCCCAACYTAAAATTCCTAAGGTTGGAAAAGCCCTCATAGAATCAYAAAATTGTTAAGATTGGAAAAGCCCTCTAAGCTCCCTAAATTRTAAAGGTTGGAAAAGCCCTCTAARGTTGGGTCCTCTAAAAGCCCAACCTAAAATTGTTAAGGTTGGAAGAGTCCTCATAAAATCATAAAATTTTTAAGGTTGGAAAAGCCTTCTAAACCCCCAAAATTGTTAAGGTTGGAAAAGCCCTCTAAAGCTGAGCCCTCTAAAAGCCCAACCTAAAATTCTTAGGGTTGGAAAAGCCCTCATAGAATCACAAAATTGTTAAGGTTGGAAAAGGCCTCCAAGATCACCAAGTCCATGTCAACCAGCACCACCACCATGGTCACCATTAAACCTTGTCCCCAAGTGCTTTYTAACACTTCCAGGGATGGTGACTCCACCACTGCCCTGGGCAGCCTGTGCCAGTGCTTTACAATGCCTTCCATGAAAAAAAATTCCTAATATCCCATCTAAACCTCCCCTGGCACAGCCTGAKGCAGTTTCCTCTCATTTTGGCACTTGTTACCTGAGACAAGAGCCTGGCTGTCCCCTCCTGTCAGGACTTGTGCAGAGCCACAAGGGCCCCCCCGAGCCTCCTTTGCTCCAGGCTCAGCCCCTTCCCAGCTCCCTCAGCTGCTCCTGACCCTTCCCCAGCTCCAYTCCCTTCCCTGGACACTCTCCAGCCCCTCCAGGTGTTTGTCATGAAGGTCTCCAGAGTGTGAACGACCAGGACTGTGCAGAGAGCTGGGTTTGGTTGCTGCTGAGCAGACATCACATTAAATTGAAAGGGAAGTGTGATGAAGGTCCAGTCAGTGCTGTAACACAGCCAGGGGAGGTGTTTGCAGCTCTGACTCTGGGCACAGGAGAGCAAAACCTTGTAAGATGAAGGGAATGGCTCTTTCCTGCACCCAGAGGAGGTGATGCCCTAAATATGCCCTCTGCTTCCCAGGTACCTGCTCCAGTAGTCTTTACTTCTCCTYTGAGATGAAAAATGTGAGTTAATACATTGGCAGGGACCTCATCACCCTGAGCAGAACTCACACCAACAAACCTGTGGAACCCAGGGGGAGAAAATTCCTTGCTTCCTCTTTGGTTTTCTGGCTTTGGTACATCCCAGTTTGTCTCTGACCTCTGTGTCATGTGTGAGAGAATTAACCAGACTGGATTGTTGGTGCCCAGGGCAGCCAAAATATAATAAATATTTATTATTCCTCTCGTTGCAATGATATGAATGCAATCTAAATTATTTAATCCTATCAGACATTTGAGATGCCAGTGACAACCAGCTCAGGCCAGAGTAAATCCAGCTCTTGGGGTCAGTGCAAAGCCTGTGTCCTTCTGCAAAAACAATGTTCTCYAGGCTGTGGAGAACATTTCCCATTTTCCTCTGGGAAAGGCTGTCAGTGATGCCTTGGACTGGCTGCCTGGAACAGAGGCTGGACAGAGGTAGAGAATAAAATGGGGATTTATTAAAGGCATTCAACCGATACACCCTGGCCAGTGCAAGAGCCTGGCAGAGGCTACACCCAAGATGGACCCAAGATGGATGACGGTCATGAGTTTTTTGGGCAGATATAAGTTTGGTCCATTTGCATATCAGGGGTTAATTGTCTGATTGCAACTCCAGGTGATGAGGTCACATTCTCCCAGTTTGCTCCTCCCAGTTCAATTTGTTTGTGCTTTTTGGGCCTGAGGCTGAGGTGTCCTTGGTTCTCAGGGCAGAGGGATTGTTCTGTGTGCCCARACTSTGAAGAGAGCTCACAAACACTGCAGGGAGCTCAGAGCTACACACTGATGCAGGACAGGAGCTGGAAAATAGAAAAGCTAAAATTTAAGGCCTCCTCAGGACCCAGCTGGCTGAGTGATTGCTCTCTGTCCTTGTTGCAGGTGCCTGTCGTGCGTGGAGAGCCCCTACCGCTGCCACTGGTGCAAGTACCGGCACATGTGCACCCACGACCCCAGCTCCTGCTCCTTCCAGGAGGGACGAGTCAAGATGCCTGAGGTAGGCACRCCACACATCTGGGATGCTCAGGGCTGGTGTCACCTTCACAGAATTCCCAGAATCCCTGGGTTGGGAGAGACCTTCAAGGCCATGGAGCCCAGCCCAGCCCCTGGCAMCCAGTGCCACATCCAGGCTGGTTAAACACCCCCAGGGATGGGGACTGCACCCCCTCCCCGGGCAGCCATGCCAGAACTTGATCCCCCTTGCTGGAAAAGCTTTTTCCTGCTCTCCACCCTGAATTTCCCTTGGCACAGCTCGAGGCCGTGTCCTCTGGTTGTGCCAGTGCTGCTGGAGACAGAGCCCAAGGGCAGCTGGGCACAGGCACCTTTCAGGAGCTGCAGAGAGTGCTGGGGGCAGCCCTGAGTCTCCTTTTCTGCAGGCTGAGCACCCCCAGCTCCCTCAGGGCTTCCTCTCAGGGTTTGTGCTCCCAGCCCCTCTCCAGCCTCGCTGCCCCTCTGGCCCTGCTCAGTGTCCCAAGGTCCTTCCCAGGCTGAGGGGCCAGAGCTGGGCACAGCCCTCGAGCTGAGCCCTGCCAGTGCCCAGGGCAGGGCACAGTGACCTCCCTGCTGCTGCTGCCCTCCATCCCTGACACAGCCGGGTGGCACTGGCCTCCCTGGGCACCAGGGCACAGTGACCTCCCTGCTGCTGCTGCCCTCCATCCCTGACACAGCCGGGTGGCACTGGCCTCCCTGGCACCAGGGCACAGTGACCTCCCTGCTCCTGCTGACCTTGTCAGCCCACAAAGCCTTCTCCACCTCCAATCCCACCCTCTCCCTCTGCTTGCTCTCCCCTCTGCTCTGCCAGACCCCAGGGACTGATCCCTCTCTCCTGTGCACCACAGGCAGTGYAGTGTGGGAAATGGATTTGTAGAGAATTCTCCAAACCTGACAGAAGGCTGGAATAGGACAGGCATTGCTGAGAGAGAAATGGAACTGGAAACAACTTTCAAAGGGTGGCCTTGCAAATAAGTCTGGATACTTTGGAGGAACAGAGCTGTGAAAGATGCATTGGAGTGGCACCCACCAGGGGTAATTTTAGATTATTGGCTTCAATGCAGCTACAGCATGGGGTGGCTAAAGCTGTAAAAATGGCAAAAAACACTTATAATGTCTTGTAATTAGGAAATAGTTGGCTTCTGATTATGCTAGGATGAATTATAACATCTGTATTGTCTCACCCTTCACAAGAGAATGAAAATGGAATAAAAGTTTTTTAAATGCCTCTCAGCTGCCCCATCTCTGGGTCGGAAAAGAGCATAATCCAACAGTGTGTGACCTTGGAAACTCATCACAAACTCCTGGCCCCAAAGCTCTGGGAGGGATGGCAAACACTGGTTGTGTTCCAGGAGARAAGGAGGTTACCAACCCCAGGCTGCTGAGACCTGGGGAGGATTTAGGGCTTTGGCCATGGAGTCAGTAGATTCCAGCTGKGTTTGGAACACCTTTGGGGCTTTGTGGGTTTGGTGCCTAATGGCAGAGGCATCCAGCTGCCCCCCAGATTGCCACTGACTGAGCTGAACTGGAGCTTGGGTGTTGACACAGAGCTGCAAATGCTGCCTGGCTGGYGTTGTAGGCAAGGAGAATACAAATAGGAAGCCACTTAATTCCTTCCTGGTGCCACATGTAGTGTCTGTGACATTGCCATTCCCTCCCACCCCTTCTGTAAATGCTGGTGGAGCTGTCACATTTGTGCTGGTTGAGATGTCCTGCAYCAGATGTCCTGACCTGCTCTGGCACTGGGAAAAGCCATAAATACTCATGAGTTCTCCATCTAGCAGGATTCAGGATTTTCTGTAGAACTACTGGAAAATGTGCTGAGGAGCTGGAGGGTTTGATGCCCTGAGCTTGGTGATGGAGAGGTTAGGAAAGGCAGCCCAGGGTTATTCCAGATCATTATTCCAAAATTTGGGTATTCTAAAGCCTTGTCACATTTTGGCCAGTCCTGCTGGCCACAGGTTTCTGTCCCACCCACTCCTGGCACTGTGGGAACCTCATTTTCTCGCTGAGTGGGATCTTCTGGGACACTTTGTCTCAGTTTTCCACTGTGCCATGTCACCCTGCTCTCCTCTGGTGTGCTTCAAGCACAGAGCTCACCTTCCCAGCTCCCCTGCCCAAAGGGAGATGCCCACAAACCTCAGTGGATCTTCACCAGAAAGGAGATTGTGAGAGTTATCCCAGTTTCTTAGGGAAGGGACAGGGGGTGGCACAGCCACTGCTCCTTGCTTTGTCCTCTCCAAGGTGTTGCTCTGCAGAGCTTGGGAGAGGCAGGAATTCATCAAACTCTGYCTGGTTTTAGCTTCATCACCTCTCTTCCAGTTCTGTTTCTGAAAGATGTCCTCTTCAGGAGGCAGCTCCATTCTGGGGGGCTTTGTCAGCAGAGTTTGCTTTTCCTCTCTTCTACSCCCTTTAACAGAGAATTCCCTGCTAAGCTTTGTGTACTCCCTTTCTGATCTTGTAAAAMTGGGATTTTCATGACCGCAGGAAGAGGAACAGACCTGACCTTGGAAAGCCACAACTGATTTACAAGGCAATGACAGCATCATGGATGTTACACTGCTCACTGCTAATGGGAGCTGCAGCATTTTTTTTTTTGCCTTCTCTGGGCACAAATGGGGTCTCATTCCCCTGGGATACAACATTTGGAATAATCTGCTAAGCTCAGGAGCTGGTTTTGCTGTCTGCTCCACAGAGGAAGGACTGGAATGGTAAAATCTGCAAGGATAAAGGCCTTGCAACTCCCAGAACTTTCAGAGCTTGCTTTGTGCCTGGCTGTGTGAGAAATGCCCTGCAGCTTCAGGCTCCTTCTCGTTCCCTCTGTGTGTTTGTGGCTCTCAAGGGCTGGGGAAGGATGGCATCACAAGTGCCCTCTGACAAACGTATTTACAATCACTCTGTGGCCAGAAAGGTTGGGTTTTTTGTTTGTTTTTTTTTTCTTTTTTGTCAAATGGCACTTTGAAGGAATGTCTATCTCCCACGCTTCTCCTCAAAACCATCTTCTCACTGACTCACTGCTCTCACCACAACTTCCACTGCCTGTTTTTCACTGTCACCTGCAATTCTATCATTTTCTGTCCTRTGCACTTGAGTGGGTTCTCTGAACAACAGAAACCATTCAGAACCCTGAAGAAGCCCAGCCTGGCTCCTCATTGCCAGCCCAGACTGTGACCGTGTTCACAGGGGTCTTAGGATGAGGGAAGAGATGAGGATCTGACTCCATGTTTCAGAGGGCTGATTTGTTATTTTATGATATATATTATATTAAAACTATGCTAAAAGAATAGAAGAAAGGATTTCATCGGAAGGCTAGCTAAGAATAGAATAGCAAAGAAGGATAACAAAGGCTTGTGGCTCAGGCTCTCTGTCCAAGCCAGCTGGGCTGTGATTGGTCATTAATTAGAAACATCCAACATGGGCCAATCACAGATGCACCTGTTGCATCCCACAGCAGCAGATAACCATTGTTTGCATTTTGTTCCTGAGGCCTCTCAGCTTCTCAGGAGGAAAAATCCTAARGAAAGGATTTTTCATAAAAGATGTCTGTGACACCCAGACCTTCCCCTGGTTCCTGGTGATGCAACGTGACTCAGTTGGTTGACAAGACCCAGGTCTGTTCCCATCTTTGCAGAGCTCAAAGTGCACCCTCACTRTAATAGTGGCTCTATTTTCACTGGTCTCTCACCTCCATTCTCCTTTCAATCCTTTCCTCTRCCAGCATTTGGAGCCCTGGAGGATGAAGGCAGGGAAGGCTTCGCCACCACCCAGGCATGAGTACCTGCTAAGTAAAACTGACTGGGAAGAATGGGGTGGTTGGACCATCCCATTTGCTGTCTCTCCATGAGTTTGCTGAGCAGATTAACTCAGGCATCTTCCCAAAACAAATATTAGTGTTACTCTATCACATGGACCTGAGCCAGAAACTCCTTCCCTCTGGAGCCATCAGTGCTGGCACACCAAGCCTCACCCTTCCCATCACTGTGGCCTTCACCTTCTCTTGCTTTGCCCACCCTCAGGTGATTTTTTTTTCCTCTTGCCATCCTTCAAACTGTCCAGATGGCCTGGGCTGCAGATGGGCTCATTTGGGCTGGCACCCCTCAGCCYTGGGCCAGTCTGGGGTGCTCTCAAAGGAAGGTTGTGCCTTTGTGTCCTCATAACTCCATAATTTCCTTAGGATTARCCTCACAAATTTCTGGGCTCAGCCTTTCATCTAGGCCTTATTTTTGTTCTCTGAGAGGATCTTGGGGTTTTTGCTTGTATTTCCTTGTAGTGTGAGTTGCTGGTTACTGCAGAATGCTGGATGGATGTGAGACTGATCCAGAGGGACAGCAGAAAAGCTTTGGCTGTGACCCACATTGTCCAGAAATGCTGTACCCTGCCACCCAAGGACAGCCTTTGAATTGTCTTGTGGATAGCTGGGAATGACAGAACAACCAGAGATGGAGGAAGGACAGAAAATGTCTGTTCCCTCACCATCAGCTCTGAGATAGGATTTTCTTACCTGTCAGGTGAATCAGTTCTGTCTGTAACAGATCTGGATCAGCCACTCTGGGAGCTTTGGGAAAGCCCAGGTTTGCTCYAGTGAAGAGCTCCAGCTTAGTCATAAAGCAGGAGTATTTATGATTATGGCACTGATCTTAATCACAGAGGGTTCATGATGTCCCCAGATGATTTGTAGAAGAAATACTTCACCTTGGCGTGTAATTTCCCTTTACAGCAGGGTTTTGAAAGCCTGGCCCACTTACTTGAAATATACTGGGTGACTTCTTGSTTTAGAAAGGGGAGCTGATATTATTGTTACTGAGGCAGCAAGGGAAAGCACAAGGGAAAAAAGGACATTTTAATACTGGAGTAGATTGTTGTTGCTGCTGTTGTTGTTTTTCCCAAAGAGCTGATGGCAAAAATAGAGAGAATTAGTCTCAGAGATAGGAGGGAGTGGAYTTCTGGGGGTTTTTCTTTGTTATCCTGTCTCTGCTTTTGACATCTGCTGCTGACCAGAGCTGAAGTCAGAGTGCAGGCTCAGAGTCTGAGCACAAACCATTGCATTGCAGATTCTCACTCTGAAATCAACCCTTACCTGACACAATCCCCAAGCAAGAGAGCTCAGCCACTTCTTCTGTAAATGGGCAAGACAGTCAACAAGAACTGGGGGGAAACTGAGGCAAGAAGTGTAAAACAATGGATTTGAGGGTCTCCAGTGTGAYAGGGGCTGTAGAAACCACACCTGTGGTTTCAATTAGATATCAGATAAAAGATATCAATTACCCAATGCTGACTGCATCATCTGTCTTGTCTCCATTCAGATCTGCTCTGATCCAGGGAGAAGTTTTCATGTCAATGTTTCTGTAAAAGGAAGGGATGCTGGGATAGCCTGCTTGAGTTGATGGGATAAAGGAATAAATCTTTTATTTGTGCCTTTTTCTCTGAGATGAACATTATCTTGTTCCGGGCCTTGCAAGGATTTTAGCTTTGTGTAGGGAAAAAAAGAAGGGGGAAAATGGCACAAGCCAAAAGCAAGCCTAGATAACAAATCTGTTATTCACCAGGTTTAACAGATACATAATAATTTAATTACCTTGAAGGAGGTTTTCATCTTTCCCTGCTCAGCCRACATGTGTGTGCATGTGTTTTTCTTTCTCCCCCAAACAAGCCTTTCATTAAAAGGATTTTCATCTGCTGCCTAAAAAGGGGAGAGAAGAAAAGATCTCTCACTGAGGTGTTTTATGTGCAGTTGTACGTGCTAATGACAGCAGAGCCCACATAAAAGGAACAACTGCTTCAAATATTCATTTGTCAGGGGTGATGGGGAGCCCTGTGAGCTGCGTGCTGAGGAGCAGAGCATGGCTTTGCTCCTGCCTTGGCCCAAACCAAGAGCTGTCCTGGTGGCCTCCATTGCCACTGCACTGATTTGGCTCTTCCTGGCTGCTGGTCCTTCTTAAGAGGGTGTTTGTTGGGAAATGGGGTGGAAGGAAGGGGGGGAAAAGAAGATGGAGGGTGATGATGCCTGAACTGACAGGCATCTAAGAGGCATTTGGATAATGTCCTTAATAACAGGCTTTAAATTTGTGTTAGTCCTGAAGTGGTCAGGAAGTTGGGCAGGATGGTGGTTGTAGGTCCCTTTGAACTGAAAGTACAATATTTAATTCTATTCTGCTCTGTTAGGTCTCTTTGAACTGAAAACTATTCTATTCTACCCCATCCCATTTATTTMTTTAATGTCCATGTCTCCTCATCATGGACTTTGTAATAAACTCAGCAGTGCCTTCCCCATCTTGCTGCTCCCTCTCAGACTCAGGGGGGACTTTGCCCCAGGGTGTCCAAAACCCATACAGGTTTCCAGGCCCTCCAARTGTCCTGTTTTGCCCATTTTTTGAGGTGCAGAAGGATGTCACAGCACCCACCTGCTCCCAAAATGCACCCCAGTGAACTGGGTGGCTGCACTGGGGAGGGCACAGAGGACCTGCTGGGCCACTGGGGGAGCATGGCCAACTCCTTGCTCCCTCGCATCAAAAACCCTTCTGGTGATGCATCTTCAGCTGTTGCTGTGGCAACTGCTCAGTTTTCATCCCTCTCCTCTTTCCAGCTTCACTTAACCCATCTAGAGAGGCGACTGCTGGAAGCCTAAGCACGGGGAGAGGAGAATACCCATCCCTGCTCAGAGGAGTGCACCTCTCCTCTCTCAGGGGCTGCAGTGACAGCTCCAGCCTGGCCAACCCCAGAGCTCCAAACCCTTTCCTGGCTTGTCAATTATCCCTTCACTTATCCTGGCACCTGTCTGTCATTAAGGGGAGGGTGTGAGGTGGAGTTTCTATGGCAACTGCAGGCAGCTTGCTGGGCAAGGCAGGGGTGATGCCTTGAGAAGGCTGAGCTAGAGCAGGGGCTGGGCAGAGTTCCAGAATAAAGCAGGGAYTTATGAMAAGGATCTCCTCCATGGATGCACCTTGGGCAGCACCAGAGCCCAGCCAGGGCTGCACCCAAGATGAACCAAAATGGCCCCAAAATGCACCAGCGCTCCCGGGGGCTCTCCCTGGGATCAGTTCTGCTCCATTTGCACCTTGCAGTTCATTGTCCCATTCCAGCTTTAGCCCCTGCAGTCCCACCCTGCTTGTTTTTCTCTCTCCAGCCCACGGTGTTTGTGCTCCTGGGCTGAGATTTGGGTCATTTGTCCTTGGTGCCCAGCTGGAGCAGGAATTGTTTTGTCTCCCTGCTCTGTGCACAGAGCTCACCATCCCATAATAGGAAGCTCAGACCCACACACTGAAGCAGCACAGAATCTGAAAAATATATAAAAATAATATAAAAGGCATGTTTTATATGCCTTTTATATATCTTTTATAAGTTTCAGGTATATTAYTTTRTACCTGAGGCATCAGGGGCACTGGCAGCCACCCCATGCAGGTAGGATCTGCACACATTTCATGGCACCTGCAGCACTGGGAGTTGGTGTTTAGCATCTGTTTCACTCTTAGAAGGGTTTCCAGGCACGTGTGATGGAGTTTAGTCTGCTCTGCATCATGTCCAGGGAAGGCAGGGGTAATCCAGGAGGAGGCTGCAGCTGGTGGTTTGGATCCAGCTGTGCCTTGGGACTCCTGGTGGTTTGGCATTTCAGGCTCTGTGGCATTTCAGCCCCCATCCATCATTACAGCACTTTSCCAGAAAGGGAGATGTGTCCTGTAGTGGGTACATCCTCTTCAGAGGGGGTKCTTCAGATAATGATGAGAGGAAATTAAACACAGAAAATGGAGGCTGGGCAAAAAGCTCCCCTTTGTTCATGGAGCCTTGTTAGAGCATGAAAAATGCTGCTCAGAGCCAGTGTCAGAGCCACAGGTTTGATTTCAGCAGATGAGAGTTGTATTTCTRACTCTGAGTTGGCTTGGGCATGTTCACCTTTCTGTGCCCCTGATTCCCTCACACCTTCTGATTTGGGTAAGCACTTCCAGTTAATAGGTGCTTGTACCATCCTTAGTTCCTGGAGCTGTGATCTCACAGTGGGGGCTGCTCATGAGAAGCCTTTGAACATGTACAAACAAATTAGATAATTTGCTGTTGTTTGCCAGTCACAATGACTTGCACTGAGGTGAAGAAGAAGCAAAGTGTCGAGAGGCTTCTTCTGTTATTTTTGGGTATCTTTTGCCATCTCTGAGCCTTTCTGCCCTGCAGTCATCCAGCTGGCAGGRGAAAAGGCTGGTAACTTGTTCCATTTCTGCAGTAACTTTCAGCAGGGTTTCAGAGATGTATTAATTCATAGAACCCAACTGGTTTGGGTTGGAAAGGACCTTAAGATAATCTCATTCCAACCCCCTGCCATGGGCAGGGCCATMTCCCACTATCCCAGGTTGCTCCAGGCCCTGTCCAGCCTGGCCTTGGACACTTCCAGGGATGTGGCAGCTTCTCTGGGCAACCTGTGCCAGGGCCTCCCCACCCACAGAATAAATAATTTCTTCTTAATATATATCTCATCTGTCTAATATCTAATTTATTTCTGATAATTATGGTGGTGGATCTTCAGGAAATCTGCCCTGGAGACAGCTCCATCCTTTCTCCTCTTGTTGAGATGTCCAACCAAACCCCACAGGATCTGAGAAATGATGGGAAAGGGTTTTTCTGAGAGCAGAACACATCCTACCTTAATGCACATCTTGTTTTCTTAGAGCTCAGCCTCACCTTGTGAGTGACTAATCAAGGACCTGCTYGTGTGATTTCGAGGAGCAGCTCAGGGTTGGAATGAGAGATACRAGAAACATCTGACACTCAGCACTGTGTCCCTGCTGTTTTTCATAACAGTTGGGCTGCTCMTCTTTGTCATGCAGGATTATCTATSCCACAGGACAGAGTGATCTCAGAATGCAGCAGGCTAATGTTCATCTGTCCCCGCCAACACAGCATCCTTGACAAAACACCGGGAAGAGCTTATGTTGTTTTGAAAGCCCAGCTCAGTGCAGTGCTATTGTAATGCCTCAAGTGGCTACAGGGTTTTCTGGCTCTCTGGATATCTGTCAGGGCTGCTGGGATCCCTGTGGCACCCTGCAGTCTGAGGGAGGAAGGACAATTCCCCATTCAGACAGTCCATGGTGATGTCTTGGCTTGGAAGAATTTGCTTTTCTCCATTGTAGCATCAGCTGCATTCACCGCTTTGGGGGCTGGCCAAGGAGAAACATTCTCAGGATGTTGAGGCTGCAGATAAGAGGTGAGGCTGGAATGTGTATCCTGCCTCTCTTGGGGCATCTCCAGGAGCCCAGGCCCTCCTTCCCTGCCTGCTCTTTGAGCGTGAGTCCATTTGCTTTGGCTTGGGTGCTATCTCATGCTGCCATGGATCTCAGGAAGGGAGAGGATGATAAGAGCTGTGATATCATGGTCCTGACCTTCCCACTGTGGAAGCCAAGCTGTGATGATTCCCTGGGCTTCTGTCCTGGTCTCTAAAGGAAGTGACCTCTGTGCAACCTCCAGCCCATCTGTTCCTCTGTCTCCTCCATCCACTGCCAAACTCACTGACCATTCGGGGCCTCGCTGGGCCAAAGTCTGAAGCCCTCAAAGTTCCAGAGAGTCTGGAATTCTCAGGTTCCTGCTGGCTGTAAAAACGCACATCTTTAGAGGAGAAATAGGCTTTCAGTCCTCTTAGGAAGAGGGCACTACAGCTTAAGCTCAACCCTCGTTAGACCCCAGAAATCCCCATGGGAGAGTGTTGCCATGGGAATGCCTCCCACTTCTGAGGAATTCTTAGTTGGATAATGTCCCTTGTGTGTGCCAAACCCATTTCTTGGCACTGGCTAATAATGAACTTCGTTGAGGAGTGACAGGTCAATGTCACTCTCATGGAATCAGTGTGATTTGGGTTGGWAGGGACCTTAAAYATCATCTAATTCCAACYCCTCTGCCGTGGGCAGGAACATACATGGAAGTTCTTGTGAACTTCTGGYAGAACTCCTTATAGAAGGCTGGCTGGGAAGGGTGCAGATTTATAYAGGCCTAATTAGAGAAGGAATTAATTACTGTTTTATGAGCTGCCTGTGCTCTGCTCTGTGCCTTCCACAGCTTTGCACAATCCAGTTTTCCTGTGTGAGTTGTTCGGAAGAGCTCTCTTGCTTAACCAGGGTTCTCCTTCAACAAAAGGCAGATTGCACAAGTAAATACCTGGTTTTCTTGTCTCTTGCACACACACCGCCTTCCTCAATGCACGTATTCATATTATTTATTATTTCCAAGCWCAGGAAGCATCAGGACTGAGGCAACTCACGTGTCCCCAGTAGCCTCTTTCCACCGAGCAGATGGACCTCGTGACAAAACCATTGAGTGTTTTTGTCACTGGTCCACTCCCCTAATCCGGTGACCAGAAGGCTTCTGCTCTCTGGATCATTACTTCTCCTTCTGAGAGTRTGTCAAAGCAGCAAAGGGCTGAAAGAAAGCTAATGTTGTGTCTCTATTTAAAAAGGATAAATGTGGCGCTTGGATAATTATGGCAGCCTGACCTTGATCCTCGTGAAATAATGGACCAGCTAAGAAAGACTCTATTAATAAAGAATTAAAGGAGGGTAAAATCATTAATGTTCATCAGCAGTGATGTGTGGACTGRCTTCAGAGGCAGAACAGTCCTGGGTTAGGATCAAGCTCTCAACAGACCTGGGTCATTTCCCAGCACTGCCTGCRTGGCCTTGGGGGAATCACTTTGCTCCCAATCACCAGGAGTGGGCAGTGAGCCATGGCAGGGGAGGTTGCTTATCTTCATTTAGATCCTGCTTGTGAGCAGCCACTCTCTGGTGATCAGCATCACTCATCTCTCCCCAGCCTCCACAGCACCAGGCCAGGGACCCAGGGCAGCKGAGCTGATGATCTGCTGTCCATCAGTGAGGAGGCTCTGCTAGAGGTTTCCCAGAGAAATTTTAGATGTCCTCTCCMTGGGAGTGTTCAAGGCCTGGTTGAAACCACCTGGGATAGTGGAAGGTGTCCTTGCCCATGGCAGGGGGTGGAACTAGATGATCTTTAATATCCTGCCCAGCCCATTTTATGACCTGCTGGTCTCCCTCCAGCTGTGGTATCTGTGCAAGCCACCACTGACATGTGTCACAGTCATGTTTTCTGAAAAATCCYTTTGCCCAGGATTTTCTCCTGGGAGGCTGAGAAGCCTCAGAGAAAAAGGAAAGCAATTCTTATCTCATTTGCTTCTCCTGTGTTTTGCTCATGTGGAATGTGTTTGGAGATTGTTTGCCCACAGGTGATTGTTCCATGTGAGTTGTTTTCACTCCATGCTCAATCAGGGTCCAGCTGTGTCAGGGCTCTAGMGAGTCACAAGTTTTCRTTATTATCTTTTTAGCCTTCTGTAAGTATCCTTTCTGTATTCTTTAGTTAGTTTAGTATAGTATTCTTAATATAGTATCATAAAATAATAAATTAGCCTTCTGAGAACATGGAGTCAGATTCATCATTCCTTCCTGCCATGGGGCACCCAGCAAATACAACAGAYRTGTGCAGCTGCCAGAGTGCACAGAGCTAAAMCAGAGCCAAATCTTTCCCCAGCTTGGCCACCAGCCTCCAGGCCAACCCCCTTTTGCCAGGCACCMGAACCTCTTGCAATGCCTGACAAAGGAGAGCTGGAATTTGCTCCTRTGTGGAAGACTCTTGACTAGAAAGGAGCCACCAGAAGTGACAGAGATGCAGGGACTCAATTATTCCTTTGTTGTCTCTGCAGATGTTTACACTTCCCATAAATCCTGTTGCTTTCTCCTCATCAGCTGCCTTTAAAGTTCGGACCATTTTCCTCATGTATTATTACTTTTGCTGTGCCAATAAATAAGCACACCATCAATCAAGCTAACAACACTGTAAACTTAGGAAGTGCAGRTAAAATATATGGCGCATTAAAAAATTCTTTGACCGGGTGAGCTTTTTTTCGGAGCTGGTTTGATTGCTGCTGGTGCCGATGTAAATTTGGGAGAAGTATAWCCAGAAATTTATGGAGCTTGGATTCCTGCCTACGAGGCATTGACCTGATTCCACTTTATAACATAATAACGTTCCCCAGCACTGTTTGTGTAAATTTTAAATATAATTTTTACGACGCTAAGAATTAGTGGTATAATAATGTAAACACAGCGTGGACTGTAACTCACCCCTTCTCCTCCTGCACTGGGGATGGAGAGCTCCTTGCTGCTTCCTTCTCCAGACTATCCAGGATCTGGGAAGCTGTGCAGGAGTTTAAAAGGCACCAGCTTGGCAGCCCTGGAGCCCTGGGTTTGCAGCAGTACAGGGTGGTGACCCCGTGTGATTGTGCAGAGGTGTGAGAGACAACTTCAGGAAACAAATTCCAGGCAGTCCCTRCTGCCTCTCATTTGTAAACTTGCTTTTTTCCTGCGTTTTATCCAGGTGAAATCTGATTTCTGCAAGGTCAGTGAAAGGTCAGGGGGGTTTTTGCCTGTTTTCCCTCTCCTTTTTCCCATTCCTTGCCTTCCTTTTTTTTCTCTTTCCTTCGTCTGTTTTTGTTTTTAATCTAGTTTGTTTTTGGTTTTTTTTTTTAATCTAGTTTAATTTACAGAGCATCCAGATGCTGTGGTCTAGATATCTTTATAAAAACCCAATCCCTGCCTCTCAACTCTTACCCTCTTGACTTGATTACAGCAGAGTGGGCGGGTGACAAAGCCAGAGGGAACACAGAGAAAACAGAACATTGCAGCTCGGCAGAGCAGATGAACAAAAGATGTATTTATTTACGTAATAACTGAGTAAATAACATTCTGAGTTTCATTTCTTATGGGGTCCCAAAGGGCCTGAGTGAGTCAATCTTGGTCACCGCTTAGATTCACTGTGTGGTCATTTTTTTTTTCAGGCAAGATGCCTTAGATAAGGTACAAAGATGTTTGCTGGATGAGGGATATTGAAAGAAAAGTCTTAAAAAAACAACCTGTAAAGTTAAAGAAATGGATTTTAATGGCAGAAGAAAAGAGGATCTGGATGCTTTGAGTAATGATGGAGTGAGTGCTGGAATGAAGTAATGAAGGAGCAGTGAAGGAATTAATGGTCTGTTCCTGAATGGAGGTGACTCCTACTCTTCTGGGAGAGGAAGGGTGAAAACCCATTGCCATGTTTGAGGTAAAGAAATAAAGAAAATTAATATCTGGGCAGCGGTGCCCCCAGTGCCCTCAGCATTAGGTGAGCTTTATTTTCCTTCCATAGAAAGTGGAGATCCAGCCARTGCTGCCAGGGATGGTGAGGGAGGAGTATGAAGGAAAAGCTGGAAAGGTTCCCTCCCCTGGATGCTCTGGCTGACAAGAGATGCACAAGTGGGGATGGGTGAACCCCAGTAAAAGGTGGGGGCTGTTGGTAGGTGGGGGGTTCATTGTATTAAACCTCCACGGATGTGTTCCCTATTCCCACATGGAATGCTTGTCACACAAGGCAGATAAAGCTCCTTTTCTACTGGGAACTGGAAAACACTTTGGTGATCCTTTGGATCATAATCRTGGCCAAAAACACTAACAGAGAGTGAAACTGTGCAAATAAGGTGGGAGAAAACCTGAGCAGTATCACAAGGCTGCGAGACATCCTGATGTGCCTTTTCCTAGGAGAGGAACTTGGGGCACTTTGTCAGTCTCCAGCTTATACTGGGAAACAACACAGTGAAACCTCCATGAAATCATAACTCTGGATGTATGAAGCACCATAAAGAAACCAAACTAATTAGTTCAGGGCTAAGACCACACAGCCTCAGAGAGGCTTCCTCATCCTTTTTAGCAGAATCCTCACAATGGCTCTCATTGGAGACCAGCTCAGCTCGGCTCTGATGAAGGCCATAACACACATGTGAGAGAAAAGGTCCTCATATTTCTGAGACTTTATTATTCCTGCAAGCTACAACAAAAACACATTTGCAGGCGCTCTATGAGGAGTTATAAATAAAGAAAATTAAACTACCATCGACCCAATGAGTACAGCTCATTTCGTGCAGTGGTTTCACTGCAAAAGCTCTCTGACTTGGTAATTGGCAAAATTTTGGTGATGTGAGGTGTGCATCGCTGCTGATACCAGTAATTGGCAAGGGTGGAGGATATTATTTTAAATGGACTGACTCATTTGAAAGCATTCAAGAGCTAGAATGAAGCTACACACACAAAATGAATCAACAATGATTCTCTGGATTGCCAGCTCCCCTTAGAGTCAGGCAAAAGATTTAGTTATTGTATATCAGAGGCAAGAAGGGATGGGATTGTGCCCATCCTTGGTGCAGTTGTTGGCCGTCTATGATTTTATTTCTCCTACATCCTGTGAAAATTGTATTTTTCCAACCAAGGAGAAGGGTGAAGARAAAGTGTCTCCACTGCAAAATGTCCAAAATAACTCTTTTTTACAWAGCCTTCTGCTTGGGTCTGCTCTGCTCAGCTTGATGTTTTACCCCCAAAAATACAAACTTGGCCTGTTTTATTCCCAAAAATACAAACCACCCTTGACACAGGCTGCAAAATGAGTTCTGTGTTTGAATCTGAACCCAGAGCCTGGTCCAAGCTCTGAGGTTTTATGCAGTACATCACCCAATGAAATTGCCTTTTCCCCTCCCCGTTTCAATTAGAAAGAACATTAGGTCAATCAGATAAAGCCACATTGGGAGGATTTCCTCTTTATGGCGCTTGCCTCTTCAATTATCTATAATGAACTTCCTCACAGCACTGCAAAGCTTTTTATATGCAAACGAACCCTGTTTTGGGGCTGCCTCAATCACGGCTCGTTAATGAACTTGAAACAAGTGTTATCGGAAAGGTTACAGCACCAGTGCTGGAGGGGGACAGGATAAAGCCACACAAGAAAGACCAGGCTGGAGGGCTGGGATTGGCCTGCAGGTAGCAGAGTGGACTATCTCCATCCTCCACGCCACAGCCCCCACCAGAGGCTTTTCTSTGTGACACACATCAAGTGAAATGCCCGCTCCTGGGGAACGGCTGCTCGGCGGCTGATAGGGCTTCCCCACCCTCCTGCCCCACTGATTCCCTCTGCCAGGGCATCTCTCTCTCTCAGCTCCTGGAAAAAAAAAACAAGGAGAGGCTGCTGCCAATGTCTTTCCTTGTGCCAGGAGAAAGAGAGGGAGCTGAGGCAGAGGCCCCAGGATTTGTTGTGCAGGTGATGGGGAAGGGTCAGGGGTGTTGAAGACATARGGTCCCAAATGGTGTTTGCATCTGCTGGTGTGATCAGTACTGAAAACTCTTYAACATAGCCTGGATCACCTCCTTCTCCTGCCCTCTGGGATTTTTATTGGTCTTAAATCAGCCAGAATTACAGATTATGCRTCACTTTTTTTGTGCTGAGTAGCTGCAGGGAGCCTTAATGCTGGTGTGCCATGGTATGGTAGAACCATTGRACCCAAGCTTGGGAAGACTTTCCAGATGGTTAAACCTTGCTCTTTTATCAAGAAAAATGCTTCAGTGACACGTTACCCATTGTGTTCCAGCATCAGGAGCTCCCTGGAGARGTTCCATCACAGAACAGAACAGCAGCAAGGACAGGGAGGGCTGGAYCAGGGTGTAGCTCCTCAATCCTGCACCCCCAAGAGTGCAGAGGGTGGCAGGGATAAAGCTCATCCCTGCATTGCAGTATCCCATGTGTTTYCCACCTCCAACCCTTCCTCCTTCCAGCCAGGTTAATGGGATGGCCTGTTAAGCCTTGGCAGCGCACATCAAGCCAGGCCCTGTGCCAGATTATCCCGGGCAAAGAGCCCCTGGATCCGAGGTGGTTCAGCTCCACCCAGCTCCAGGGGCTGTGCTTGGCTCTCCTGGCTCTGGTGCCAGCCTGGGCAAGGCCAGTCGAAGCCCATCAGTGGCTCTCAGTCACTTCCACCATGAGCATCATCACCCTGTAAATACAGATGAAAAGTCATCTCTCAGGCTCCTCAGTCTGGCAGCCCCTTAGGACAGACCCTCACATCCTCCTTGGGACTGGGGAAGGTTCTGGCCTTCACTGCAGGGATGCATTGGGTGGTTACTGGATTTCCTGCCTGCCCCTGGCCAGGGATGAGCTCATACCCTCCATGTGATGAGTGTTGGCTCTGGTAATTCTGCCCCTGGTTGGTGAAACTACAGATGTTGCACATCTGATCCATTTCTTTATCTCCGTCAGCTATTTGCTTCACTAAGATGCTCCCACCATCTGCTCTAACAAGTTCCAAGGCTCTCAAAGAGCCATAAATCCCACTTTTGAACCCTTCCCTACTCTTCTGGCCCAAATCAGTAATTTTCCTCCTGCCCTCCCCTACAGTTCCCTGTCTCTGCTGGAGTCAACTGGACCTGGGTTTATCTTTGGGCAGGACAGGCAAAGGCTGCAGTAATTTCCTAAAGAGCTGATACGGCCCCAGAATCCATGAAAGGGACATCTTGCAGCTGTCTGACTGGGCTRTGAAGAAGCAGAGCATGGCCACTCTAACTAATTAAGCTGTGCTAATTAATGAAATTTTAAATGCAGCCACCTGTTAGGCAGCTTTGGGTGCCYAGAGCTCACCTGTGTGAGGCACCCATGAAGAGGCATCACATTAGCCACATCCACTTGGCATTTCTCCTTTTGTGAGCCAGTGGAAAGCTTTTCCAAGGGGTCTCCATGCTTTTTGTGACAGTTGTTTCTTGGCAGCTGGGTCTAGAGCTCTGTAGTGAATATTTTCTCCTCTTCTGAGCCAAAATAAATTCTCTTTTTAACAACCYTGACTCCATAAGTTCCAACAGGTCTTGCTGGAGCTGTGCCTTTTGTACAGTGGTGTGGTGGCTGTTGGGAGCYGAGGAACTGTGCTCAGATTTTTGCTTTATTTACTTTTATCATGACATTGTGACTGGGTTAAGTCTGTGGAGAGAACATGATTGCTTTTCCATTACCTGAATAAGCAGGGCAGGTATGAGAAAGCACCAGAGGTGGCTTCCCTGGGTCCTGGAGGCTGAAATGAGCCAGGGAGATAGGAAAGGATGGTGTGTAGGAAAGGAGGAAGGAAAGCAATCCTTCCTCACCTGTTTATCTGAGCCTTCCCAGGAATGCTCCTTGAATATCTCAGTAATAAACCCAGGCCCAGGGAGCTGCAAAAGCTTTGTAACCAGGCAAACTGAGAAGGCTGGGAAGCACCACAGGACTCTTTCTGAGGCTGGAAAAACCCCTGTGCTGACTTGGTTTGGTGTCTGCTCTCTCCCCAGGACTGCCCCCAGCTGCTGCAGACCGAGAAGATCCTGGTGCCCGTGGAGGTGATCAAACCCATCACTCTGAAGGCCAAGAACCTGCCCCAGCCCCAGTCGGGCCAGCGGGGCTACGAGTGCATCCTGAACATCCAGGGCAGCGAGCAGAGGGTGCCAGCCCTGAGGTTCAACAGCTCCAGCGTGCAGTGCCAGAACACCTCGGTGAGCTGCAGGRGACACACGTGCCCACAGCACTGTGCCCAGGGGAGGTGGGGTCCTGGCACAGCCCTTCTCACCTCATTCAGGGTGCTGGAGTTGTTAATCTGGAGGAAAGAAGGCTCAAGGGAGAGTTTATTGCTCTCTAGAACCACCTGGAGGTTGTGGTGAGGTTGGGGTCTGGCTYTTCTCCCAGGCAGATGGTGATAGGACAAGGGGGAATGGCCTCAAAATGCCAGGGGAGGTTCAGGTTGRGGTTGGATATTAAGAGAAAATTTCTTCACTGGAAGAGTGGTTAAATGTTAAAATAGGATGAAGGAAGTGGAGTCACAATCCCTGGTAGAGTTCAAACGAGGTACAGACTTCACAATTTGGTCTAGTGGGCACAGATTCAGTCAAAGGTTGGATTTGATGACYTTGGAGGCCTTTTCCAGCTTTCATGATTCTGTGGTTCCAAACACGGGCAGGAAAGGGTTGGCTGGTAGCTTGAGGCTGCCCTTTTTTCTCCTTGGGCTGGCTGGTGCCACCACTCAGTTGTTGCTTCTGCCCCTGGATCCCGTCCTCAGGCTGGGCTGGAGCGCCTCAGTTGTGACCCACAGGCAGCAGTATCAGCTTAACCTGCTCATATTCCCACAAAAAGGGCTTCCAGTGGGACAGGTGTTGATGTCAACGTGAGAGTGAAGGTTATTTTRGGGGAGTTTGATGATAAAACCCCATATGAACAGTCTGACACATGCCAGCGTGTAATGGGTCAGGAAAAAAGGTGAGAACACAAAATCCCAGAACGGGTTGGRTTAAAAGGACCTTGAACATCATCCAGTTCCAACCCCCTGCGTGGGCAGGGACGCCTTGCGCTGCACCAGGTTGCCCCAAATGCCATCYAAGGATGGATGGGATTAGGCTGAGTCAAACCTTCCTCCAGCCCTCCCATGCCCTCTGAGCAGTCTGTCTGTCCCTGCCCACCTCCAGTTCCCCACCTGAAGGTGCAGGACCTGTGACTCTCCTTGCAAGGAACSTGTGTGAGTCATGACAGTGCTGTCACCACAGCAATGTCACTTCTGGGGACAAACCCAGTCAGCACCCGCGTGCAATGGAGGCCTCTGCTCCTCCAGAGGTTTATCCATGTCTCCAGGATATGCATCGAGTCATCTCCATTGCTGCTGCTGTGAGATGATTTATTAGTCAAAGAGCTAATTACAGGCTTTAGCCTCTCCACGCTGGGCAGTGCTTGTCACAACACATTCTGCTGCATTAAGCAGGGCTGAGGACTGCMGGCAGTTCACACATTTTACATCTGTTGCAAACAAGCAACTTCCCAACCGATGCTCTTTTATTTGTTCCTTTGTCTCCCTCCCTCCCATCTCTCCCTGATTTCCATTACTGGTTAATGACCTGTGAGCATTCAGGTTTCAGGTTAGAAATGGACAGGCTGGGAAGTTCAGGAGGGATGCACATCTTCTTTAGAGTCTTATTTTTTAAATGGTGGAAGCTAAAGGGGAATTGCATGGTGGTGGGCAAAGATTATATCTGTCCAAAGAGTCTTAGCAGGCAACAAAGACCTTTAATGACCCTTTAGAGTCAGAATTCTCTGGCACACATAGGCATTCCAATGAATTATCCCATGTAAGGATTATTTAACGATAGTTGGKCTGAGCAGGAAAGTAACTCCAGCCAGCCTCAGCATCCCACTTTGCAGAACCCAATAAAAGAGTGGTTTTGACAGGTAATGGTGATTATTCCCRCACTACCTGCATGCTCCAAGAAATTGCCAGTGCCTGGGACTGGAGAAGTGGGGTTTGGTGAGTCCCCAGGTGGATTTGCTCATAGGATGCCTGAGTGCYGTGACTGCACCATTTTGAATTTAATTCTGTTTTCCTAAGCCAGAGCTGCAGARGGTGGCAGGGCTGAGCCTCAGGCTGGTGCCAAGGCACTCCATGACCTCACTGCTGAATGCTGTCTGCAGGATGCTTGTCCTGTGTTTTTGGTGGCCCAGGTGGATCTMTTTCTTCTCCAGGGAGAGAGGCTCATTTGGGAATAAAATCAGCTCTTTTCTATCCTGTTTCTGCCTCTTCTCTCCCTCTGCCCTCCCCTTTCCCTCTTCCTTGCTTTCCTCCTTTTTTGCTTCCCTTGTCTTTCCTTTCCTCCCCTTCTCTTGTCTTTCCTTTCCACCTCTTTTCTTCCCCTTCCTTTTGAAGGAGCTTTGACTCTCTGATTTGAGGTCTTTTTTCTTCTTTCTTTTTTTTTTTTTTTCCCTGAGAAATGTTATTTCATTGTTGCTTGGAATTTGCCAGACACTGAGAGAAAGAGATGTGGAAGGGAGAGACAGACAAAAGAAAGCAGCATTCAGAGAGATACAAAAAGGCAGCAGAGAAGCCCTGGCTGGTGGAGCAGGTGGCAGAGGACACAGACAATAGGGAAGGAGTGCTGCAGATCTGTCTCCATCATGATTATTTCCTTCCCTGCCAGAATTAGCATTCAGGCAGGAGCCACTGCAGCACAATGAGCCTCTGCTCGGGGGGTCACCTGGCTTTGGAAAGAGCTGTCTGAGCCTGTTTGCAAATCCAACCAAACCCCTCTGACAGAGCTTTTTTTACTCAGCAGAGTTGCTGGAGGAGGCACTGAAGGTAGCACCTGCATTGCAGGCTTGGAGAAGGTCCAGGGGAGGGTGGGAGGATGTGCTGTGATGGTGTGTCCCTGAAGGGATGCTGTCCTGCCAGCAGATCCCTCTGTTGGTGCTGCATGCTAGACTAAGCAGTCAGTCCTGCCTTGTTTTCCAAGATCTGCCCCCTCCCATCTCACACGAGGCRCCCAGGAGCTCAAATTTCCCTCTCACAGAAAAACTTCTGCAAAACTCAGGAYTTTTTCCTACTTTCACACGGGATAGAATCAGGGAAAGAGCCTCAACTTCTGCCCTGCATTTCCTAATCCCCCAGGGTTTGCACCAGGTGTTAGAGCCAGCTTAAGCACCTTTTCTAAGTGGCTCCAAGTTCAGTGAAAGATGCTCTGAGGACACCCAGGTGTGAGCAGCCTGTCTGTCACTAATGCCACATCCAGCACTGATGATCCCTGGGTGCTCAGCCCAGTCAGGAGGCAGATCTGCCTGTCTCCCTGTCTTTCCCAGAGATATTTCATTTGATAACAGCAATAAGTCTCTGCAGGCAGCACCATTCGGGACAATTATTGTTCTTGTCGAGTGGTTTGAGACTCTCAGCTCTGGGCTYTGTCCTCTGTCACGCCACCCAAGGCACACAATTATCACTCAGAGGGACCCTTCCTGCYATCCCTTATTGCACTGGTGATAGCTCTGCCAACAGCCTGGACGTGGAGGGGCGGGAGGGGATGAAAAGCAGGGGAGCTAAGGAGACACAGAAATAAGGAAGTAAAAATGTCAGCAGGAAGGGCTGAAATTGCTGGATGTATCAGGGCAGAGTGCAATCTTCCCAGTGGGAAGCAATGGGAGCCCCAGCACTTGCAATCAGCCCAAAATGATCAAGGAAGAGGGAATGGGGAGGGCTGACCCACCTGAGCATGCCATGATCAGTGCCATTACCTGCTCCAGGGGCTGATCCCCCATCCTTGCTTGGTTCCTGCCCACCCCTGGCCTTGGCACAGCCTGGCTGCCACCAGCAAAATCCCTGCTGATGATTTTGTCCTGGATCCTCCACAGCTCTGCCTGCTGTGAGACCTGAGGTGGTGCAGCTCAGAGTGCTGTGTGGCTCAGGGACAGGAGAGCAGGTCAGCTCTATTTGTCACATCATTGCACTCCAGCAAGAGATCTTGGTGGCATTTGACTCTGTGGTGTGGCTCACAGTGAAGGGAGGGATAAAAAAATC
>JACDOX010000253.1:96830-115906 GCA_014549065.1 Cardinalis cardinalis
ACAGAGAGAACTGCCCCACCTCTGACAGGTGGATATAGAACACACATTGCTTGGCAATCCTGGACACACACCCACCCTCGTGCTGAGGGGTGGTGGGTGAGGTTCCCACCAACACCACGTCCAACCTGGACAGCAACACAGAAGGCAACTCTTCTCCTCATGGCACAACCCCATCTGCCCTTCTCCCCCTCTGAATGGCAGAGTTCTGGCACCAAAACCCCAAAGTGTGATTTTTGAGGGTTAAATCCACTCAGCAAACACAACAGGCTGGAGATTCCTGCCCAGCCCTGGCACTCAGGCACAGCCTGTGATGAAAGGGCCACCCTGCCTCTGCTCTGAAGTTGTCTCCTTCTCTCCAAGCTGTGTTTCCAAGACACTGCTGATTTCCATGGCCCAAAGAGTGCCATGGACTGGAGAACCTTCAACAGTGTGGTTGAGGAAGCTCAGAATTTGAATGCTTGCCCCAGTCCTGCTTAGTTTTGTGCTACCATAGAATGAGCACCCCTGACACAAGGTGATGCACACCAAAATTTAAATCCTCTTCTTGGGCTGCATTGAGCTATCCTAGGTGATGTGGGAGTGAAATAAATCTCATCATCATGATGACAATATTTTAGGACTGTTTGTGAAAGTAACATAAAACAGACCAGGGGATGAACTCAAGAAGGATCTCTAGCACCTTTTTGGGCTGTTCCAAGCCAAAATGTTGCAAATAATGACTAGGAAAAAAATCTGGGAAGCAGCACTGGCTGGTGGCTCTCCCAGATAAGTAATTTGGATATTATCATCATGTTTTTGGTCAGGAGGAGAGTTTAGGCATGTGCCCACAGAGATACCACATGGAAGCAATGCCACGCAGAGGTGACCAARATGCCACTGCTTTCACATCCAGCATCACCATGGGCTGGGCTGGGAGGTTCAAATCCCAAACTGACCCAAACCTGCTAAATTATCTAGAGAAACACCCACTGGTAGCAGCTCAAGCAGAGCAACTCAGCAAATTTGAGGAAATCCAACAGAAAACTAAGGAAAGAGGTGTATCCCATGAGGTCTGGAAAACACTGTGTTTGACAGATATTTTGCAGGCTCTTGGGGGTACTTTTGGGTACTCTTCTTGCACCCAGCATGGAGAAGTAAAGAGTTTCTGAGTTTTTCTTGSATTGGCCAATACTTGCTGACTTTGAGGGGGAAGGTATGGAGAGACAGAMCTTTTCAGCATAAATATTTCCAAAGCCTTTGAGCTCTGGGATTGTGTATAAAGATAAAAACCACATTAGTCACCCACAGACACAGTAAAACAGAAGCACAGAGGGAAAACTCACAACATGCCCACAAATGAAGGAAAGAAAAAAGTCTGAGAGCCTTGATTCTGTCACCTTCATCTTCCAGGAGGAGAATTCTGCTATCAGTCCCCTGTGCAAGCCATGCCTCAGTTTCTACATCTGTAAAATAAGGATAAATAACATGTTCTCATTTTGTMGGAGGACTTCAATATTTTTAGGTTTTATAAGAAAAATCTCAGAGTGCTTCTAATCACTTAACAGCTCAAAATGGAGCTAAGCATTAATCACTGCTGTCTGTATTAGAGYGGCATCAACTCTGCTTCAAAGTGGGAAGCAGACTGAATTTCTGGGGTAGAAGAAAGGGCAAAGGCTGGTTGTGAATCYGTGGAATCAACCTAATAATTAATCATTCTGTATTTACTGTTGCCTTTTGGGATTTCTGTCAAGTGGGAAACCTGAGTGGCATCACCTTAACACAAAATCCTGGGGAGTTTCACACCCGAGTTTAAGCTGTGGGTTGGCCAGTGTCGCTATAGGACATGAAAGAACACGAGCTCACACCACTTTTCTCAAGGTGAAGAAAAGGGAAGTTTATTTTCTGACTCTAACATTTATAGTTTTCCAAGAGTGACAGTGGATTGGAGGGTGACAGTGCCACCTCTCCAATGACACTGGACAAACCAACAGTCCATCAACTTTTTMCTCCTCCATAAAGGAATGCAAAACAATGAGTTATTTACAGAAAGTGTGTGAGAGAGTTCGCTACAAGAATGTCAACATCAGAAGGCTTAGAAAATCTTAAAAAACCAGGGTGACAGGCCAGGTCTAGAAAATTCTTTTAGGATGAAGTGCTGAGTCTGAGGCAGATCGTTGGTAACAATTTTTGGCATTCAGCCTGTGAAAAAGGAAGGGACTGAGGCCAAATCCCTGCCCAGGCATCATTTCCTCCAACCTTGTGCTTGTAGTCTCTCACCTTACCTTCTGCTCTCGTGCCTCTTCCTCTCCCATATGTCTTCCTCTTCCATACCTCTTCCTCTCCCATACCTCTGCCTCTTCCTCTCCCATACCTCTTCCTCTTCCATACCTCTTCCTCTTCATATCTCTGCCTCTTCCATACCTCTTCCTCTTCCATACCTCTTCCTCTTCATATCTCTTCCTCTTCATACCTCTTTCTTTTCCATCCCTCTTCCTCTCCCATCCCTCTTCCTCTCCCATACCTCTTCCTCTTCATACCTCTTCCTCTTTATACCTCTTCCTCTCCCATACCTCTGCCTCTCCCATACCTCATCCCTCCTGCTCCCAGCTTCCAAAATCACCTTTGATGAAGAATGAGCTAATGAACAAACTTTATTTCAAGGAGGATGTCCATGTTTTTCCCCCCATTACTCACCTCCCTGGAAAGTTGCTGTCGTTCCTCTGGCACGAGCAGCCCAGAACACTTTCCCCTCTTTCTCCCACTGCCATCCCACCCTCCCCTGAGCTGCCTGCCTCTCTCAGGCCCCGTGTGTGTTTGCTGTCCCTGCAGTTCACCTGTACAAGTGCGGGGCCATGCGGGACAGCTGCGGACTCTGCCTGAAAGCCGACCCCGACTTCGAGTGTGGCTGGTGCCTGGGGCAGAACCAGTGCACGCTGAAGCAGCACTGCCTAGCCCAGGACAGCCAGTGGCTGGAGCTCTCCAGCACCAAGGGCAAGTGCACCAACCCCAAGATCACGGATGTAAGTCGTGGATCTGCGAGAAGCTGGGGGATTCCCTTTCCTTGGTTTGTTTTCCTGGTTTGGGTTTGGGTTTGGGTTGGGGATGGGGAGGTCAGGGGTGAGTTCTGCTGGGTCAGGAAAAGCCTCTGGGGATGTGAGGCCATGATGGCTTCAAAGGCAAGAACAAAATTTTTACAAAATTTTTACAAATTTTTTTTTTACAACCCAGGGGTGACCTTGGGTGTTGGAACCCTGGCTGCTGAGAATTTCAGACTTTCTGTGCTGCCAGGCACTGACCCCCAGGAGAACACTGCATTGACCTGAGGCCTGGAGAAGCTTCCAGAATGGGATGATGGAACTGGGATTGTGGGTGTGCAGTTTGAACAGAAGTGTGTGATATCACAGGGGGGAAAACCCAGAGTTTAAGGGTTTAGAATACAGTAATAGTTATAAAGCAAGATGGAGGTTTGGGGTTTTGGGCTGGTCCTTCTTCTTCACCTTTTTCTCCATGGGTTTGGGTGGTTTTGTGTAATTGGATAAAAAAGTCCCCATTGCAGGCCATGGGTGGTTGGTTATTGGGTTAAAAGTGAAAATAATTTAGGTGCCATTTCTTAATTGGACAGTTTATCCTTAAAAGGCCTTGTAGAGAGAGAGATGGGGCTCCATTTTTAGCTTGTTAGAGTTCCCTGTTGATYATGTTGACTGGGCCAAAGGAAAAGCTGGAGGAAAGGTTAAAAAAGGAAATAAGAAAATAGGAGGACCATAAAGACAAGGAGCAGAAGAAGGAAGAGAAGGCAGGGGAGGCAAGTCAGGCYTGAAATCGAAAGGGATTTTTGTCTGCTGTCTTAGGACAGCTTTGCCATAATGCCAGGCATGTTTTCAGGGTCACAGGACAGACCTGAGCCTTGAAAATGAGGGCTCCATCCCTTCCAGCTGCCTCCTGCACCTCTCAGTCACCAGGCCTTACTCAACATGAGCACCCCTTTCAATGTGGCCAGGGCCTGATTGACAAATGAGAAAATCAGGAGGGAAATGAAACAGGGAAAACATGGGGGAATGCAAAAGAGGAAAATCCAACCTCCACAGTGGTGCTTTAAAAGGAAGAGTTAGGTGGGTTATTTTCCTAGAAAGCAAGAAGAGCTTTTTAAAGTTGTATTTGATTCAGATTCAAAAAGTGTGGGTGTTATGGAAGAGCCCTCAACCAATATCTGTGCTTGAACATTTGGGGAGAGCAAAGGCTGGGTTGAATCTGTTTTTCCTGGATGTTACTGAAAATAACCCCTTTCCCTGTGTTTTGAGCCATCTCCCTGTCATTCACCAGCTTTCAAAGCTCTCTCTCAGTTGAACTGTTGGAGTTCAGTTTATTCTGATGTTTATGGCTCATTCTGGTGTTTCCAAGGTGAAGGTCTCTACTTTGCTTGGATTTATCTGAGAYTGGTAATTCTGACCCCACCTGAACCACCTGAAGCTGTGAAATCAAACCCAGACAGCCAGAAAGGACAGCTAAATTCAACTGAAAATTCAACTTTGAGGTCTTGAAAATCACTTGGAGCTGGGGGAAACATTTAAAAAATATTTTCAGATTCTCAGACCTTGTGAAACAATGATAGAATTTGGTATGGGGCAGCTRATGGATGATCAGCTAAAGCAGAAATCCAAAACACAAGGACCTGTGCAGAGGTTCTGAAGATTCACCCACATTTCCCTGCCATGCTTGAACCCTAATCCTTCATCTCCAGCCTCATTTTGAAGAGCAAACCCCTCATTCTCCACCCTACAGCTCCAGAGTGCTTCAAATTCTGCTGGCATTTCCTCCAACAACTCTCTGAGCTCAAACAGATCATTGCAACACTCACTCATGAAATATTCCAGCTGCCTGCTGCAATCCTTAAGTAGCTCTTGGAAGGCCTTTTTTCTGAGCCATTAGCATGGAAGTAATCTCAAGTGACTGGATATATATTGCAGCTAATGGTAGGTCTGGAGCTGTGGGGTGGGAGCATCCAGAGCCTGGAGAGGAGCCAGGGCTGGATCTCTGCAGGGAACAACACGTGTACTCACACTTGTAGGGGCACTCACACCCCCTGCAGCACTGATCCCCCCCATTTCTGTACCAGCTCTGGCATTTACTGAGCCACTCAGGGAAATTAAGGGACTTAGAGACTCGTTGAGCCACAAAAATCTCCTTTAGGAGTGACAAGCAGCAGTTGATGTGAGCAGAGACTGGAAACTGAGATGCAGCTCTGTGTCTTGCAGAGGAAGCTGAGGCTTCCTGGCAGCTTTTGCTTCCCTGCCTGGATTTTCCTCTCCAAAACTGACAGGTCTCATGCCACATTTTTCACCTGTGATAGAACAGGCTCCTCCTCTCCTGCTGTGGAAACAACCTGGCAACACCTTCCTCTTGGTTGAATCTATGGCAGAGCTGTGAAATAGGGTTAAAAAATCTTCTCTGTGACCCTGGGAGAATCCCAGGCCCTCCTGATTTAAGGAAATAAGTGGTTTTTAAGGAAATAAGTGGGTTTTGAGGCTGGCCTTCACAAATTAAATATTGCCTAGGGAAGGATTCAGTGGTGCTGTGTTGGCTTTGCTCTAGGAAGTTTCCTGTTGATGCTTTTTGAGTCACAGAAAGAATTTTTTGAAATCTTGTGTTTTAGACAGCTTTCCCTTTCTCTTTCTCTTTCCCTTTCCCTTTCCTTTCCCCTTTTCTTTCCCTTTCCCTCTCCCTTTCCCCTTTTCCCTTTTCCTTTTCCTTTTCCTTTTCCTTTTCCTTTTCCTTTTCCTTTTCCTTTTCCTTTTCCTTTTCCTTTTCCTTTTCCTTTTCCTTTTCCTTTTCCTTTCCCCTTTCTTCTTTCCCTTTCTTTTTTCTTTCCTGGAAAACCACCACAAATACCTCCTTTTTCCTTTAGAGTCAGAGATAAATCACACTCATTGAAGAGTTGGTTCACAACACCTACAATTAATATCCTAAAGTTAATATCCTAAAATTAAATATCTCCTAGAGGTGCCTGCCTCTCCTCCCTTTTATTAAAGGTTGGCCCTTCTAAAAATCACCTTTTGTGTGGGAATTACACCAACCCTGGTGCCAGGCTGGGTGCTGGGAAAGGGCTGGGAGCAGCAGGGCATGGCTGCCAGCCCCAGATTCCCACCTGGCAGAGCCAGGGCAGGTGGGAATGGCCCTGAGACAGGGAATTCCCCTTTGCTCACTGCAGGGAGAGCTGTGCCAGCCCTGGCAGATGGCAGCCATGGCATCCTGAGCAGGCAGCAGGGAACACCCTGCAAGGGAAGTATTTGAACCCCTCTCAAGTGGGCAGTGGCATGGCAAAGTGGGCATGGTGAGGAGYTGGAAGGGCAGAATGGAGATAATTAAGGGCCAGCCCTGTGATTCTCATGTTGTTCCAATGCTCAGGAGACAGTTCCAGTGCTGATTCCCACCTGGCTCTGGACAAGGGGGATGGACCCTGTGAGGGTCTGGTGCAGGGCCAGGCTGGGATGCAAACACCATTCCAGCAGCCCCCAGGCTGGTTGGGGTGGTTGCTCCTCTCATGCTGAGATTCAGAGGCTCCACAAATAATCTGTCCATGCTCCCTGCATGCCCTGCCAATGGCACCAGCTCTCCCAGGAGGGAAACTAGAGCTCTTTCAGGAAGAGGTGTTGGCACAGAGCAGCTGCTGCTGCTGTCTCAGTCACCATCCACCTCTTCCACACCTAACCCAACACCCAGTTCCTGCTGTGGCTTGGCTGTTTTTTTACCAGGTGGACATTTTCAGCTGAATTTCTGATGTATGACCATTACCTCCATGTGCTTTGGGCTGGGAATTTTAAATTTCAAGTGTCTGGCTCAACCCTTTATGTCCTTGTCTTGTCCTTTCTCCCATTTCTCTCCACCATGTCCCTCTGCTGCCTTTCCATGGCTCGCATCCACAAAGTGCAAAGCTCAGCTGCAGCTCCACAAATCCCCACAAAAAAATCTTCAACTCACCTCTGGATGTTTTGCAAGTAGTTAAAAGAGAGAAAATGAGGTCTGGGGCAGAATTTTGCATACTCTGAGTATGTGAAGTAGGTTTGTTCAGCATTTATAATTATAAGTGTCCCTAGTGATCCCCAAAAGTTGTCTGTTCTTTCACCTGACAGGTATTGTATTTGTGTTGCCCCCAGACAAAGGGAAGGAATAATGAATCTCACTCCATGTTCTTAGAAGACTAATTTATTATTTTATGATACTATATTATATTAAAGGATGCTAAACTATACTATACTAAGGAATACAGAAAGGATACTTACAGAAGGCYAAAAGATAATAATGAAATCTCCTGACTCTCTCCAGAGTCCAGATACAGCTTGGCCGTGATTGGCCAATGAGTCAAAACAAATTACACCAGAATCCAATAAAACAATCACCTGTGGTAAACAATCTCCAACCACATTCCCAAGGAACAAAACACAGGAGAAGCAAATCGGATAATTATTGTTTTCCTTTTTCTCTGAGGCTTCTCAGCTTCCCAGGAACAAAATCCTGGGCGAAGGGGTTTTTCCAGTGAATGTGCACGCCACAGACAGGATTCTGGTGCCTGGTTTGATCGTTCTCCTTTCTCTTGGCTTGTTTCCCCAGATCAACCCTGTGACGGGCCCTCGTGAGGGAGGGACCAGAGTGACCATCCGTGGGGAGAACCTGGGGCTGGAATTCCGGGATATCGCCTCCCACGTCAAAGTGGCCGGCGTGGAGTGCAAGCCCCTGGTGGAAGGGTACATCCCAGCAGAGCAGTAAGTGGGGTGTGTGGCACAGCAAAGGCCACAGCACACCTAATGACATTCCTACCTGTAGGGCCTTCCAAGGAATCMATTCTGACCTGGGAATTAAGGGATGGAAGAGACCATTCCTCATGAACAACTTGGGATAATCCATTTATTTAATAATCCAGTTATTACTGTGTTTGGATTGCATACATAGGTGATCCTCACGGCAAATGCCCTGAAGTTATCCTGGTTCTCACCAAGCAGTCACCCCAAAGTGTTCAATTCCAGTTTGGAAGGCAGCGATCCTGAAAAGCCTCTTGCTAAATGCAGGAATGATCATTAAACCTTAGAGCTGCCTCCACCATGCCAGGCTGGAGCTGAGAGAGATGGAGCCAGACCTCAGCCCAACATTTCTCTGYGTATTTAAGTGCATTTACACCACCTCAGCACTTGTCCCAGCCAGAAGCCACCACTTTCTMAAGAATAACTTCATCCACAATTTGGATTCTGGATGGGACAGAAGAGGGTGGGTTAATCTTCAGTCCATCCCCCAGCAGTGTGGGCTCTTAGCTGCAACTCCATCTTACCAAAACCACCCCTCAAACTCTGCTCCTGGGTTGGTGTTTTCCCCTCAGGATCGTGTGTGAGATGGGGGAGGCCAAGCCCAGCCAGCACGCCGGATTCGTGGAAATCTGTGTGGCCGAGTGCAAGCCCGAGTTCATGGCCAGGTCTTCTCAGCTCTACTACTTCATGGTAAGTTCCTGAAAAAGTTCTCCTTGGCTCTGAACTCCTTGGCATTGCTCCTCTTTGCTCCCTCTCTCCATTGTCCTTCACCACATTGAGCCTCTGAGTTTTCTCTGCCGTTCCAGTGCACCAAATTGTTCATTCCATTTCCTTTCAACATCTTGTTCCCAGCAAAAATAGCTGGTCTAATTAAAGTTTTAACAACCTAATAATAGTCCAGATTATTAGTCCAGTTACAGTTCCATGCAGTCACGGTCCAAATTAATACAGAAAATTCTCATTAATAGTTAAAAGTGCTGTACAGGAAAGAATAAAAAAGAGCTAAAAAAGGGAAAAATTTCCATGGTTTCTTTTTTTTTTTGGGTATGATGCTCCTGCTACCAACACCCCTCTGCTTGGAGCCACCAGTATTGTCCAGAAGAAACTTGGGGGCTGTCACTACTCATTATAACCCTGGGATCTTCAGCAGCATGAGTGTGATGGTCTTGATTGGGTTTCTGTCTCCTCCCTCCTGGATTGCCCTAGGTGTTTATTCATCCCATCCACACCAGGAGCACTGGGATCAGGACAGATCCAGCTCAGGCTGCTGGTGAGCTGTAGGATGTGACTGGGGCTCAGTGCTGCTTTTGGATGCTCCATGATGAAACAAGAGACACCTGCAAGCTTCAGCTTCAGTTCAAGTGCAAACACATGTTGTACACTCAACCTGTGCTTTTTTCCTCCCTTCTGATGATGTTCCTTGTCCAAGAGACCTGATTATTCCTCTAAGGCCCCTTGCTGGGGACATGCAAGCATTGTCTGGCCTTGATCTGTTCAGATCTGTGCAGGTTTGAGATGAGAGGGTCCCTTTGTTCCCATCAAAAGCTCTCGGCTCTTGCAAGAGAATGGGTCTCTTCTGAAATTATTCACATGCCTGAGCATTTCTTTATRGTAAAGGGAACTTGTAATGAATGCAAATGTCTTGGATTCCCCCCTCGAGCTACAGAAATTTCTCTGTTCCCTGCATTTCCCGGTGTCACTCAGGTGTTGCGGTGGCGGGGGCACAGAAACACCTTGAGAGAAAGCCCCTACCAGGCAGCCAGAAGGGCTCTTTCCAGGACATTACACTTCAACGTGTCACCTTTGCTACTCCTGGAATTACTGTCTGCTTTTGATCATCCGTGTCCATCTGTGACAGCTTTTCCCTCCGCTCGCCGCCTTCCCGGCTGCCAGGGCACGAGCACGAAGCCGCCGGGGTTTTTCTCCGCTCAATACCTCCATACCTTTGTGCTAGACAAAAAAAAAACCCCAAAATACAGACACTCTCCAGCCTGCCCATCATATTCCCTCTCCCGTGTCCGCTGCTTTCACAGTGGGAGCTGTGTTTTTTTGGCTTCCTCGSGTTTTTCTGCCAGGAGGGCAGAGATGCTGTGCAGGAATCTCAACGCGCCTTGGCATCCTGCAGCGGTGCGTGGCAGCTTGAAGGGAAAGAAGATGTTTGAAAAGCAAGGAAGGGCATCACCTGGGAGATAAATGTCACTTCTTGACTCATAGCAAATCTTCTGGAAAATTGGTTTTCGAGAGGTTTGAAGGAAAACTTGGTCAAAGTTGGCCAATTGGTTCAGCCTTTCCCTGTCTTGCAAGAATTCGAAGAGATGATGGTTTGGGCTCAACAGAGTGTTTAATTTCAGTGTTTTAAGGAAGAGGTGGCTTAGCTTAGAGATGCCAGAATGGTTCTTCTCCACCTTTCTAACCAGAACTTTTAAATTCAAATAGCTGCTCGTTTGTTTTAAACTCATCTGTGATCAAAACCTGCAAATTGCATTAGAAAGTACAATAAGCCAAGAGGGAAACAAAGCTGAAATGAAATTGAGGATGATCTAAATGAAATATATTGTTTTAGTTATTCATTTTCTTTCTGTGATTATTGCCTCAGTCTTTCAATGAAAAAAATATTGCATTTACTGAAGAAAGATTACCTTTATTCTGGCTTTAGATGAAAATATTGTGTCTCAGTGCAGGTGTTGTGGGCTGCTCCACATTTCTTCTGATTCTGCTCCTAAAATCCTTGTTTTGGCGAGCATTTCCCATCCATCCATTTCATCTTTTCCCCTCTTGCTGCTACTGTGGAACCTCTAGAAAGGAAACTCAGGTGCACAAGCTGTGTTTGAGTCACAGCTTGCTCTTCCTGTGTTCCCAGGAGGAGTGGAATGGGAACCAAGGTYCTGACAAGCTCCATGGGTGGCAGTTTAGACCCACCTCTGATGGTGCTGCTCTGTGGAAAACCYGTGTGCAGGAGATGCTGAAGGAAAGAAAGGGTTGGGGAGCTGAGGAAAGTAGATAAAATCCTAGAAAACACAGAAAATTTCCTGTCCTCWTTTCCTTGTTGTCACTCTCCAGCCTATCACAGATCCACAAGACTCTCTTTGCATTTTCCACCACCTTCCACCAGTGAGGAAACGGTGAATAATCTGGAGTTTTGCTGTGAATGTGCTGTGCAATATTCAGGAAGGCCACTGTGAATAATTAAAGGTTGATCACGGCTTTGAAAGCTGAGCCACAAACCCATTTGTAAGATTGGCTCCAGGCGCAGCAGGGCTTTGCCAAGGAGCCTTCCTGGTGTGGCTGTGGCCTGTTAGGATCCTCAAAATGCCATGGCTGCTTTACCTACCCCAAGGAGAGGGCAGGGAACCCACCCAGGAGTGGGACAAAGCTCTTTCGGGTCTTTAACTCAGATGTTCTCCGTGATTTTTGAAGCTGTGTGGGCTTTGGGCACCAGGTTGGCCATTCCCAACCCATTTTCTGCCAGCTGGGAGGTCACCACCCAGCATCAGCCATCAAGGTCAGCAGGAATTTGTACTGGTGGGGGTGTCCATCAGTAAGGGAGCTGCCATCAGAGCTTGAGGTGGTACCCAAAATATAAAGGAGCAGTACTGAAGTGCATCCTTTGCATTTCCATACTCTTCCTGTGTTTTTTTATCCCATYAAAAGAGAGTGGTAGAGAATATTCCCAGAAAATCACACTCCAGGCTTGGAGAATGGCTGGAATGCTGCCCAGTGGAAAAGGACCTGTGGCTGAACATGAGGTCAGGTGTGTCCAGGTGACCAAGAAGCCAATGGCACATGGATTGTATCAGGAATAGTGGGGCCAGCAGGACCAGGACAGTGCCCACCCCACTGTGCTGGCACTGCTGAGACCCCACCTCAAATCCTGGATCCAGTTTTGAGCTCCTCAGGGAAGGGAACAGAGCTGGGGAAGGGTCTGGAGAACCAGGAGGGGCAGAGGGAGCTGGGAAGGGTCTGGAGAACCAGGAGGGGCTGAGGGAGCTGGGAAGGGGCTGAGCCTGGAGCAAAGGAGGCTCAGGGGGCCCTTGTGGCTCTGCACAAGTCCCTGCCAGGAGGAGACAGCCCAGGGAACAGGGACAGGAGCAAAGGGAATGGCTCAGGCTGGGCCAGGGGAGCCTCAGGGGGGATTTTGGAGAAATTTCTTGATGGAAAGGTTGCCAAGCACTGGCACAGGCTGCCCATGGAAGTGGTGGAATCATTKTCCTGGAAGTGTTCAAGGTGCTTAGAGAGGTGCTTTTGTTGTGGCCTTGCCAGTGCTGGGTTAATGCCTGGACTTGCAGATCATAGGGGTCCCTTCAAAAACCTCAAAAATTCCATGTTTCTAAGAATAAAACCAGCTTCCAAACCATCAGGTGRAAACCAGCCAGGTTTAAACACAGAATGTGTGCCTAGCTCTGACAACAGATCCTTCTACAGAGCTGTAAGTCTGGTTTTCATGTTCTGCCCTTCCTCCAAGAGCTGCATTTAAARCAGGGGCAAAATGGAGAAATGGAAATCTTGCCGCTGTTTTTCAAAATGATTAAACCAGAGGGGCCTGGGAACAGAGGTGGCTCTGTGTGTGTGAGAGTGGGAGCTGTGGTGTGTGTCAGGTGGTTTTATAAACATGGATTAATGGTCTCCAAAGCTCAATAAGGTGACTGCATGATGTACCTGCTCGCTCAGAGGAGCTGAGAGCTTCAAGCACTTGTGTCATCATTCTTAAAGAGAGGGGGAAAGAAATAATCTTCATTTAAATGCATATAGTAGCTTTTCACTTGGGACTGAATGGAAAGTTTTTCTATTAAAATGCAAATGAAAGAATAAACTGTAACACCAAATTTCTCCCTGAATATTGATGTCTCCTCTCTGCATTGTGGTAACAGGGTGATCTGTGCCTTCAGAGCGCGAGTATTTTATCTTGATTTGGGGAAGAAGGGAGGGTGGCAAGGTAAGAAAAAGAGTTTTGAGATTTGGGGCCTCTAAAGGAATTGTGCCCCTTTTTGATATACTAACACAATGCTGTGTTAGGCTGGGAAAGGAGGCTCAGAAAATCAGCAGGAAAAAGGAAAAGGTGTTCAAGGGGCAGTGCTGCTCCTGTGGCTGTGGCATTTCAGAGAAGCACCACCACYACGTGTCAGTGAAGGACAGCTCAAGGCTGCCTCAACATCCCGGTCAGAAAAGAGAAAGATTTAGGGTTGTGTGTGGGCATTTTGCACCAGGGCAGGTCCAGGYTGGACATCAGGAGGAATTTCTTCATGGAAAGGGYTGTTGAACATTGGAATTGCACCAGGAGGTGATGGACTCCCATCCCTAGAGGCRTTCAAAGAACAGCTGGATGAGCTCTGTTCTGGTTGTCAAGGTGGGGATGGGTCACAGGCTGGACTTGGATGACCTTGGAGTGATTCTGGSATCCTGTGTGGGAGAGGCAAGAGCAAACTCTGATGTTCTGCTGAGCTCTCCTCCATCCGAGGGGGAATGGCTTCCCACTGCCAGAGGGCAGGGYTAGATGGAATATTGGGAAGGAGTTGTTCCCTGTGAGGGTGKGGAGGCCAAAGAAGATGGGCCTCATCCCTGGCAGTGTCCAAGGCCAGGCTGGACAGGGATTGGAGCACTCTGGGATAGTGGAAGGTGTCCCTGCCCATGGCTGGGGTGGGACTGGCTGATCTTTAAGGTCCCTTCCCACCCAAACTATCCTGTGATTCTGAGAATCAATAAAGTTGAGTGATCTTCTCAAAACCAAACAATTTTCGTCACTTATGAGTTCCACAGTTTGGAGGTGGAGGTTCCCCATTAAGATCCAATCAAACCAGTTCACTGCCTGAGTTATCCTGCAGAGCTGGCAGTGTATGACAGCAACAAGACCCCTGGGCTGGGCCAAACAAACAGTGGAGATGAGAAGTTGTGACCCAGGGTGCTCCAGGCACGGACCTGGCATTGTAGGAATATTTCTGAGTGGGTGCAAAGGCAGATCTCATTTTGGAGGAGTGAGAACAGGCTGGAGTTGGGTCTGAACTCATCTCACCAAACCTCGAGCAGAGGGGCTCTGACAGGTCTGGTGTCACCCCAGGCTCCTTTATCAGCCAGAAGATGTGGCCAACTTCAGAAGCCCTGATTGATCCTTGGGGGTGCCTCCCTCTCTCCAGCACTGACAGGAGAGGGAAGGTCCCTGTGCTGTGTCTCCAACACCTCCCTTTGCCTCCACAGACTCTGACCCTCTCTGACCTGAAGCCAAAGCGAGGACCAGTGTCGGGTGGCACCCAGGTGACAATCACAGGCAACAACCTCAACGCCGGCAGCAATGTCATTGTGACCTTTGGGAGACAACCCTGCCTCTTCTACAGGTACAGATGAGCCCTTCTTGCTSTTCATCCCTGAGTGTGAAAGATTAAATACCAGTAAAAGTCAGGAAACTTCTCCTGCAGCCCTGACACCTTGTCCCTCAAGTACCTCCTTTGCTGCAACAGGACTTGTGCATTCTGCACCATGCACAGCCTTGCTGGCCATGTTTTGGGGAGAGAAAATAGGATTTATTTCATTGTTTTGACTGGTATTTGATGTGCTTTTTCCCGTGGCCTCTTGTCAGATTTCAGTACAATTCTCCACGGTCCTGCGCTCTGCTACTTGCTCTGGGAGTGCGTCGTTTAAAAGATTCATTTTCATGTCCCTGCTTTAGTGGAGGTGACAAAGAAAATCTGACAACATCAGTTCGCAGTACTAAACCACCTCCCTTTTATCCCAGAATAGTCCTGTAGTGCTAAGAAATGGATGATTTGCAACATTTCAGCTCCATGTTGGCTCCTGCTCAATGGCGCTTCAGAGAGGCTTAATGTCAGTGTTACCTGCTGGATGTTCCCTGATCCCTGTGAGAATGAGTCTGMATCCCATTCCCAGGGGCTCCTGCAGCTCCAAACTACCCAGAGCAACACATTTTGCTGCCAGTAGAGATGGGGGCTGAAGATGAAGTTGGCACATTTCTCCCAAATATGTCCTTGGCAGAGGAGCAGCTCATTCACAGGAGACCTGGGAGCACTGCCCTGGGGCAATGCCCTTCCCTCTCCTGGCTGTGGGGATCCTCTTTAGCAGCCTGTCATGACTGTGGAGCGATCCAGCATCCAAAATTCAGCAGGGTGAAGTCACAGGCTGTGATTTGAAATGCCAAGTGGGAGCCACAGCTGCTTGGAGATGCTCACTGAAGGCTGGGGAATTTTAGGAGGGATTGAACACTGTCTTTTGGGGGAACTTGGAGGGCATCTGGAGGGTGCAGTCATTGGAGGTGACTTACACCCCCATTTTAGGGGTATAAGGTGAGGTTGCATCACAAATCACAGGACTGGGAAGTCTGAGAATGTTTGGTGCCCAGATTTTTGACTCATTTTGAAAGGAATGCAGACCTGAAGCTGGGTTTGAGCCCTGCCAAAAAGGAAAGGTTTATGCAGAATCCTCTTTAATCATAAAATGCTTCCCACTGTATTAGCACTTCCAGAGGTCCCAGGCATGCTGCAAACTGCACTTAAAACAAGACTTACAGTCCTAATGCAAAGTAAACTTTATGATTCCAGACTGCAAAGCTGAGGTGCAAACACCCCTTTTACGAGCTGCTGCTGCACATGTCTGCAGGCAGGAAGGAAACATCCATCAAATGTTTAATCACAGAGAAATACTTCTGCAGAGAGGCCTGGTTTGGACTGCCCTTGGGGTTCAGATTTTACTCTGTGTGCTGAGAGATGAGGGCTCTTGCGGTTTTATTTAAAACAGTGAAAAGGCAATGCCACTTCCCCAGACACTGCTACAGGAACACAAATGGTTCACACTGAGTTCCACCTCTTCAGTGCACAGGTTTGGGCCRCAGGACATAAGAATAAATAGTTGGGCTCTTTTTGGCACCATTTTGCTGCTGGTTCACATTAACTTTCTCCTCCTCCCAGGAGATCCACCAAGCACATTGTCTGTAACACCACGGCCTCCTATGAAGGCTTTGAGAAGGTGAAGGTGTCTGTGAGAGTGGACAAGGCCAAGATCCATCAGGAGCTGCACTATGAATATGTAGAGGATCCCACCATCCTGAGGATCGAGCCTGAGTGGAGCATCTTCAGGTGAGAATCCCAGGAAAACCCTTCTCCCAACTCCCATGGTTTTTTTAAAGGAGCACTGATCTGATAACTTTGGCCCTTGGTGTAGAAAACTGATTTCCAAGCATTGTGTCCACCAAGAATTTGTGCAGTGATCCTTTCCAGAGCCAATAAATCCCTCAGGGTGAATTAGAGTGAAATGACACTGAATGATCAGTGTTTGTAAATATATAAATATATATAAATATATATATAAATATATATATAAATATATATATAAATATATATATATCTAAATATATATAAATATAAATATAAATATATATATATATATATTTTTTAGAATGATTTGGTTTTAGCAACAAAGCCATTCTGGTTGTTATTATCTCTAGCAATATGAAATTAGAAAAGCCTTAAAATATCACATAAGAAAAGCATAAGGAAGAAAAGGAAATTGTGAGAGTAGAAAGATTGCACCACTCATAGGCTACACAGAACTTGGTCATTGCAATTTTGATGTCTGTCAGTTGAAGTSATGGTCACAGACTGGATCCATCAGAGGACTAGGGGCATCCCAAAGAAACAATGAAGAAAATCCCCAGAACACAACCTCTGTYGGGTTTATACACAGGTGGGAACACCCAGCGGGGAGTTTCCCACTGGATGATGGAAAGCTGTGGATCAGGAYGATGGAATGTGGTGGATCACAAGTTTTTAACACCTTCTAAGTCGACACAGCTGCCTCTTGCACCAGCCCAGCAGGCTCCACTATGTCCCATCCTGGCCCAGCAGCAGAGTGAGCACCTCAGGGGCTCTGTGTGAATGTCCCAGCACGGCCCTGGCCAGGGGAGCTACCACAGCTGAGCTCACTTGATGCCTCAGGGTTTAGCTTTTATATCTTTCACATCCTGTGCTGCTTCAGTGTGTGGGTCTGAGCTTCATATTATGGGATGGTGAGCTCTGTGCACAGAGCAGGGAGACAAAACAATTCCTGCTCCAGCTGGGCACCAAGGACAAATGACCCAAATCTCAGCCCAGGAGCACAAACACCGTGGGCTGGAGAGAGAAAAACAAGCAGGGTGGGACTGCAGGGGCTGAAGCTGGAATGGGACAACGAAGTGCAAGGTGCAAATGGAGCAGAACTGATCCCAGGGAGAGMCCCCGGGAGCGCTGGTGCATTTTGGGGCCATTTTGGTTCATCTTGGGTGCAGYCCTGGCTGGGCTCTGGTGCTGCCCAAGGTGCATCCATGGAGGAGATCCTTTTCATAAATCCCTGCTTTATTCTGGAACTCTGCCCAGCTCTATCCTAGCTCAGACTTCTCAAGGCATCACACTTGATAAGGACAAAGTTCTCACCTCCCAGGGTTCATCTCTTTCCTTATCTGGTCCAACACYAGCTGCAGCCTGAGCTGGGCTGAGCCTGCCCCTGGCACCTGGGAGGGTGCTTTGCCCATGGCAGCTTCCCCTGAGTGTTTGAGCATCCCAGTGTCTCTTCTAGAATCACATTCTTCTCCCTAGACCTGGGAGGACTGGACAATAGCATCACATTTATCTCATCCCAAGTTCCCTCCACACTCCAAATCCTGTTTGTACGTGCATTTCAGGAGGGGTGGCTTCAATGGTCACAGATGAGCAGCTGCTCCTTTGCAGTTTGCTACAGTGGGRAAAAGCCTTTCCATGATTTTATCAATATTTAAGCCAAGAACCATTTCATTCTCTCACACTTTGCAAGCTGCAATTCCTACCTTTCCCAGAGCCTGTATGGACTTGAAATGTCTACATTTTTCATGACACTCATGGACTTGAAATTCCTATATTTCCCACAGCCTTCATGGACTTGAAATTTTACATTTTTCATAGCCCTCATGGACTTGGAATTCCTACAATTCCTACAGCCTTCATGGACTTCAAATTCCTATATTTCCCACAGCTTTAATGGACTTGAAATTTCTACATTTTTCATAACCCTCATGGACTTGAAATTCCTACAGTTCTCACAGCCTTCATGGACTTGAAATTCCTACATTTTTCATAGCCCTCATGGATTTGAAATTCCTACAATTCCCACAGCCTTCATGGATTTGAAATTCCTACATTTTTCATAGCCTTCATGGACTTGAAATTTCTACATTTCCCCCAGCCCTCATGTGTCGCAGTGCCTCTCATGGATTTGAAATTCCCACAATTCCCCCAGCCCTCATGGATTTGAGATTCCTACAATTCCCACAGCCCTTACGGATTTGAAATTCTTGTATTTCCCCCAGCCCTCATGGATTTGAAATTTCTATATTTCCCACAGCCTTCATGGCCTTGATGCCTCAGGACTAAGCTCTGCCTGCTTGGCCATGGTGCCTGGAAGCCCCAGGGCTCTGTCCTGAGATGAAACACACCGGGAGCCCTGCTCCCTGCCCCATCCAAGAGCCTTTCTCCTCGTTAGGGATCCCTTTTTCTCCTCACCCCCTTGATGCTGCTTTGCTGAATTCACAGGGTTCACATGAAGGTGCCTGAGAGCAGCGTTTGCCCTGGTTGTGGACAGCATCAAAGTGATCCCCAAACTCTCAGAAGCCTGGAGAAAAGGCCTCAGGAAGGGAGAAATTGGTCATTAAATGCASTGGTATTTCCTTGAAAAGATACAAAATAAGAAATCTTAGTCTCCCCTCATTCATCCAGGCAGCTCTCTGCTTCCCTGTCAAACTGGACTGATTGGAGTCCCTGGGGATTAGGAGCAGGGCTTGTAAATCCCCCCACTTCAGCTCCCATCCCAAAGATGTTTTCACAAATCAATTAGTGCCTTTAATTACCGTGAGGGAATTTACTGATTTAGCCGGATTGAGTCTTTGCACATTGAGCTTGAAGCTTTAATGTCAGGATTTTCCATTTGGGGCTTTTATTTCCAGTCAGAGTCCAGGTTATCAGTGAAATGAGAAATCGCTTTACTCCCTTAGAAAGCCAGTTCAGTGCTGCTTAAAAAGGTGCAAGATTGACAGCCTAGGAGAGTGAATTCCTGAAAATCCCCTGGAAAGCTGCAGCACAGGGACCTTCCTCTTCCTCTTCCTCTCTGGCCTCAGGTGTGGCTGGGATGTGAGSAGTTCTCCACAGCCTCCTTGCTCCTTGGTTTCTCCGCTGAAGCTGCCAGGCAGAGGTGAAGGAGCAGCCAAGGAGATGCCTCAGGTGTGTTAGCAAAGCTTTGCCCAGCCTGGAGGTGCAAATGGGCTGGATGGGTGGGATCTCCCATCCCAAACCCCAGAAA
>JACDOX010000253.1:116463-132944 GCA_014549065.1 Cardinalis cardinalis
TTGTGTAGGGTTATTTGTGGGGTGTGTAGCTGCTGGGATTGATGGCTGAGACTGCACATGTCTCATCACTCATGGAATTATTAAGGCTGGAAAAGACCAATGAGATAATTGTCTCCAATTCTTTACCCAGCACTGACATCTTCACCACCAAAATGTGTCCACCAGGTGACAGCTTTTGAACACTTCCAGGGATGATTTGAGCATTTCCAGGGATGGAGCATTTTTGGGTACAACCTCTCCCCTTTGCTTTCTTCATCTGAAATCAGGAAGCATCARCTTGAGCATTTTTAACCAGACCTACCCAATTTCATCCTCCTTCTTAAGCACTTTTGAGTCACTCCAAAGGTGCACAACCCTGGAGAGAGAAGATGGMATATCCAGGATTGCCACAGGGGTTTGGGGTGTTAGGAACAGTTTTAAGTGCCATAACTGTGGGACTGAGCTGCTACCAGGGAGAGATGATTGCCACTAAACCAGCTTTGCAAAAMCAGTGTATGAATGCACCAAGCCTGGCTTAAAAGCTTTATTTTTCAAGACAATAAAGAAAAGATTACTGCTAATTTATTTCCATAGCAAAAAAAAAAAGTCATGCTGGACTGGCAAGTAAATAAAATTTTATGAGGCTCCATAAATACTTTTGATCTGAGTTTGATTTGAGCTACATCCAGCAATTACCTGGTTTGCAGGCATAAAATGATACTCAGGGTCATTTGGGGCAATAAACTGGTAAATTCTGAGGGCTTTTGGCACCTCTATTGTTTTGCTGGACAGCAGCAGGTCTCCAGGCTCTGCTCCCACCTGGCTGAGCATCCACATGCCAATGGCCAGTGGTTTTCAAGTCAAGGAACAGTTTTATTTCCTTTATTTTCAAGCCAGAGAGGGGTTGGGGGTGATTTTAAGTCTTCAGCGAACAAAAAGCTGCTTTACCTTTTTTCCTTCCTTCTCTCTGGTCAGGTGCTGTGGCTGTGTTTGTTACCTGTGGTCTGAGCCTGCAAGCTCAGATTCCAACCCAAATAGAGGATTCTTAACTCRTGGGTTTAAAACTGTGTGCACAGGTTTGGCTGATTAAATAAAAGGATTTGTCTTTATATAGACACACACACCTGTAGGTRTGTTCACACATTGGATTTTTGTGGAACACATAAAACTTTCAGCCAAGTAAAGATATAAAATCCCTTCTAGTTTGAATCAGCAGAGATTAATTCTGTTAGTAATGATATTATTCTTAAATTATATAATCATGGCAATAATATTATATTTTTATTATTAATATGAAGGCTCACAGCCAAAATTGAGAAGATCCAGGTCAAYGGAGAAAGAACAATCTGGTTTATACACTTCTGGGTTTTGAAGAATTCTCCCTGGATGATGTCAGGAATCTTTACAGAGAAGCTGARTTTTGGAGAGAGGATATTTTTTTATGTAAAGCAGGGAAGGTCTTTTGTAAGACGTGTGACTTCATCAGGATCCCTTGTGCATTCAAAAAAACTCATCCAGATCTTATGGAAACARCAAAATGTGGCTTTGCCCTGTAAAATTTCCCATTATAGTTGATATTTCAGAGAGAAAAAACTTGAGATCCTCTGCAGAACTCAAGGTCAGATGTTGCCCTAACCATGGACCAGTCCAGCCCTTGAGTGAGAGACCATGAGGAGCCTCCCAGAGAAGTGTCCCSAGACATCTGCTGAGAGATGTGGTTGTGCCATTTCTCTCTGGCTAAACCCCAAAACTGTTTGGTTCATCAGTGTGGGTGCCGCTGGAGGGGCTGGAGCAGAGCTCACCCAAACCTGGCAGCTCTGCTGTGTGTGTTTGCATTCACTCCTGCCTCCCCAGCTGATTAATAATGGAAGATAAAYCAGGAGCACTGAAAACAAAGGTCAGAAACGGGGGAGATTTGCTGCCTTCTTCCTCCCTGGGTGTTTATTCTCTGGTGTTTTCTCATTTATAATGCACATGCCTCACCTTTCCTGTACATGCAGCTTTACCTGGGGACAGGAAAGGGATTCTGAGCTTTCTTCTCACAACCCCATTGATTTCCACATGGCCTCCCCTTCCCAGCAGGAAATAAACTGCATCCTGGACAGTTTCCAAAGGGAGCTACAGAGGCAGGTGCTGAAAGTGCTGAGAGCACTCCTCACCCTGGGAAACCCTCAGAGRTGGGGCTGTGTGCTGATGGCATTTCCTCCTCCTGTCCTGGCTGTGTGAGCCCTGACAGGGGAAGGTTTTGCTTTCTTGGACATCTCCTTTCAGCCCTGGATCACTCTCCCCCCACCTCCTGCTGTACCAGCCCTGCATCCATACCCAGAGGCTGCCTGACATGGCAGTTTCAGCAAACATTTTTCTTCACTCACTGTAAGAGCCTAAATGAGGGATGTGGGACTCCAGGAGCTCTCCAAAATGCAGTTTATTGTATCCAAGGTGTTACAGCTGTCCAGGGTGGCCCACAGCAGTCAGCTCCAGCTGCAGGCAGCCCTGGAGACCCTTTGGTTTTGGTTACAATGCATTATAGACTTTTCTTTGCTGAGCATCTTCATACAGCAGAACCAATCTATACCTTAACTTTTACCTATAGCCTATCATAACTCCTGTAATTACCATATTCATGTYACTGTTCTCCAGTCACTCAAAGTCAGTACATTACAGTTTAAGCTAGAAGTTRTTTTTCAGTTTTCTTGCAGCGGAAAATTCTGAGACCTTTTTTCTACTTGCCACATCAGCAGGCTTGTTTGCCTGTGCTATTTTCCTGCTTGATAAAAACATCTTCTTGCTTGGGGTGGGTTTATCCTTTACTCTAAGCCATTAAAACCCCTTCTAACTCACACACCCTTTGCCTCCTTGGTTATCCAGTCAGACTGGCTCAGCAATTCTTTTCTTCTGTATCAAAACTTGCTTCCAYCTCTATTCYTTCATCAGACTCYACATTTAAAAATCTTTCTGCTAAGCACACATATCTGTGAGAATTTCTTGTTAAGCTTTCATCCTTCCCAACAACTTATTTCTCCCATTTATGAATGAATGAAAACTTATTTGTTTTGTTCTTCCTTCCCTTTCTACGGGACCACAAGATGTGGTCAGACACTTTGCAAGCCACATTTAGGAGCRCAGATCACCCATTCCTGCTGTGATGGGTTCTGACATGCATCACCTGGGTTCATTCTTTAATTCCATTTCTTATCCTCCAGTGGCAACACTCCCATTGCTGTGTGGGGAACTCACCTGGACCTCATYCAAAACCCCCAGATCCGGGCAAAGCACGGTGGAAAGGAGCATGTCAATGTGAGTATGGCTGCAGAGCTGGGGAGGGGACATGCCAGGCTGGGGACAGGGCCTGGCTGACACCTCTGGAGCTTGAAATCTCCTATTGCAGCCCAAAAAAGAGGGCATGGTTTGTTTCCAGAAATATTACCCCATCCCTGAAGGACACACACAAAACAAAAAGAAGGTTTTTGGCAGGGCTGGAACCAAACTTCAGGGTCTTCTGAGACCTTCACCTTTGTCTTTGCTTTTCCAGCTTGCTGGGATTCATTTCAGGTAACCTGATATCCAAACTGGAATCCTGAGCACAACTGAGCATGCACTGTATAAACACTTTTGGAAAAACAACCAGAATGTGAGACCCAGTTGCAAGGTGGTAGTGGGGTTTTGACTAATCTGTGCTGTGCAAAAAATAAGGGAAGAAACTTCTATTTCCAGAAGGAAACAAAGTCAGGGAAAGATGCTGATGCTGGCAACAGAGGCTGAGCTCTCTGAAGAGGCACAGGAGGCCCTGTTGAAGTGCAAACTGCTCCACACACCTGCCCCAGCAAGGCTTTCCTAACCCCTGCCCAGCCTTGATTGTGTKATGGGGAATAAGAATAACCCATGGGAGTCTGCTCCTCCCTCTCCCTGAGAGCCATCTGCCCACCAGGAAGGGTGGGGGCATTTCCCAAAAACACTCCTTGTTTTGGGTCTTTTTCCCCAGAACTGTGAGGTGCAGAACAGCACAGAGATGACCTGCCAGGGTCCCTATTCCCATAAACATTTTGGGTCTCTTTCCCAGAACTGTGAGGTGCAGAACAGAGATGACTTGCCAAGGTCCCTATTTCCCAAAACATTTAGTGTTTTGGGTCTCTTTCCCAGAACTGTGAGGTACAGAACAGCACAGATGACCTGCCAGGGTCCCTATTCCCATAAACATTTTGGGTTTCTCTTTCCCCAGAACTGTGAAGTGCAGAACAGCACAGAAATGACCTGCCAGGCCCCAGCTCTGGCTGTGGACCCCAATCACCAGTCTGATCTCGCTGAGCGCCCGGAGGAGTTTGGCTTCATCCTTGACAATGTGCAGTCCCTGCTGATCCTCAACAAAACCAACTTCACCTACTACCCCAATCCCATCTTCGAGGTTTTCAATCCCTCAGGGATCCTGGAGCTGAAGCCTGGAAGTCCCATCATCCTGAAGGTGAGATGGGGACCAAGGACTGGACTGAAATTCTGCCTCTTGCCTCCCTGTGCCTGCCAGCACCCCCGTAAATCATCCTGATTGCACCCCAGAAATTCCCTCCATTCCAACCATATCAGAGTCACCATCAGCAAGCACCAAGCACTGCCCACACTCATAAMTAAAAATTATAAACTCCTGTGTGCAGCCTAAATTTGTACCCACTGCTGTTCACCAGAAAACATCTTCTACCCTTGCAATGTGGCTGATAGTGAAGTACTCAACTCTGTTTCCTTTCTTGTTCATTCAAGACCTTCCTCTCCCCCTTTTTTTAACCCAAATCAGTCCCTTGAAATTTCTGTAAACTTCACAGCAATAGAGAGAAGGAATTTTATGATGCAGCATTCCTGTATCACTATTTTTACATGGTTAATATGCAAAGAAGTTATTTTACCTGCTGATGCTTTTTGCGTGTTTGGAAAGGGGTCTGACTTGCTTGCCTGCCTATTTTTAGTGAGGGYTTTATTGTGCAGGACTTAGATGGAACATTTCCCACTCAGCTGCAGAGAGGGAGGAGCAGGACAGGCCGTTGTGACTGCTTTGAGTCTGTGACCACTCATGCTGTTCTCTGCGTGAGTTCCTAAATTGGCTTTTCCTCTCTGTGTGAGCAAATGGCGAGCTACAAATGTCATAATGGAATCATATTTAGCTTGGAAGGAACCTTAAAGACCATCTCATTCCAACCCCCTGCCATGGGCAGGGACACTTTCCATTAGACCAGGCTGCTCCAAGCCCCATCCATCCAGCCTGGCCTGGAGCAGTGTCAGTGATCCCATCAAATGCAATATCAACACTTGTATCCCAGGAATGAACCAGAGGGGGGAAGAAAACTCTTTCCTGATGTTTGTTTGGTTATTTTGGGGTGTGATGTTCCTTTCTGTGCAGGGCAGGAATCTGATCCCRCCTGTGGCAGGAGGCAATGCCAGGCTGAACTACACCGTGCTGGTGGGGGAGAAGCCCTGTGCAGTGACTGTGTCAGACGTGCAGCTCCTCTGTGAGTCCCCAAACCTCATTGGGAGGCACAAGGTGATGGTAAGTGATGCCTGACCCTCAGCCCCTTCTCCTTGGGAGGGCACAGCAGAGCTGGAGAGCTGGCAGAGGGCTCCAAGGGGTTTGCATCACTGTTTGCCTTCCCAGAAACATCAGGGCCCCTTTTTTGCTGTAATATTCTCATCAAGGGTAGCTTGGAGAAGTAGAACAGTGGAAAAGTGACCTGGAGGTCTTTGTGGACAGTGAGACACCTTTCATGATCAAACCCCAGTAGGAGAGTTTGCCTCTCTTCTGTTTTTGTATGGGSTGTATGAACCCTGGATTCTCATGTGAGATCACGTGTAACATGTTCCTACATGAAATTGTTAAATTCGGCACAGTCCCCATCACTTTGTTGACAGGATGGTGACTAAAATTTGCCTTTATGTAAGAGAGAAAAAAAAAAAAAAGCAGGATATGGACAATAGTGTGACTGGACTTCAGAATTTTGACTTCTGTAAAACTCAGTGTGCTCCTACAAATCCTTCCTGGATGAAGAATGGACCTGGTGATTACATCAGAGAGAGCTTCTCCTCCTCTCACCRTTTATTTATTTACTCCTTTTTTTTACTTTCCTCTCAATAATTTGAATTCCTTGATGCTGGTGCTTGATAAACATCATATCAGCAAACACCCTGGAGTTGTACCAAGCTGTGGGTGGGAACAACAAAAGCTGACAACTGACATCAGTGTTTCTCATTCCTTGTGAACAACTGTTCTTCTGTTGTGCCTCCCAAAGCTGTATCTGTCACGTATTAATTTATTTATTTCAGTGCAATGAGACTCAGAGAGTTTGATCTTTAAAAAGATTTTTCTGGGAACTTTCAAGGAAGCAGAGCTCATGATGACCATTTTGGGTCTTGTTTGTGGCTGCTGCTGGGATCCCTTGTAGTGGCTACTTAACTTCTCTGTGCCAAAGTTTGTCATCTGGAAAATAGAGGCAATAATCCTCTCCAGCCATGCAAATACGCCATGACTCTCGAGTCATTGCAAAGCACATTAAGACTCTCCAAGAAGAGCAATAATGAAGTGAGAGATTTTCTCTGTGTGAAAACCAAAGCTTTTGAGCACGGCAATAAATGTTCCCTGTCATTTTCGTGGATATGATTAAACATATGGTTAGTCAGAGACGGACAAAGCCAATCCTGGGGAGACAAAACTCAAAGCCAGGTGAGCAATAATCAACCCCTGGGGATCCAGGATGATGGACATCTGGCCAGGCTGCACTAATTGGGAAGACTCCCCTGCTCCTGCAGCTTTGGATGGTTTAAGTGAAGCCAAAGATTAAAAAACAATCCTTTTTTGATTGTTTTTTATTTTGATGCTGGTCAAATGAGGGATACTGTTGGGAAACTGGGAAGATGATGGAGGTGCTCAAGGATGGACTTTGCATCTGGAACCAGGGCTGGAAAATGCCTCCTCCAGCATGGCACAGCATCCCTGCTGCTTAGACTGGGACCATGTTTCACACAAACCGATATATCAGGTTTTAGTTTTTATATTTTTCACATTCTGTGCTGCTTCAGTGTGTGGGTCTGAGCTTCATATTATGGGATGGTACGCTCTGTGCACAGAGCAGGGAGACAAAACAATTCCTGCTCCAGCTGGGCACCAAGGACAAATGATCCAAATCTCAGCCCCAGAGCACAAACAGCGTGGGCTGGAGAGAGAAAAACAAGCAGGGTGGGACTGCAGGGGCTAAAGCTGGAATGGGACAATGAACTGCAAGGTGCAAATGGAGCAGAACTGATCCCAGGGAGAGCCCCCGGGAGCGCTGGTGCATTTTGGGGCCRTTTTGGTTCATCTTGGGTGCAGCCCTGGCTGGGCTCTGGTGCTGCCCAAGGTGCATCCATGGAGGAGATCCTTTTMAKAAATCCCTGCTTTATTCTGGRACTCCATTTGTTCTAGCTCAGACTTCTCAAGGCATCAAATAATTTCTTTGATGGCCAGGATAACTGATAGAAGTTCCTCCTCCTGATTTTGCCAAAGATTTACTCYCTGACCTTGAGGAAATTGTTGAACAAACCATTTCTTGCAAAGTGAGGTGGCATAAACTGAGAGGGAGCCATGGGAATGAATCAACTGGTGCAACACAGAGATTATTTCTAAGTGAAGGAACAGTGGCAATGACACACGTTGATGTCAACACGTTTTTGATCTGTTTTCTTTTGAGCTGTCTGATTTTGAGCTGTCTTTTACACAATGACAGAGTTAAGTATTTGAAAAAACATAGCAAGGAAATAAAAGGCCTGGGTGATGGTTAAAAAGAAGATTGACTAAAACCCAGAGGCAAGTTTTTCCGAGGAAAAGAAAGAGATGTGAGAAAGATTCACGAGTGGCTATGCCAGAGGAGGTCTGCAGGGATGATGTGGAGCATTTTTGAAGGGTTGCTGGTTTCTAACACAGCCTGGAAAGTGCACCAGACTCTGTATAATGAATGGAGAGATGGTCAAATGCAGCAGCTGAAGGTCAGGGCATGATTGATCACATCCTTAGAGGGATAATTTTATTTGGCCAAATTTGCACCAGGAAAGACACTCCTTCAGAACTCCTGAACTYCTACAGGTGGCCACTAAAACTCCATTGGAGAAAACCAGGCTCTGACAGAGCCCATTTAGAACATTTAGTCTAATTTAGGACAAATTCMTGATTAATAGTCTTTTAAAATGGCCAGACTGTTGCTCCTTGGTGGGTTCATGGTCAGCCTTCTGGAAGGTAAACACAGCTTCCTCCAGAACCACTGGATTAAGAAGCAAAGGAGGACTGTATGTGCAAATTTTCTTGTGTTTCTTTTAAAAGCTCACAATAACACTGCAGCCTCATAGACTTTCTTCTTCAAGAGCCAGATTCCCTCAGATCAYGGCAGCTTCACCTGTGGATTGTGAGACCTTCCCAGTGATGAAACCACCTTTGAAGGGGAACACACTGGGCCTGACTTTGAACACCTGCTTTTTTGGAGCTTAGATCCCCTTGTCATGAATGGAGAGAAATGGGAACTTCCACTGAATGAAAAGCCTCATCCCAATGCCAAAGGTGTCGGGAGCAGCTCACATAAATCACATCCTGAAAGTGTTTTTTCTCTTTGTTGGCTCTGGAATCATGCTGCAGTGTTGAACTCGGATGTGCACGCGGAATATTTGGTGAGAGAAATCCCACCCATGGAGAGGGGCTGTTCTTCCAGCTTTGAGGATGGACCTGCACTGGGATTTGGGATTGGGGTTGTCTGAGTCYAGTCTGATATTCCTTGAATGGACTCGTCTGACTGCAGGGCTTGGAGAAAGAGACAATGGAAAAAATTTAAACTATTTATTGATGCACTGACAGGAAGGAAAGCATGTGAGCAAATTTTGGGACAGTGGTCTGGGGCAAAAGGGAGCAACTTCCAGTGCATGGATTAGGATGTSAGTTTGGCAGTTTGCCTTCTCAGTTAAACTGGCCACATTCCAACAACAAAACTCAGGATTTGTAAGTGAGTTGGATCTTGTATCTTGAATAGATGGGAAAATTCATTACTGCTGCATCCCCARCTGTGAGTCTGAGGTTCTTTGGCCACTGAAAATGCTCTACAAGTCATCAGTGTCATGGCAGCAATTGGTCATCTTGAAACTGTTACCTGAACAGATGAGTTTAGGATTAGTTTTGTTTTTCATTGTCGACATTTCATCTCTCCAGACCCCCTCCCAAAATGGCATGAGAGGGATGGATGGAAATTAGCTGTTTTCAGGCATTCACTTTGCTCTTGTCCATGACAGAAGGGTTGTGGTTGTGTCTCTTTGGCCACTGAGGAGCAGCCTACACCTTGGAAGAGCAAAACARCCTTCTTCCCTGAGGCTGCAACTGGGGCTGCAATAACTTCTAGGAGATGATAAAGTCAGTGAGATTCATGTCCCCAGAAGGGGCTGGGGTGGAGAGCACCTGGGAAAATTCATTAATTCATGATTCTGCTCTGWAGTCCCTTCTGCTGGCTCCAGCTGGGCCAGTTTCTTCCTCCTACAGCCTTGAGAGGAAACCTGAGTAGGTGCCTGAGCTGAGATGGAGGAAGCCCTGGGATTTATAAGTGTCCAGGCAGGCTGGAGATGAACTGAGAGCCAGTGGGATGCAGGACAAGGCTGAACACCAGGCTGGGGTGTGGGGGAGAAATATGAGGAAATGTGAGGGAGAACTCCTCRCAACGGAGGAAGAAAACAGTTTAATTCCACACTGCAGTGGTCCCAGGTGCAATGGGAGCAGGAAACAGTCATTCCTGGGGTTTTAATTGCATTTCTGCCTGGCARTAAGAGTTTGCCCTTTGTGCAGGGCCAGATGTGCCTCTCTGTGACACGGCTCAGCTGGGCTGAAGTGATGGAGCTCATCATCCTTCAAGCTCTTTGCATGGCACCTTTCCAGCTTTCTGCTGACCTACAACCAGCATTCCCAAACCACAACACAGCCCTAGAAGCCTTTTTATACTTCAGTCCAGCCAGAACAGCTTTTCTCCCACCACTCAAGCTTTGCCTACTCTACAAATAGCTTTGAACAGCCTTGCAGTAGCCTGAAGCCAGTGGTGTCCTGTGGGATTCCTGCTGGGAGTGGTGTTCATGTTGTAAAAAAGGGCTCTAAGGGACTTGCTTCAGCAGAACATTTTGCTTAGAACAGGAGTGCTTGCAGGGTTTCTTTCTGGYTGTTAAAACCAAGGCCCTTTCACAGCAGCTTCTTCCAGAGGCTGGAAGCACYTCTGGGAACCTCTGGAGGTAGATGGAGAACAAAAAGCTGTGTTCAACTCCTACTGGTGCACACCTGCAGTCACCCTGACAATGTGTGGCTAAGACAGAGGCTGTAAAGAGAAAGGGCCAGGCTTTGTGGGGTTTGTGGTGGATTTTCACTATCCTAGAGGCTTCCAAGCTTTATCTGGTGGGAGAGTCAAAAGAAAATAGTGACTCTGATTTCTGCAGTCCCACCGTACTCAATGGGTCAGGTCTTCTCTGCCCCATTGTGGGGTTAGGACYCATCAAACCATACCTTGAGCTCTGTTTTCTGGGTGTATTTTGGGCCTGAGTGACATCAGTGTCCCATACAACACATCAGGATGGGGAATGAAAAATCCAGAATGAAACCCACACTGATTTGGAGAAATTGTGATCGGTGACTTGTCTCACCACAAGTCCTCTTGTGGCTGGGTTCATGGTGACTGCCAACAGAGGTGATTCTATCATTTCAAGTGTTTTTAAGCTGTTCCATATCCAAATACCTCCACTTTTGGCTTGGGGATGTCACCATTCACCCTCAGCCAGGACAACGACAGAGAGTGATAATGACAGAGCTCCTCTGTGCTCCTGCTCAGTTTGAAAGTCTCAATGCAGCTCTTTGCTTCTTTCCCTCTAGGCTCGTGTAGGAGGGATGGAGTTCTCCCCAGGGATGGTCTACATCTCCCCAGACAGCCCTCTCAGCTTGCCAGCCATCGTCAGCATCGCGGTGGCCGGCGGGCTGCTCATCATCTTCATTGTGGCCGTGCTGATCGCCTACAAGCGCAAGTCCAGGGAGAGCGACCTCACCCTCAAGCGCCTGCAGATGCAGATGGACAACCTGGAGTCCAGGGTGGCCCTGGAGTGCAAAGAAGGTAGGCTGAGAGAGGCAGGATGTGTCAGTATTGGTAGAAGGGAGACATCCAGTCCTAAAGCTTTGAGCCAAAATCATGGTGTCGAACTATGGTGTTGAACTCTGTGGGTGTGGCTCGAGTCTGGATCTAATCTGACTTTCCTTGTTTTCCCTTAGTTCAGACTTTCTCCACCCTCTCTTAGAGTTCAGGAAAGTTTAGGAAAGTTCAGACTTTCTCTCACCCAATCCTCTCCTAACGGGATTTGATAATTCAAAATCCACAGAAAGCCTTGGCACGCGTCCCTGGGGAAAGGCTGTGTTGTGGGAAAGGCAACCCTGTTCTYGTCCACCTTCCTCCTCTCCACGTGTTGCCTTATTCCTTATTCTCATTCATGAAGATCAGGGGTTTTTCCCATTCTGGTGAGGCTGATYTGGGCTTTCACTGCTCCCTGAGTTGTTCTGTTTTTGTGCCAGCCTTTGCAGAGCTGCAGACAGACATCCATGAGCTGACGAGTGACCTGGATGGAGCTGGGATCCCTTTCCTCGACTACCGAACCTACACGATGAGAGTGCTTTTCCCTGGCATTGAAGATCATCCAGTCCTGAGGGATTTGGAGGTAAAAMAACAACATTTCCTGCTTCTAGCTCCTTTCATGCCTCCCTGTTCAGTCCTGAATTCCAGAGATTCCGTGTCAGTGGTGGGGATGTGATGACTTGATTATGCTGTGTCCTACAAGGGGTGGAACAGGTCCTCATTAAAAATCTGSGTTGAAAGGGGAAACATTTGCTGTTATCTTAAATCATATTAGCTCATAAAATCATTTAGGTTGTAAAAGACCTCTAAGACCATCAATTCCAATCATCAACCCAATGCTRTCAATTCCATCACTWAACCATGTCCCCCYGTGTGACATCCACACACTTTTGTAAAACCTCTAGGGATTGTGATCCCACAACTCCCCTGGACAGCTTGTTCCACTGTCTTTCATCCTTTCAGTGAAGGAATTTTTCCTAATTTTCAATCTAAACCTCCCCTGGCACAACTTTAAGGCCATTTCCTCTCATCCTGTCACTTGTTACCTGCTAAATTCTGTCTGATTACTCACTTACTTGGAAAACTCATAAATCATAGGTCTACTCAATTAAGCTTCTCTTTGGTCTTAACCCTTCTGTGCCTTGAATTTTAGACTGGATTTAATATTTTCTGCCATGCAGGGGCAAGGAAAACCTGTTGTGTGACAGAGGAGCATGTTTGCCTGTGTCATCCAGCTTTGCATGACCCTCACACTACCAAGAGGCCAGGTTTTCTTTGTGGCAACCCCTATYAAAATAACCCACCCCTATAAAAATAACCCCCTGCCACTGAGGGAGGTTCACCTCTGCTGCATTCTGGTTTGCAAGTGAGGTCAGAAAACAGAGTGTCAGTCTGTCCATACCCCGCCCACATCTTCCTCCTCCACCCTGACGTTCTCAATGGAGATTTGTGAGACATTGTTCACAAATCTTGGGGTCTGCACAGAGCCTGTATCACCTGAGTGGTGCCAGGAGCTTGATGTGAGCCCAGGTGAGGTCTGCCAGGCTAAAATCTGCTCCAGGCTCTGGCAGATGGACAGGCTCTGCTCTAGGAATACCTGGGCTGGAGAATCAGGAGCCACACCATGGCCAAGGTGTTGGCTGAGCTCTCTGCAAAGCCTTTGGCAGGCTCTGAGCTCCAGAGAGGTTCTGGCATGGGCCTGGGAGATTGCTGGAGGCCAGGCCTGGGCTTGGTTGGCAGGAAGGAGGAGCAGGAGCTGGCCCAGGCAGGCCCACGCTTGGCTGGCTGTGTAATCAGAGATGCCTGCTCGGCTTTGCTCCTGCCACTGGGAAGAGCCAAAATTCATCCGACTGTGTGGAGAGAGACATTAAAAAACCTGATCTGTCAGCAAGGAGGGCTTGTGGGGCTGGGCAGGAGGCTGAGTTACACGTAGCTACCGTACAGGTTTGGAGTGCAAGGTGAGTGGCACCCAGCTGCTCTCCCTCAGGATGAGCAGCTCCCACAAAGGAGGAACGAGGGGTGCTGAACCTCCCTCTCACACGTGTGCACACACAAACACTTCCCTCATCCCCACAGCCAATTTCCACCCCTACATTCATTAACCCCATCCAGCTGATCACAGAACAGCATCTGACCCCTGCAGAGGCCTTAGCACGGATGCTAGATACACACTGACCTAATGTTTCAATCCAACACCTTTGATCTCTTCTTCCTTTAATTCCATTCTTGGTTTGTTTTTTTTTTCTCCTTAATCCTTTGTAAAGCTCTCTCAGTGTCAGCATCTTTGGCTACCAATGTGAAGGCAGTTCCCATTCTGCTCCCTACTCTGTAGCACCCAGAAGGAATTGCTATTTATTGCAAAAGGCCCCAGCACAGATCCCACAGTGAGAAAGTCTTACTTATTTCCAGTTCATTTGCTAATTAACTGCTTCCAGATGCAGCACAAAATACTTTTCTTGTTATTTTGTTTTAATTCTCCATAATAACCCTGGGATAGACAATATTAAATGTTCAAGTGAGTGAGTTAAAAATAATTATTGGCGGGATGGGTGGTGGTGGTTTGTTGGTTGGTTGGTTGCCTCAATCTATTTAGGAAGTAATTTATTTGTTGGATGCAAAAAGAGTTCAGAACTCTAATTTCCAGAATTAAAAAGTAACAACTCTATAAAGGGCCTTGCATTGCTTGGCTGTTTAAGCAAGCCAACTTATTTTGAATTAAACTGCCAAATTTGGGTGGTTATTAATTCATATATGCCTTGGTGACATGTGTTGCTCAGTGGTGAGACCCTCCAGCTTCCAAGAAAAGTTTTCAAGGGCTGGAACAGCTTCAGCAAATAGAGGGATGAGTTTGGGGTTCTCTGTTTAGGTTCCATCTTCGCCTAGAGACAGAAGAATCAAAAGACCTCTGTGAAGCCCAAGGTCCAGCACTGAGGTCCATGTAAATTGTTCCATATAAAAATGAGTTCATCAGCCTCTCACAGCTGAGAAATAMGAGACTTATCAATCACTCTGTCCCCAAAACACCTCAGCTCCCAAACCCASGGGTTCTGCTGGAGCTCAGGGTGTCCTCCCACACCTTCACCTGCCTGGCTCTTCAAACCAAGGCCCAGTTCCATGGTCACCATCTCAGCCACTGCCTCTCTTCATCTCCTCAAAACCTCACCCTGGGCTCTCTTTCCCATTCACTCTCTTGCTGCCTCTCCCAGCTCCCTAAAGCTGAACCCCAAACCTCTGCAAGCAGGATTCTTTCAGGAGTGAGAAAGAAGCTTTGGATGAAATCAGAGTAAGACTTCAGTCTGATTAAAATAAAAATATAACGTGGCATGGTGACACATTTGGGCACAGGAAATACCCTTTGGATGTATTGAAAGCCCTTGAAAACCTTTCTTGGAAGCTGGAGGGTCTCACCACAGAGCAACACATGTCACCAAGGCATATATGAATTAATAACCACCCAAATTTGGCATTTTTACACAAGTGGGCCCCTGGCTGGGTAATAATCAGCATAGACACCATGCATTTCAGAAGGATGACCATAACAATCTTTAATGAGAAACCCATACTTTATACTCTATTTCACTACAGGTAGACCTAATTTGTCCTCTAATTAAAATAACATCACCATTGGCTAATTAAGAAACCACCCTTTGGTAAACAAATCTCCACAACATATTCCACACGTTCACGATACCAGGTGCAGTGAGTTAAGATAAGAATTGTTTCTCATTCTTTTCTCTGCTCTTCTCACAGCCTTTCCCAGAACGGTCCTTGGGAAAGTTTTGTTTCTCTCTGTGGCCAGAGAGCTGCTGCCACAGATGTTCTGATCAGAGAGGGGAACACAGGACTGGAAACATCATCTGGACATGGCTGGGAGTCTTCTCAGACTTCCCAATCTTTAGATGATGTATGGATTCCCTTCCTGTCTTTCCCWAGCTGAGGAGCTGGAGGGATGAGAGCAAAGAGAGAGTAACAACAGGATATTTGACAGTGGAAAAATGAGGGAAAGGGAAAAACTCCTGTCGGAACGCAGGACATTCCTCTGGCTGCCCTGGAGGACTCGAGACCCTGGCAGGGGGCTCAGAGACCTTGGCACAGAGTCACAAACACCTGTGCCTTTGATTTTAGCCTTTGGGAACAATTACCAACTTTGTGTGAGGAGTTACAAGCCACAAGAGTTTGAGTAGAATGATAGTGAATTTGTCACAGGGTGAAAAAGTAGAATTTTGGGGATTTAGAATGGGGGTTCAAGAGGCAAGATGGAGGAATCTGGGCATGTCCAGTCTTCTTCTTGTCCTCCATCTTCTGCTGTGATGGTTTAGAGTASAGACAGACTGTCTAACACAGGTGATAGGTATTGGAAAATTATTGTAAATAAAGTACATGTAGTTCTTGGTATAAAAAGAAGGGCAGTCAGTGTGCCACAACCCGACTGGCTGGACAGATCTCAGCAGGTCAGAGAAAGAATGTCATAGATAAGAGAAAATAAACAATCTTGAAAGCAGAACTGAGGAATCTCAACTTTTTCTTCAGTCGCGGGGCTGGGAAAAAGAGACTTTTAATGCCTTGGGAGCCATTCCAGCAACACAAAACCTGAGAAACTCCCTTTCTTCTTGCACAGGTCCCTGGCTACCGTCAGGAACGGGTGGAGAAGGGCCTGAAGCTCTTTGCCCAGCTCATCAACAACAAGGTGTTCCTGCTGTCCTTCATCCGCACGCTGGAGTCGCAGCGCAGCTTCTCCATGCGCGACCGCGGCAACGTGGCCTCGCTGATCATGACGGTGCTGCAGAGCAAGCTGGAGTACGCCACCGACGTCCTCAAACAGCTCCTGGCCGACCTCATCGACAAGAACYTGGAGAGCAAGAACCACCCCAAGCTGCTGCTCCGGAGGTAAGGATGGCTGGGCATGGAGGGAGCCRGGCTGGGAGGGGCTGTGCCTGTGTTGGGGTTTTTCATGAACGGGATGGGAGTGATGGGAGATGTTCCTTGAGCTTTATTGCAGCCTCATTATGTGGTTGAGATAATTGGAAGATGGCAATAGCTGATGTACAACCAGCAGGAGTTRAAGATTTCTTTTTGTCTTGGTTTGAAAAGCCAGGTGTCTGCTGAGGAAGGCAGGAGCCTCCCCTGAAATGGAAAATGCAAACCTCCTCCTTCTGAATTATTATAATTTTGAAGTTAAGGGGCTCTCAGGCAAAGATATGGGAATAGGAATAACAGTTCTTTACTACGAAAATTAAAAATTCAAATTCAAAAGTACAAAAAAGAGAACAACCCCCTGGCAGAGTGAGAGCATGCCCTGGCCCCTGTGTGTCAGGGGGTGTCCCAGCCCCATCCCATGGGGGCTCAGCCCTCCTGCAGTGCCAGCTG
>JACDOX010000253.1:133293-167552 GCA_014549065.1 Cardinalis cardinalis
GATACCCCATTTCCAACCTAAGACACTTTGTTACAGAGCATTTTAAAAACTTTCTAGCCAATAGYGTATTGCTAAAGCTYACACAGAATTTTTCTAGCCAATTAGTAAAAGCACACGTACACCTGCTTCACACAATGCTGGCTTGTTTCACACAATGCTGGCTTGTATGCTTTCTATTAGCAATACACAGTTAAGCTTAAAACCTGCTACCTAAACCAATATTAAGCTTAAAACCTTCCACTATCTTGCTAAGCATATTTTTCTGCAGTCTTAAGGTCTATCTTAGCCAAGCCTAAAACTCAAGCTATTGTTTCATGTCCTTGCTTGCTCGTACTATTATAACTTTTTCTACTTTCAGACTTTGCAGCTGCAGCTAGTTATAAGTTTTCTGTTCTTTCTATTTCTAAGGCCTGATTTTACAGCTTTCTGGAAGTCTTCTTACCTTTACTATTTCCCACAGTGCCCACACAAACATCATAATCATCTTTGGAGATGTATAGCTTGCTTCGTCTCCTCCCTAACCAAAAAGCAGTCAATGATCAAAAGTTATGGAATGAATCCACCTCTGGATTTTCATATGGATCCTCCAGAAAGTTTCACAAGAAGAGAAAAAGCTCAATCCTTATTTTGGGCTCTTTRCATGCTTAAGATGTTAATTTATGCTTACATTTCCTTTTAATCTGAAAGCTCCAATCATGTTGTGTAGGAGCTATAGGAATAGCACATATATGGTCTATTAAATCCCTGGTGAGAGGATGTCATCTTCCATCTCCTGCCTGGGCCATGGATTTCCCAGCTTTGTTTCTTGTTCCTGAGTTAACTGCAGACACCTGGAGGGTCTTCAGTGCATTTTGGGATCTCATTTCTCTCCCAGAGCTGGGAGTTAGTGGAAATCAGCAGAAGAGAGGGACAACAGAATGGTTTCATACAGCGAACAAGTTTGAATTCATGATTCTTGGCCTGGCCTAAGGTCTAAAACCCACAGTTCTGGGGGAAACCTYAAGTTTGGAATCTGCTGTTCTGTAWTTAATGYCCTTTCCTTGCCTAGGGAAGTGCTCCCTCTTCTGCCTTTAGGATCAGATTCATCTCCCTTTCACAGAATGGACCAACCCTCCTGGTTGAAGGACCCTAAATAAAATCGGGGGGGGTTTCTGGAGATGAGTGGCCTTTGCCACAGCTCAGAGCTGACTCTGAGGAGCCYCCAGCTGATTACAATGGACAGCTTGGACACAGAGGAGATCTCTGGTGCCTGCTGGGCTGGGGGGATTTTTCAGCTGGCACGTGGCCCACCGTGCAGAACCAGCAGAAAAGGAGCAGAAGGCACTTTCTGGCATTCAGGGCAGCAATGCCAGGGGCAGAGGCTGGAATTTGGTGTCAGTTGACTCCCTGATGTGATCAAGCCCTACAGCCTCCTGGTGACCACCCTCCAGCTGTCCCCAGACATCCTGCCTGTGCTTCTTCTCTGATGCTGGATGGCACTGCCTCCCCCTTTCATTTCCTCCTTTTCCTTCCCCTTTCTCCATCTCTTTGTCTTCCCTTCTTGCTCACTCTGAGCATCCCATCTTTCCTCTTTCTCCTTCCTCCAGCCCTTTTCTAAGTCTAATCCTCTCTGCTGGACATTATTTGTGGTCTTTGGAAGAAAAGCCAGCGAGCAAAGAAGGCACATCCAGTGTTCCAAACCTTGGGAGCACCAGGAGAAGTCAGAGAAGGAAGTCCTGCACTGAGCAGCACCAGAACAGAACATGTGAATAACTCAGTGCCTTGGGTCAGATGTTGGTGTGAGGTCCTCAGAGAGCTCTTTGGGGCAGCTGGATTCAGCTTGGTGCTTCCCTTCCCTCCCCATGAGTCTGTGAAAGGGAATCTTTTGAAGTTTTGGAGAAGTTTGACAGAAGAAAGGAGATGAACACTGTGTCCAGTGTTCATCCCACATGACATTTATGGCCCCAAAGAGATTTTCTGGGAAGAGAGCAGCAGCAACAACAAGCAAGAACCTCTGCATGGCTTAGGTGAGACCCACTTTAATTCTTCCAGGCAGGGATTCTTCTTTTTTCTTGGTTTCCCCAGGTTTCTCTTGGTTTCTCTTGTTTTTTCTCCAGTGCATGTGCTGAAGCCAGCACAAGTTTCTGCAGGAGAAGCTCACCCTGAAGCCTCGAGATGGATTTTTGTTTGATTGAGGACGGAGTGCTCAAGGGCAGCAGGATGAGCTCTGTGTATGTACCACAGGGACACACTGAGGAGTGTAATCACTCCCAAATGCCAGGGAGATAGGCAGTGCCAGATAACTGCTCCCCAGAGACTTAGATCTGTCTCTCCTGAGTATTTATCCAGCCTCCTTGACATATGGCCTCGCTCTGAGATCCTCAGATTTGATGGATTTATCCGCCCTGAGCTCTTTGGAGAAGATTCCCTCAAATGTCATCAACTCCTTCTCGTTGTTGGAGACACTAGAAAACAGACACACACAGRGACTTGTAGTCACAGGAGAATCAACAGGGCAGCAAGGGTTTTCCTGCAGGTTTCCTAAATCCAAAACCAAAACAGGGATCCTAGGACGTGCTAAATCCTGATGGTGCCATGCCAGACTTCCCACTGGGCAGGAAGATGGACAAAGGCAATATTTTGATAGGACCAGCATGACAAACTCATTTCCAATTCTCTTTTTTCTCCACTTTAGGACAGAGTCTGTGGCTGAGAAAATGCTCACCAACTGGTTCACCTTCCTGCTCTACAAGTTCCTCAAGGTAAGAGGAGGAGCATGCCTGGAAAAACAGCTGCTTTAAAGCATTTCTTCTTGGTGAGGATCAGCTGGGGTGAAAACTTCCCAGATAACAAGTTAAAGGGGTTTTTTTTGCCTCTGGAAGGATGTCACTGCCTAATAGGAGCTGGGCTATTTTCTGACCCAGGGAGAACAAAGAGGGACACTTGGTTAGAGAGGGAACTTGTTGGTCTCTCTGTTGTACAGAGGTAGGATCTAAGGGTCAGTGAGGAAATCAGAAGGATTTCAGAGCCTGCCTGAGACCTGTGTGGAAAATGCTGTCCTTTTAACAGCAGGCTGAGGTCTCCATCATGTGGTGACCCATATTTCCAGTGCACAGTGGATGGGGATCTCCTTCCACCCCAGCTCAGAGGCAGCACTGACACAGCCCCRCGAGGAGTGGAGGGACACCCATCAGCAAAGCTTGAGGGGAAGGATTTGGGGCAGCCCCTGAGCTCTCTCATTCCTCCTGGAAGGTCTCTCCTTGGGCTTTGTGTGGTTGAAAATGTCTTTCAGTGTTTGAGCCCTGCCACTGACTGCAAGGGAATCCAATTTCTCCTGCAGGACCCACACTGAGCCTCAAGAATCACAACTGCCAAGCTCAGAGCCAGCCTTTCTGGAAGGAGCTGAGCTCTGCACCTCTCCCCCACTCCCACTGCAGCTGCTAAACATCCTCCCACCTCACATCCTCATTTGGACACAATAACCACCTCTGCCAGGCAATTTGAGGCTGCACAAATAAACCCCAATCCCCCTGAGCCTTCCCCAGGCACAACCAGTTCAAGGACGAGCACATGGGGAAGTTTTGAAGGTCCCTGGAAGGTAATTTCAGTGACTCCAGTATCAGATCCCTGCTTTCAGCTGAAAGGAAAGGATATAAGGAGGTGACTCTCTAAAGAGCTGCTTTTATAATAGGCTTTTTTCACCCCACTCAGCTACTTGTCTTCTTGCCTTAGCCTGAACAGAGGCCTGATAAGGGCAGGAGACAGGCACACAGAAGCAATATGCTGCTGGCAGATAAGCTAATTAAGTGGGAGACAGGTGTAGGGACTGAAAAAGGGGCCACTTTGCCTCKATTATTAACTTGTTTTCGCTGGGATTTACACCAGAGGAAAATGACCTGGCTGGTTGAGCTGGGACACGAGAGGAGAGGGCGAGGAGGGCAGGAAGGAGGGAGGGATGAAGGGGAAGGGAKGCAGGAGCAGAAAGCTCGGGGTGCAGCAAGGGAGGAAAAGTGTGGGAAGAGTGAGTGGAAACGATGAGGAGGAGAAATTAGGGACAGATGAGCTGGGCTGTGCCTGCCTGGGGCTGCCTTTTGCTGTCCTGTGCTGGGCCCCTGCTCTGTTCACCTCCACATGGGTCATGGGGCACATGTGGGCCTGAGAATTCCTGTTTGCCTGCAAATTCCTGTTTGCCTGCAGCATGAGAGTGCTCAGGAGTCTGTGGACTCTGCCCAGACACCCAGGACATGGCACCAGCCATCCATCTCCCTTTAAAACCTGCTTCCAGGCCATTTGGGACCCATCCCACTACCTGCTGCACCAGTGCAAAGCTCTGGCCTGGTGGCAATCACCAGAACAGCCCCAGCATTGCCAGGGAACACCAACACCAGGACAGGACACTCAAACGGTCACAGAATATGCTGAGCTGGAAGGGACCCACAAGGATCATCAAGTCCAGCTCCTCGAGCTACACAGGACCATCCCAAGGGTCCCTCCGTGTGCCCAAGAGCTTTGTACCATCAAATCCAACTCCTGGGGCTGCCCAGGACCATCCCAAGGGTCCCACCATGTGCCCAAAAGCTTTGTACCATCAAGTCCAGCTCCTGGGGCTGCACAGGACTATCCCAAGGGTCCCTCCATGTGCCCAAGAGCTTTGTACCATCAAATCCAACTCCTGGGGCTGCCCAGAACCATCCCTAAGGGTCCCTCCGTGTGCCCAAGAGCTTTGTACCATCAAGTCCAGCTCCTGGGCTTGCACAGGACCATCCCCACGGGTCCCAAGGCTTGGAGATAACTTCTCCATGTGCTCCCTCTCCCATTCCCATCCATGTTGACCCCACATCCTGATGGGACGCAGACTTCTTAATGACAGAACAGTGCTGGTGTCCTCTCAGTGCCCAAACAGTCCCATCCTTRARTGACCCTGAAGCCCAAATGAAGCTGGTGGGTGATGGAGCAGCAGCACTGTATTTGGGAGATCCACATCACAAAGCTTCCCTCATGTGCCCAAGAGCTTTGTACCATCAAGTCCAGCTCCTGGGGCTGCCCAGAACCATCCCTAAGGGTCCCTCCATGTGCCCAAGAGCTTTGTACCATCAAGTTTAATTCCTGGTGCTGCACAGGACCATCCCCAAGGGTCCCACCATGTGCCCAAAAGCTTTGTACCATCAAATCCAGCTCCTGGGGCTGCACAGGACCATCCTCAAAGGTCCCACCTTGTGCCCAAGGGCTGGTTGCGCTCTGTGGAAGTGGAAGGTGACCTCTGATCCTGTGCTGTTGGGATGGACTGGTTCCCACTGATATCCACCATGAGCGATTTGGGATGGCGAACCAAGGCAGTCGCTGGGATGCCCAGGCTGGACTCTCAATTCCAGGCTGTAGTTTCACCTGGTGGTTTCCTCTCATCCCTGCAGGAGTGTGCTGGAGAGCCTCTCTTCTCCCTTTTCTGTGCCATCAAGCAGCAGATGGAGAAGGGCCCCATCGACTCCATCACGGGGGAGGCGCGGTACTCGCTGAGCGAGGACAAGCTCATCCGGCAGCAGATCGACTACAAGACCCTGGTGAGTGCTCTGGGCACACCTTCCCCTGGGCTGATCCACAATCTTCCAGTGCCTAAAGGGCCTTTAGACAGCAGAAACCAGTGGCTGGCCCTCTGGGGCGATTTATTCTTGTGTTTTAGTAGGGTAATGCTGCTTAAGGCTAGGTACGAAAATCTAAAAATTTTGAAGATTTCAGCATCAAGGAATAGTCAGAGGTGCACAGTGCAGGTCAGCTCTAGAGCTGGTGCAGCCCTCCCTCCTGAGAGAGCACAAGTCAAAGAAAAAGGAGCTTGATTTAAAGATTTCAAGGGAAAGGAAAGTAATCCCTGTCACTGAGCCATTTCCCCCAAAATGGAATTGTCTGCATAGGGTAAGATACAYGTTGCATATGTGCAGCTTTAGCTTCTGCTCTGAGATTACACCCTCTTCCCACTTGATTAAAGAGCATCAATTAAAGAGAATTAGATATCTCTTCTTAGAGTGTTTGTGGGCCTTCATTCTTCCCTGGATGCATTAAATCCACTCTAAGTCTCTGCTGGATGAAGAACACTTTCTAAGCCTTCAATGATCCTTGTAATTTTTCTATTTCCCATCTTTATTCTCAGCAAATCCCAAGTTTTAGGACAGTCAGAACATGCTCTAAACTTAYCAGATTATTTTATTTGCACTTTCAAATGAGGGAAATTCATCTCACTTAGCTCCAGATACCTCTGAGGGCTGTGTCCAATCACAGAATCATGGGGTGGTTTGGGAGGGGACCCAAAAGATCATTTAGTTCCAAGTCTTAGACCTTAACCTGTCTTAGACCTGTCTTAGACTTCAGCCCAGGCAGGCTGATGCTAGAAATGCCCTTTCATGTTCTTCAGCTCCAGTCTAGAGCTGAGCTTTGATTGAATCCAAGTCTGATGAGGGGGTGGACTTAATTCTTAAATAAGGCCACAGTTGTATCCTGCATATCAAAAACGTGAGTAAATTGGCAGAGTGCTGCTTCTCTGCTGTTATGTGTGACTGTCTAAAATTTCAGAAGACTGATCACACATGGAGAAAATGAGCAGAAAAGAGAAAAAAAATGCAGCCACAGAGCGATCACTTTCACCCAAGGAAATCCCCCCGATCCTTTTAGGCTTGATCTGAAGCAGCCAGCAAAGGGTAGTAATTATACATCAGGCTGAACAAAGCTCTCCTCTGCTGGCTTTGTGCTGTTTGATGATAATCAGCTCTCCCTCTTACATCTCAAGAGCAGACAAATATACCCCGATAGGAATCTCAGCAGATTTACAGAGATCAGCTCTGGTGAAGGAGATTAGGAAGGAGCAGAATATGAATAGGATTGTTCTTCGTTTCTGTTTCTCTTTATTTCTGTTTTATTTTGTCCTTCTACCTTCCTTGAGCTGCCTGACATCTTTTATTAAAAATATAGAGTAATGAAATAAAGCCAGAACTGATTCAGTGGCTGCAATATGGGAATTCCAACAGAAAAATGGAGAGRGACTATTTACAGAGGCCTGGAGTGACAAGACAAGAGGGAACGACTTCAAACTAAAAGAGAGTAGGTTTAGATTGGAAATTAGAAAAAAATTCTTCCCTGTGAGGGTGGAGAGGCCCTGGCACAGGGTGCCCAGAGCAGCTGTGGCTGCCCCTGGATCCCTGGGAGTGTCCAACCAAGGCCAGGTTGGATGGGGCTTGGAGCAGCCTGGGATGGTGGAAGGTGTCCCTGCCCATGGCAGGGGTATGGAATTAGATCGTATTTCAGGCCCTTCCAACCTAAACCATTCTACARTTCTGTGATTCTCAGAATGCTTCCCTATTCTTKACTTTTTTTGAAGTCTTTCTCCTTTTCCTCCTCACTGTATGAAAACCTCATGGAATATTCCAGACTAATACAGAGGTGAGAGAAGGATTTCTGTCCCTGGGACAGGAACTGCAGAGATGTCCTGGTCTCASGAAAAACCACAACAACTCAGAACCAGGATCACCATGGGAGTAATCACAAACTGTGCCTTTATTGTTTAAATGCCATTAATGTGTAGTGGAAATCAGGGGCTTAGCTGAGCCAATCTTTGCATGTACACAGACACTCAGAGACAGCTCATGGCTGGAAGAGCTGACAGATACAAAATATGCCAAAGGATGGAGTAAAAGGTCAATAAACAGAAATCCAGAGAAATGAGATGTCCCCAGGCCACACAGAGTCAGTGGGAGAGCAGGGCTCAGAGATAACYTCTCCATGTGCTCCCTCTCCCATTCCCATCCATGCTGACCCCACATTCTGATGGGACACAGAGTGACAGAACAGTGCTGGTGTCCTCTCAGTGCCCAAACAGTCCCATCCTTGAGTGACCCTGAAGCCCAAATGAAGCTGGTGGGTGATGGAGCAGCAACGCTGCATTTGGGAGATCCACAAAACACAAAACCTCCCTCAGAGTGACCAATCCTGCAGGAACACAWCCCATCATGGGGTCTCTTCCCCACCAGCTGACATCAGAGATTGTGCTGAAGTCTCTGAGCAGCACTTCTAGCACAGCRGGATTTGTTTCTGGCTTGGTTTGTATGGATTTGAAAAGTTTCATGCTCCATATGAGAACAGCTGGAAAACTCCACCGGAAAGATGATGGAAAGCCTGGGGAATATATACCAAAGCCACTGTGCTCTGGGAATGGGGTTGGCTTCCTTAACTGGGGTTTGAATTCCCTAAAATGTTGGAGGGACACCCTTGACAGTCATTGTAATGAACACAGAGRTGYTTTGGGGTTTTCAGGGGTCACCACTGCCCCATCTGYKCTTGGAGCACAACAACAGCCCTTGGAAGARTTGCCTGCCCTGCTCCTTCTTCCAGCTGARCTGGAAAAGAGGCAAGCAAGGATTACTGCAGCCAGGCTGGGATTGAGTGTGGTTCACTCAGGCACAGTTTTCCTGGCACCTTCTAAAGTTGATCTATCTCTGTGAAATTCCAGGATAACCCAGATCAAATAACCACTGTCACYTTCCAGCTGGGTGTGGGGACACTGCTCAGCACCTGCAGGAGATTTTGRGGTCTTCTGCACCAGCTGCTGGCCTGGCAGGGCAGCTCAGATCATTTTAAAGAGCACCAAGTGCCTTCTGTGGGGMATTGAAAATCCAGCTGTTTGTATCAGAGATTATCACACCACAGAGCTTGCCCTGACTGCACCAGCTCATTTTAGCTGAGCTCAGGCCACTGAGAGGAAAACCTGGAGAGAAACTTGGTCCCCAGAGCGAGGTGTGACCCCAAAGAGCTGCCCCAGGCTGCCCTCACTGGTCCATTTCCCTGTGATAGAATAATTTAGGCTGGAAAACATCTTTAAGATCATTAAAATCATAAACTAAACACCAGTGCAGGCTCTCAGCACTCAGGTGGGATTTTCTGGAGGTACCCAAGAAGTTTGCAGAGGAAGAGGTTCCTGTGGGCTGGGAATGGGCATAACCCAGGAGAGCTGCAGAGGGCAACACCAACTAATGGCCTTCAACTCTGGATTCATTTCAACAGTTTTGTGTACAATTCTGTGATCCTTTGAGATGAAAGGTGCCCCAGAACTGTAAATCTGTGCTGTTACTATGATCTGAATTGATGCTTTTTCAATAGTCCTGGAAGTGACATACAAATAATAGCATTATGATCTAATCAATATCTCCTATTTACATCTCCCCTTTCATCCAGCAAGATCACAGAGCYCTTTGTAAGCAGTATCTTCACAAGTCCCTCTTGGCTGAGCACAACATCACCAAAGGGAGCCTGGTGAGGCAGTGTGTAATTAGGCTGATAGGATTTCACCCCATTTTTGAGYTCCCACTCCATTTTAGGAGGTGAAGATGGAAAGGGATGGGCAGTCCAGCACCTCTTGCATGCTACAGAAGGGAATTTAAGTCAAGTTAAAATTTGTCTGGGGCACCAAAACCAACATATCTGTGCTTGTAAAAGTGCCACAGGAACATTTTAATGACCATGTACAGCCTGGAGCATCACTGAACCACCCTTTCAAGTGCAAAGGTGTGCTAAGTTTATAAAACTTTATAGACTTCACMCTTGTGCCACCAGAAATGAGCAGAATGATCAACAGAGACACAGGCAAGGCTTAGCAGGGAGACTGCTGTTAAATACTCTGTGTTTAAGGTATCCCCCCCTCACCACATGCTTTGCGTTTACTCTTGGACAGAGCGGAGAAAATTAAATTTCCCTTCTGAGAAAAGAGAGGCCTCTCCAGTTGGGTTGAGTTTCTTCTTCTGTATGTGAAAGCAAAGGCTGCTGATGTTGGTTTGTGTTTCATTTCTTAAGGAGCCCTGCATTTCAGATTAATAACATTATTTTGAGGAGGGTTTGCTCAGCTCCATGGCTATGCTGATGGACAAACATGAAGTTTTTCCCTGGGATTATCAAAACCAGGTGGCAAAGCAAGGAGGCCACTCCTGAATTAGGTCACTTTGACATCTCAATGAACATTTTTTACTGAAAGCACTCAGTTGGTGTTCATGGCTTTTCTGCTGTTCAGAAAGAAATTCTTTCCTGTGAGAGTGGTAAGAGTGGGGGTTAGAGGTGCCCAGAGAAGCTGTGGCTGCCCTTGGATCCCTGGAAGTGCCCAAGGCCAGGTTGGATGGGGCTTGGAGCAACYTGGGACAGTGGAAAGTGTCCCTGCCCATGGCAGGGGGTGGAATGAGGTGATCATTGAGGCCCCTTCCAACCCAAACCCTTCTGTGATTCCATGATTAAATACAATGAAGACACCCCCAGGTGAAACCACACCTCTGTGCCCATGTGAGGGAGGGAATACCCTTGGTACCCATTTTTATGGCAGTCATATTTTCTGGAAAAACCCCTTCACCCAGGATCTTTCTSCTGGGAAGCTGAGAAGCCTCMGAGAAAAAGGAAAACAATTTTATCCCATTTGCTTCTCCTGTGTTYTGCTGCTTYGGAATGTGGTTGGAGATTGTTTATCCAACAGGTGATTGTTTCATTGGTTTCATGTGAATTGTTTTGACTTAATGACCAATCAGAGTCAAGCTGTGTTGAGGTTCTGGAAAGAGTCACATGTTTTTCTTTAGTATTTTTCTAGCCTTCTGTCTGTATCCTTTTAGCATTCTTTAGTATAGTTTAGTATTATTTAGTATATTCTAGTATCATAAAATAAATTAGCCTTCTAAGAACATGGAGTCAGATTCATAATCTCCTTCCAATGATGGGGCACCCCACAAAAAAACAATTTTCTGCACCCTAGACCCCTCCTGTAGGATGCAGACCCCTCAAGGCGGGGGCAGCCAGAGGGTTTGAGTGCCCTGTGCAAGGTGTGGTGCCTCTCCTCAGGTGCTGAGCTGCGTGAACCCCGACAACGTGAACAGCCCCGAGATCCCGGTGAAGATCCTCAACTGCGACACCATCACCCAGGTCAAGGAGAAGATCCTGGATGCCATCTTCAAGAACGTGCCCTGCTCCCACCGGCCCAAAGCTGCTGACATGGACCTGGGTAAGAGATTGCTGCTGGCCAGGGGGGGACCGGGGAGCTGGGAGATGGACAAACTCCATACAGAGACTTTGCACAAAGAGCAAAGAGGTGTTTTGGGGTTTTCAGGGGTCACCACTGCCCCATCTGTGCTTGGAGCACAAGAACAGCCCTTGGAAGAATTGCCTTCCCTGCTCCTTCTTCCAGCTGAGCTGGAAAAAAGGCAAGCAAGGATTACTGCAGCTAGGGTGGTGGTGTCTTATATATCAAGAGTTCTATTATCATTGTAGTGCAAGGATTCCATATCACCAGAGTTTTGTACCGCCTYAATGTTTCTCATAGGCAGCTCCTCTAAGCACTGACTATTCCTGGTCCTCACAGCAGCCAACTGACTCCAGAGCCCACCAATCCACTCTTTTATAGCTCTGTTCTTTTTGGCTACAGGTGTGGCCTGTTAACATCAGGCCTGCTCCTAATCTTTAATAATTAGTTTAGCTGCAACTCTTTAGGGGATAAGATTACATTCTATACCACATTCATTTACCCATCCTGTATCCCCCTACAGGGTGGGATTGAGTGTGGTTCACTCAGGCACAGTTTTCCTGACACCTTCTAAAGTTGATGCATCCCTGTGCAATTCCAGGATAACCCAGGTCAAGTAACCACTGTCACCTTCCAGCTGGGTACTGGTGTGGGGACACTGCTCAGCACTGCAGGAGATTTTGGGGTCTTCTGCTCCAGCTGCTGGCCTGGCAGGGCAGCTCAGATCATTTTAAAGAACACCAAGTKCCCCTCTCCACACCCCCTGCAAGGCAGAGAAATCACAGTGGGAGGGCAGAGGGCACATTTTGGTGATGTTTATGCTCCWGGCTTAGGAAATCTTTGGCCATAAAAAGACCCGTGCCATGCTTTTCTGCCCATAGAATTCATCGTGGACAAAGGTCTGGAAAAAGCATGCGKGGGACTGTTCTTGCTCTCTTGCTAAAGACCCCTGGAAAAAAGATACCTGGAGAGAGAATGCTGGGAGTAGTCTGAATTTGGGGTCCACAGGCAGGTGTGGTACCACACCTGGAGAATATGGATAAATGTAGAAAAATCTGGAGGATATGAAAAATCGTAGAAAAATCTGCTCGGGCCATTGCTGAAGTGTCTGGTGGAGGGCTGGGGACTCCATTGTGGCTGAATCTGCCAGAATTTGCTCTCAGTGACCTTCAGTGAAAGAGACTGGGCCGGAAAATGATGGARTCTATAAAACCAGCTGAGCTGTAGAGGAACCAAAAGGAGAAGGAATGGACTGAGGCCAAGAAACGATTCACAGCAATAATGAAGGCAGCAATGAGAGGTCAGGGATTGAAGTTAAGTGTCTGAGCGTGTGGATGTGTAGGSGAGGGAGGAGTTCCTGACAGAAATTGCCCATCAAAGGCAGTTAGAATAACGAAAAGAGCTGCCAAAACCAGCAGCAGTGAAGAGCAGATCACGTACATCATCCAGAAAAGGACCCACGATGGCTCTGGAGTGCTGAGAGGTGGGGAGAGCCTGGGGGAAGGCAGGGCAGGGTGCCAGGGCACGGCACAGCACAGGAATGGGGTTCATAGCCACATCTCCTGGTCTATCTAGTGGTCACAGAGACAATTCCTGCAGATCCCAGGCTGGGTGTGCCTGGGGATTGTTTGTTCTGCTGTGAAAATGAAGGATGTGTCCGTGATAAGATGCAGGAATTTTACCTGCACACTGCAAATGCAGAGATTAACTGGATTCTGCTCTATTTCTGGGAACCAGAAGTGTGTGTGTGTGTGTGTGTGCAGGGTTTCAGCTGGAGCCTGACAATTCTGCATCCAGAATTGCTGCTGGTTTAGGAAACATTGACCTCTTCAAGACCAGACTGRACAGGGCTTGAAGCAACCTGGTCTGGTGGAAGCTAGAAAGGGGTTGGAACTTTCAGATCTCTATCCCACCCAACCCAGTGTGTGATTCCATGACCTCCTGAGTGGTGCTGAGGAGCAGAAAGTTCCAGAAAGCTGGCATGAGCATGTGCAGCCCCTCAGAGAACAGGCTTGCCCTCAGTGACAGCAGGCTGGCGAATGGGCGGCTCTGGCCAGGAGCACTGATGAGGCAGCTGGGGGGGGGGGAAAGCAATTAAAATATAAATAAAAACCCCTTATCCAGCAGAAGATAACAGCAATGCAGATAACAAGGTGGGAGGAGCATGGGTGAAACAGCAACAAGAGTGTAGCATTCACATTCTCTGAAAAAAATCCCTTCGCCCAGGATTTTTCTCCTGSRAAGCTGAGAAGCCTTAGAGAAAAAGGAAAACAATTCTTATCTCATTTGCTTCTCCTGTGTTTTGCTCATGTGGAATGTGTTTGGAGATTGTTTACCCAGGTAATTGTTTCATTGGATTTCTGGTGTGAGTTGTTTTCACTCATTGGCCAATCAGGGCCAAGCTGTGTTGGGACTCTAGAAAGAGTCACAAGTTTTCATTATTATCTTTTTAGCMTTCTGTAAGTATCCTTTCTGTRTTYTTTAGTRTAGTTTAGTATAGTATTCCATAATATAATATAATATAGTRTAATATAGTATAGYATGATATAGTATAATAGAATAGAATAAAATATAAATAATAATATAAGCCTTCTGAGAACATGGAGTCAGATTYATCATTCCTCCCTTCGTCTRGGGGGAACACAAATACAATACAAGAGGATCCACACACCCAGCCACAGCTCCATCCCAGCTTTTCCTCAAGGAAATGATGCTCCTTGGCACCTGGCATCCTTCAGGGATGCTSAAGGCAGCAAGGGGAGTGCAGAAAGCCCTGCTGGCCCTCAGGAACCATCCCAGAGCYCTCAGGATCAGCCTGCCCTGAGCTCAGGGGCTGGAGCAGAGCAGGGCAGAGCAGATGGCTGCAATCTSGCCTTGGAACCCGTGGCTTTCAAACAGCAGCATCATTTCCTGCTCCCATCACCATTTTCTGGGCTTTCTGTCCACGCTCTGGCCAGATTGCTCACRTGGCAGAAGGCAAACAAGCTAATGAGTTGTTTTGAGCTGTTAAATGCAGGGTASCTGCAGGCAGAGGGACTTGTGTGTGTGGCAAATGTCACAACGTTTGGCAGTTGCCCAGGCAACTCCTGGAGGGGGTTGTCAGCTGAAAGCCTTGATTTTGGACACCCTGAGGTTAGGTTTTAGTGCAAACCCCCAAATTGCAGCTCTCCGAGTAATGACTTCTTTCCACGGTGGTGATTTTTGTTGTTATCACTTTTAAAAGATCTCTCCCGCACATGAAACACTCCATCTTCGGGAAAGCAGCAAGGTGTGAGGGTCACAAACCAGGAATGTGGCTTCATGCCGAGGTGTTTGCTCTTCCTTGGGGTCTGTATGCTTTTTGGAAGGTGGTGCTGAGGTCAGAGGTGGAGGGAGGGAGCTGCTGGCTTGGCTTGCYCTCAGTGATGCTGTCCCAGGTTCATTTTGAACCGTGCCAGGTGAGATTTCACTGCCTCACCAGCCCTGCAGTGCTGGGATGTGGGTTCATTTAAGATGAAAACATTTAAACTGGGTCTAACTTTAGCATGTATAGGGTAAGACAGAGAGTTTGCATTCATCTCTCCTGAAGACAGGCTGGGAGGGCTGGAGGAGACCCCAGAGAGGCTTCAGAGCAACTTCCAGTGCCTAAAGGGGCTCCAAGAGAGCTGRASAGGGACTTTRKGCAARGGCCTGGAGTGACAGGACAAGGGAAAATGGTTTACTACTAAAMGAAGGGGAGTTTCAGATTAGATTTTAAGACAGAAATTCTTTACTCTGAGGGTTCTGAGGCCCTGGCACAGGGTGCCCAGAGCAGCTGTGGCTGCCCCTGGATCCCTGGAAGTGCCCAAGGCYAGGTTGGAGCACCCTGGRACAGTGGGAGGTGTCCCTGCCATRGCAGGGGGGGCACTGGATGGACTTTAAGGTCCCTTCCAACCCAAACCAAYCTGTGATTCCATGCTTCACTCCGTACAGGATGAAATATTCCCCTGTCGTTTCCCAGCTSCATGTTCTGAGATAAACTTTTGTCCCCATCCCTTTCTCCACCCCAGAAACAGAGCTGAGTTTCTCCTCTCCTCCTAGACCTGGATCAGAGGGAGATGTAATGTTTCCTGTAGGATTTGAGGTGCAGGGTGACATCTCCCCATTGTCCCTCTCCCCACAGTGTCACCCCCTAGCCAGGCATTGCTGCATTCACCTCATTGCCAAAGGGCCCCTGGAATTTCCTTTTTCCCCAGCCAAGTTGAACAGAAAGGTTGTTCCTTAAAAAAAAAAAATTAAAAAGAGAGAAAAAAAGAAGCAAAGAAGTAATTCCTGCGTGCAATAAAAAGATACACTATCTGCTGAATGAAATATAAAGGCTTCACAGCAGCTGTCTCCTGAGTTTGCATTTACCACTGCTCCTGATTGGAAGGCTTGATAAAGTTAATGGGATTTTTACCTCCCTCCCCCTCTGCTCCCTCTCTCTGGAAGGTGGGAGTGTAACAAATTGGATTGGAGTGTGCCTGTCCTTTGTGCTGGATCCCAGCAGAGAGGGGACGGGGTGCTGCCAGCAGGACGGAGCTGGCAGGGCTCACTGAATGCTGTGAGCATGGATGGCAGGGTCACCTTCTCCCTTCCCATGTCCTTGCAGGTCTCTTTGTGACCCCCTGAGCTCGCAGAGAAGGGGAGCAGTGAGGCCAGGAAGAGCTGGGGACAACTGGGRGTCCTTTCCCCATCATTTCCCTGCCATTGCTGAGGGGCTCAGTGAACTATCAGAGGTGATTTGTGTTTGGGCAGGGAAATTAGGCTGCAAAACTGAGACTGGTGACTCCAAGCCTGCCCTGAAGGTTTTCCTCCTTGTTTTGTGCAGTCAGGCTGGCCCTGACTCTTCCTCACACAGCCCTTCCCTGCAGGAAGGCCAAGGAAAGGGCTCAGGGATCCCCTGAGTCTGCACAAAAGGCCTGAGGAAACATCTCAGGGTGTCCCTGAGCACCTTGCCCAGCCCTGGGATACAAATAAAGCCCAGAATGAGGAAAGCTGTGCTCAAAAACCTGTGCATCCCTCCCAAAACATGTGTGTGTCTCTCCAAAGGTGAGCCAGGGCAGAAAAGGACCACAGGAACATGCAGAGCCATGAAGGAGGGAGGTCAAAGTGACACTGTCCCCATGAGAAAGGCACACAAGAAACTCTGTGACAGCAGAATTGGCTTTGGCCTTGAGTGGGGCACTTCCTARGAGCACCATTTCCCATCCCAGCCCAAACCTCAGCTTTTTTTGCTCTTCTAAGCAGTGTCTGGGAGCAGTTGGATGGCAGGGACCTGGCCCAGGGGAAATGAGCAGAGAGCATCATCCTCAGACTCCGCAGGGGTGATGTAGGTGCAGTGGTTTTTAACAGTTTATTGCATTTCTTTACTTTGTATTTGGTGTATGGTAGGAGATATGGTACACCCAATGTTAWGTTCTTTAGTTTAGGTGCTGATAAAGTTGGTTTTGAAATGAATTTTGTTGTTTGATTCAATTTTTTTAGGGGTATTATGTTTTTAAAGGACTTGTTTTTTAAGACCTAAGATGGTGTTACAGGCCACAGCATGAGGTGCAGGCTAGGTCTTTAATTATTTAGTGGTGGTTTTTATTATTGTRAGTACAAAGTGATTACYTTGGTGTGTTGGGRTAGTGTGATGTAGTTAATTTGTTAGGCTTTCCTGTACTTCTCTTTGGAATATTGTCTGCTATTCTGTATGGCTTTTATTTGTTTGGTTTGTTTGATGGTAGTCTCACAGTTATGGATAATCTGAAAAATATTGTTTATGGTTAGGTTTATTCTTTGGTCTTGTGCTTACTTATAGGCGGTATCTCTACTTCCTGAAAGKTCCTGAGCTTCTTCCACCTTTAACATTTGTTTTTCACAAGAGCGTGCACGATTTTCTGGTAGCTAGAAGCTTTCCATCCCTTCCATAGATGCCTCCCATGCAAAACCACCCCAGCAGGTGAGGATGTGAGGAGCTGGAGTGGCTGAAGGGCAGTTCAGGATCAGTGCTCAGCCAACACAACCTTTGCTCACCCTCAGTGTCTCCAGCCAAAGTAACACCCAGCAATAAACACAGTTGMTGACCTCTTCCTGCTCATTTCCATGAATAATAAAGGCAAGTGCAGCTTTCCCACTGCATTTTAATTATGTGATAAGAAAAGTGCTGAAACCCAAAGAAATTTGCAACGGTCCTTGCATTTTTATATTGGGAAAAACAAGCAAGGGTGGCAGGTGATGTCTCCATATCCAAGAGTTCATTTTAATTAACTCCTGCAAATGAATGGACTTTTGGCTGTGGCCCTGCTAAGCTGTATTTGGCTGGGTCACTGTGACTGAAATGTGACAACCAAGAGGAGAGCTTTGAATGGTCCAGCTTGATGAAAGCAYAGGAAGAATTTCTCTTTTGGTCATGTTCATGTTTTCCTTGCTTTAGGCAAGTTTGTGAGTCCTCAGTGGGGAAAGCTGTAGCAATCCTCCTCAAGGCTCCAAGATCTCAGAAGTCTTTTCCAACCTTAATGATTCTGTCATTTTATGGAGTGTTCTTCAGGATTTGAGTAAAAAAAATTGGCACCCTGGGAAGTGAGGGGCTGCTCCAGTGCTGCAGGAATTCATCATTCCAGGACAGAGCCTGGAGAAGTGGCAGAAGCAGGAGACCTTCTGCCCAGAGGCAGCTGCTGAAAACTTGTAAAATTTACATCCTCCACAGAGTAGAAATTGGATTTGTCCCTGGCTTTTCCCCCTAGTTGTGTCCCTGCTATTTTTGCCTAATATCAAAAGAGAAAAACTCTTGCAATGGTGTTAAAATAATAAAATAAAAAGCAGATCTTTATCTGGAAGCTTCCGGGAGGTCCAGTGGTCATGGGTACACCCAGTATTGCCTTTCTACAAGTTTTATAAGTTTAACAAATTATCATATCTAACAAACATTTGCCAATTGGAAGAGCAGTGGGTCACGSAATTTTTCCCCTGGATTCAGAATTCAGGCAATTTCCCCCCTGGATTCTGCTCCATTGGAGTTGATCCAAGGCTTCTTTGCCCCRTTTCTTGTTGTGTCTTCTCAGATTCTGACCGGAAAACAAAATGTTCTTCTTGTAGGTCCTCTCCTTGGAAATAAGACTAAACAATATTTCAGGAATGTGTTAGAAGCTTAGCTTATTATTCTAAAATCTAAGAGGAAGGGCAGGAAAAATCCTAGGAGCTAGGCAACTATGGAATAGCAGTCTATAGAGTGATGAGTGATGTGCCCACACAGGTGTGTCCACATGGATTGTGGGCACAGGGAATGCCAGGGCTCTGTCCCTGTGATGCTGTTTGGTGTTTTCTTTTCTTTTCTATGTTCCCTGTGTTATTCACTCATCATTCTCTGCAGCTCCTGAAAGGTGCCTGTGCCCAGCTGCCCTTGGGCTCTTTCTCCAGCAGCTCTGACACAAGCAGAGGACACAGCCTTGAGCTGTGCCAAGGGAAATTCAGGGTGGAGAGCAGGAAAAAGCTTTTCCAGCAAGGGGGATCAACTTCTGGCATGGCTGCCCAGGGAGGGGGTGCAGYCCCCATCCYTGGGGGTGTTTAACCAGCCTGGATGTGGCACTGGGTGCCAGGGGCTGGGCTGGGCTCCATGGCCTTGAAGGTCTCTCCCAACCCAGGGATTCTGGGAATTCTGTGAATTCACACATATATYGGTAGCCCTGTAGCCTGTTATATTTGTGGCTAGATTTCCCAGTAATTTTCCATGTCCTTTCCCTAGGCAGAAAGACAGAACAAATCCCAGAGCCCCAAGCCCCAGGAGGTGCAGGGTCCCAGCGGTCTTGGTTCTTCCTGGGAACCAAGGTTGAGAACAACTTTTTCAGTGACATTCTCATGGACAAAGCACAGCCAGTGCCAAGGGAGGCTCCAGAGAAGGGACTTGACCTGGTGGGGRATTGCATCACCACTTGTCSTCCTAACTGGTGCTTTTTATCAATTATGCTAATTTCCTAAAACCTATAAAATCATACTCACCCCTGGGAGGGGTGGAGACTTTTGTGGACATCTTTCCACAACTGCCCCTGAAGGCCTTCAAATRAAGATCCTCTCTTATATTACTAAATACTGCTAAAATTGTCTCGAGTTTCATTTCCAGGTGGGGAAAAAGGCAACACCTGYCTCATTTATTTATTTGTTTGTTTGTTTGTTTCTCCTTGCAGAGTGGCGGCAGGCGAGCGGGGCGAGGATGATCCTTCAGGATGAGGACATCACCACCAAGATAGAGAACGACTGGAAGAGACTCAACACGCTGGCACACTACCAGGTATCTGTGGGAGAGGGTGGGCAGGAGTTGGGTCTTCTTTCTGGCAAAGCAAAAAGCAAAATGTTATTGTCTTGCCCAGGGAAGTGGTGGAATCAGCTCTCCTGGGAGTGTTCAAAAACTTGTGGYTGTGTCRCTTGGGGATGTGGGKKKGTGGTGGYTTTGGCAGTGCTGGGTGAGCAGTTGGGCTCGATGATCTTAAAGGTCTTTTCCAACCTTARTAATTCTGTGGTTTTTATTGTGCTATGATGCAGAGTGGTTGAGTGGGCAGTAACTGGGCAGAACCCCCGTGTTGAGCACATCCCTCCTGCTCTTGTCCCAGTTATCCTGAACAGCACTAGAGAGGAAGCCAAGGGTAGAAAAAAAAATCTTTTTTCCCTCTCAAAGGACACCCCTGGTGAGTGGAGGGGGTGAAGAGGAGATGAGGACAACATGAGCAAACATTTCTCATGCAGACAAACAAATCAAGGCCTTCCATGCCCCTTTTCCCAATTCAGTCATGGCCTTTTAGTGCAAGAAGAGTTCAGAAGGATGGAAGAGGGAAAAATGGAAAGAGGGAGGCTTGGTGGCTGGAAAAGGGAGGCGAAAAACAGCGTGGCTGGAGACCATGGAGYAGTGGAGCTGTTATGACAAGGAACTTTTTGATCTTTAACCTGGTCCAGGTGACCTGCTCTGCTTCCCTTCCTCCYTGCATGACCTGAAATTCATAATAGAGGGTTAGAGATGTCTGAAAATATCTTACACAAGTGGCAGATTTAATGAAAAAAGTGAAGTTTTGGTCAAAGTCTTCTCCGTTGAAAAAAAAACACCAACAAAAAAGACCTCATTAAATTTAATCCGATGCTGACAATTTTGTCATTTCCTCCATCACACCTCAGCAACCTCTGTTTCATAACAAGATTATTTTCTCTTGTCACTTAAGAGCTGAGCTGAGGAGGCAGCAAGCAATAATTTGAAAAGGAAACAAAACTTTTACTTCAGATTGACTGAAGCATTGCTGGCTGATTTTGATTTTTTTTTTCCCCAGACAGAGCAAGGACGTTTCCTGCTTTATTTCATCAACAAACCAGGCATAATTTTCTTCCCTCTCYGTGCTTTTTCCATGTTTTCTTTGCTTCAGGCAATGAGCTCCCAGCTGTATGATGAGCTGGGCCAGGTCCTCAGGAAACATCATTTTCCTGGCTGTCCTGGAGGCTGACACAGATCATGCTGGGACAGACACTGAGATTGCCTTTGCCTCAGTTTCCCCATCTGTGGTGTGGGGCTAAAACTACAAAGAGCCAATAATTGCCTTCCCTGATAGCTGAGGGGCTATTTAATTAGCCTCTGCAGTGCTTTGAAGATGAAAAACTCCATGCAAGTGCTAATTATTATTATTATTATTACACAGACAAGAGCTAGATGTCGTTAGAAGGGATTTTTTTTTTACCCATCTCCTCTTTATGATGTCTTATTTATCACAGATGTTCCTGATATGGCTCTTTTGAGCCATGGGCTTGTTAACATTTCTGACATGGGACCGACATGATTTGCCTTGTTGTAGAAACTGAAAGCCTGGCTCCTTTAAAAAAGTCCTGTGGTACCTCAAATATTGTCCCACAACATCCTGGACATCAGCCACTCCAAACCTGCTGCTTTTCCACCCTCTGACACCACAAAGTGAAAGAAGTTGTAGCTGTCCCTTCAGTCCAGCAGWGCCTTTGTCACAGGGAAGGGTGACAGGATCCTAGTGGAAAATTGTAGGCAGGAATTTTTGAACCAGGCACCCAGATATCACCTGCAATCCAGGAGGAAGGAATGGAACATTTCACATTGGTTTTATCACCCTAATGGAACAGCCAAGCCTGCTTGAAGTAGCTCAGATGATTTTATTAATCTCATGTTCCTTCTCTGCCYAAGAGCTTCCCTGGGACGAAGCTATCGTCAGATTTACTGGGGTTAATGCAAAAACCACCCCTGGAAGTGTTTAAAAGGCCTCTGGATGTGGCCCTTGGGGACATGGCTTAGTGGTGAACACAGTGGGACTGAGTTAATGATTGAACTCCATGATCTTAAAGGCCTTTTCCAACCTAAATGACTCAGTGACTCACACTGTCGTCACTGGGCTTTGAATCAGGGCCTGGATGGAGCAGAATCTGTTTGTCACCACTTATCCCTTTGTCCAAGTGCAGATTCTGGCTGTGTAACAGCAGRTTTTGTCCCTTTTTATTACTAGACCAACTCAACAAAGCAAGAAATCGAAGCTTTGAGGGTAGAATGTGCCCTGCCTACAGGGACACTGATTTGCAGCTCATTTGGCATGGTCCTCAGCCACTTTTCAGAAGTTTATTGACCCAGTCCTTTTTTTTAATGCAGGTCCCAGATGGATCTGTGGTGGCTTTGGTCTCCAAGCAAGTCACTGCCTACAACGCAGTCAACAACTCCACGGTGTCCCGGACRTCAGCCAGCAAGTATGGTAAGGGTTTGTGTGTCTCAGGTTTCTGTGGTTGAAATGAYCCTCGAGGTATTAAAAGTCTTTTCTCTCAGCCCCACAACCGAAGAAGAAGTCGAGATTCCTCAGTTCTGCTTTTCAGAGTTGTTTATTTTCTCTTATCTATTCCATTCTTTCTCTGACCTGCTGAGATCTGTCCAGCAGGTCGGGYTGTGGCACAGTCCCTGCCCTTGGGGTGGTGTTGRCTTTTTATACTAAGAACTACRTGTACTTTATTTACAATGATTTTCCAACACCTATCACCTATGTTAGACAGTCTGTCTCTACTCTAAACCAATTCAGAAGTGTTGGAACTCAGTGCATGCCTCCRGGTGTCCAGAGTTGCTGAGGACCCCACTGGGGGGCTCRGAGACCCTGGCACACAGCCCAGAACACCTGGGGATTTGATTATGACCCGTGGAGCAAATTACCAGCTTTGTATGAGGACCTCAAAGTCACAGAAGTTTAAATAGTATAATAATAAAATTATCACAGGGTGAAAATGTAGATTTTAGGATTTTTGGAATGGGGGTTTTGGGGAATAGATGGAGGAACTTGGGTGTGTCCAGCCTTTCTTCTTCTTCTTCTTGGTCTTGATCTTCTGCTGTGATGCTGGCACTTTGGGATTGGTTTAGAATAGAAGTGCRCTGTCTAACATAGGTGATAGGTGTTGGAAAGTAATTGTAAATATGTTATACGGAGGGATGTACTGAGTTCTGACACAGAAGTGTCACCATCACAGAAGAAGATGGAGGACAAGAAGAAGAAGAAAGACAGGACAGGCCCAGATTCCTCCATCTTGCCTCTTGAACCCCCATTCTAAATCCCCAAAATTCTACTTTTTCACCCTGTGACAAATTCACTATCATTCTACTCAAACTCTTGTGGCTTGTAACTCCTCATACAAAGTCGGTAATTGTTTCCATGGGTTAAAATGAAAGGCACAGGTGTTTTTGACTCCATGCCAAGGTCTCTGAGCCCACTGCCAGGGTCTTGAGTCCTCCAGGGCAGCCAGAGGAATGTCCTGGGTCCCGACATGTGTACTGGGATGGACTGGGAGAGCACTAGGAAGAGATCCCAAACATCACAGTGGTCGCCAGACTGAGCACCAGCAGGGAAAATGATGGGCAGATGATTTGGTGAAATGAGGCAGGAGGGGAGGATTTAGCCATGTAAAAACTCTGGCAGCTCGTTCAAAGTGTTGATCCAGTGGTTGGGCTGCTTTTGGGAGGTTCTCCTCCCTCATTAATGAAAGGAGGGGTCTGTATAATTAACTGCCCTCCTCTTAGATCACCAGATGTCACTCTTAGAGTCTGAGGACTTTATCAGCCGATCTCAAGGCAGTGGACTGTTGTTCCCACTGTCCCTGTGAGACAGCAGAGAGTGACACAGCTGTGGAAGGGACCCCAGGTGGGAACTCCTCTGCAGGCCAAACAGGGACCTCCTGAGTGTCACCCACCCCCTCCACACCTTCCTCCCAGCACTAGAATTGCACCCAGCCCGTGTCACACTAAGGTGATGCTGGACAGCAAAGCAAAACATCCCTGATGCACAACCAGGGTGCTGCAGACCCCCCTCCAACCTGAATGCTGCTGTCGTATCACTTTATTCATATTTTTAATTTATGGAAGCATCTCCAATCCTCCTWACTCCCTTTATCTTAAAGGAAAGAGCAGTTACTCAATGTCCAGAGGTGCCCCCTTCCACTTTCTCCAAGGACATAAATGATCCATGAGGCCTTATTAATATTCATCCTCTTTGCCATGTTGTTGCAATTACTGAAAGACACAGTGACCTTTGGAAAGGAAGACTTGAGGGGGGTTAATTTCTGTTGGATTTCTTTAATTCTTCTGCCATTTGATTTTTTCAGGAGGAGGGAATAGGGAAGGAGGCAGGGGGAGGAGAAGATGTGGTGGGTCAAAAAGTGATTGTTAATTGCAATTAAGAAAACAGCATCCAGAGAGAAAAAGGATATTCCATCTGATAATTAATATGTAGAGATTGGTAATGCATTAATGAGGCTGATTCAGATCTTGCTACAGAAAGGTGCAACACTTCTGATAATTATGGTTGGAAAAGGCAACATTGCTAGAAGGTCAGGGAGAGGGGAATGCCTTGTGCCATCACTCAGAGGCAAAGAGAGGTAAAATTTGGAGGCTAAAAGTATTCTTGGAGAGGAAATTTGTGGATGTCCACCTGGAGCTCTGGCTAATTTCTGTCAAAACAAGATTTTGGAGCAGGGAGTAAGGAGGATGGCTGGACAAGAATTGTTTGCTTTTATACCAAGGGAGGGAGAGGAGGCAGCTCCTTCTAAATCTGGGGATGAGGAGCTAAATAAGAGATCACATTAGAGACATCAATATTTTTATGTTAAGCAGCATGGCATGGCATGGGAAATATGGGAAAACCAGTCACATAAGGAACTGGTTACCAAATGGAACTGGTGCTACCCCCTGAACCAAAGTGTCTGACAGTGACAGTGCCACTTGCCAGAGAACATGATAAGAGGTAAAGATTATGGAGAGCTGGAAATTGTTGTCTGAACCTCACTTAATTTAGTAGTGTAGRCATTGACATCACACCTGGCTCGGTGACACCACCTGCCTCTGCTGAACCAACCACATGGACAATGCTTTGAAAAATGCGTTTGGTGGCACRTCACAAACAGAACTCCTGAAAACCCCAATGCCAATGTTATGAATATGAACGAGGCCAAAATTTCTCTGGAGAAAGAGGTTCTTGTTTATTAAAATAGCTGCAAAGAACAGAGTAGCCAGGATGAGCCCAAGCACCCACACAGCGAGCCAAAACCAGAACAGTGCGCTACCCTCAAGTGCACTGGGCTCTCCCCAGAAAACAAGTTTCCAAGAAGAAGAACTTCGACCCAACTGAACTTCCCCCATTTATAGCTCCCTTTGAGTCCAGGATTGGTCCATTTTGGATCCGCATGGTGATTGGTCCACTTCCAGGCTTCTCATTGGTCYTTAACGCCGTTCATTCTGGATCGATCGTTTCTGCAGGGCTTCGAATGATTGGTCAGATCTTCCATCCAACCCCTCTTCGACCCTGCCTTGCCAGGCCAGAACACCCTTCCACCAAACCCTGGACCCTTCTCCTAGAACATTTTAAAAACCCCCCAACCTTTTAACGTAATACAATTAATATAACATAATTAGTACAATATAATYGAACTATACCCTAATTTAACATAACTTTTACTTACAATACCAAGAGCTGCTGAGACACGTGGGGAACCCCTGTTTGTGTGTCTCTGCAGAAAACATGATCCACTACACGGGCAGCCCCAACAGCCTCTTAACATAATACAATTAATATAACATAATTAATAGCATATAATTGAACTATACCCTAATTTAACATAACTTAACTTTTACTTCTAACACCAAGAGCTGCTCAGACACGTGGGGGACCCCTGTTTGTGTGTCTCTGCAGAAAACATGATCCGCTACACGGGCAGCCCCGACAGCCTCCGCTCGCGCACGCCCATGATCACCCCCGACCTGGAGAGCGGCGTCAAGATGTGGCACCTGGTCAAGAACCACGAGCATGGAGACCAAAAAGAGGGTGACCGAGGCAGCAAGATGGTTTCTGAGATCTACTTGACCAGGTTACTGGCCACCAAGGTATGTGGTGAGGGCAGGGGACAGGAGGGTTTGAGAGTGGGATGGAATTTCTTGCCGGCAAGAAGTGAGAAGCCACTCAAAGGATGCCAGAGTTGGGTAAAAAGAGAGGAACAGAAGGGAAATAGAGCAAGGGGAGAGTTCTGAGCATGTGGGGAAGGAGCTTGAGCTTTGGAAGCAGAGTCCAAAAAGAGACGCTGGAAAAGCAAGGAGGAGTAACAATCCAGGGCCATGAGATTGTTGGGAAAAGCACCAATCTAGAACTCCTCAGCACAGCAGGAGGTGCTGGACTTGTCAATTATACTGGTTTGTAATTTGTACCAAAATTGAGCAAATGAAGAGCCAGGGCAGGTGCTCAGAGCGGGCTCCAAAGATGTGTCAGGCCTCACAGTCTGAAATGGCTCCTATACCACAAAATCCTGAGTTTTGTGGTACAAATCCTCCTCCACATTTTCCCTGGGCCAATAAAGACTCTTGCGCTGCTGACTTGGAGAGGGTTAGATTGACCTTACAGTGAGACACGAAAACTCAGCATGCACAGAGAGAAAATACAGATATAATCAAGTGGGGGCAGAGCAGGGACATTCTGACCTGAGTCTCCAAACACATCCATAACTTTTTTGGTTTTTTTCAGGGTATTAATAGGCAAAAACACAATTCCATGTGCTCACGCAAATGCTGCCTGAGTTTACCCATCAGACACATTTCCATCACYAGTTTAAGTCCTACTTTCCAGATTTACCTGCTCATTTATTCCTCAGCTCATTTTGCCTCTGATGTCTGGCTCTCCCTGCAGCCTCACTCAGGCTGGCTGAGCTGCAGAGGGATTTGGAGGAAAGGCAGCTTTGTCTTTAGCCCCTGGTCCATGCCCCGTTCCCTGGCATCAGGAGGCTTTTATGGATCACACAGCCTGTGAAAAATGTTGAAAAAGGAAAGTGTTGCTCCCCAGGGCTCAGGCCCCAGCTGGTGTAGACCAGCAAGCATTGGACTGGTGCTGATTTATGTTGTCTGGGGATGCAGCCCCTACCCCATCACTGAACTGCTTTTGCTTTCTGTTCTGGGTCACAMACTCAACACTTGGGTTGGGTTTTTTGTTGGGTGTTTTTTTATTGTTGTTGCTTTTTTTGTTTGGTTTGGTTTATTTGTTTTTGGGGTTTTTTTTTTGTTTGGTTTTTTGTTTTGTTTTGGTTTTTTGGGGTTTTTTGTGGAGATATCAGGAAAGCAGCTGCAAAACCTGCACAGCAACAGAAAGAGTAGGAAGGTTGGGGTTTTATTGTTTCTCCTCTTGGGCCGAGCAATTTTCTTTTCTCATTGTGACCATTTGAGGGAGGGAAGGAGAGAGAGCAGTTGGTGTAATACAATCCCCAGGAAGACTTTGTTTAACTGACAGTGATTTTTATTCTGGTAAATCCCTGACCTCTGATACCCAAGAGCCTCTTCCCTAAAAGCCTCAAAGGTTTCTGTGGCATTTGTGAGGGTGAGCATGTAGAGAACTAATTCCCTGCAGGAGCTGAACCTGAGGGCAGCTCTTCCATGTCAGACCAGGAGGATTTCCCCTCCTGAGCCCTTTCTGAGTCAGATGTGCTGCAGGGCTTTGTTCACCCYGCAGGAGTTCACACAAACAAAAGGTGCCTCTGTCTGTTTCCCAAAGAATAAATCAGGTGGTGAATCAGCCAGAGACACCAGCTTTCTAATTAAGTGTTTGTTAGCTCTAGGTAAACTTGAGCCACTCTGGTGGAACCCGGGGCTTTGTTTCTAGAAAGGAGACATTTCTTCCCTAGGTCCTTGGAGAAAGGGCAGAGTTTTATCTTGCAGGAGAGGAAATTTTTTCATGGCATGGAATGTTTGTTGGAGATTCAACTGATTTTTGGTTATTTTAGCAGCTGTTTGTCCACACATAAATGCTCTGGTGACAGAGAAAACGTGCCCTGCCTGGTTCCACCCCAAACCCAGCCTAGACCTCCTCAGCTGTCCCCGTCTCCAAGCCTGGCCACCCTCAGATATTCCAGCTCTTCTCCTTCCTGCTATTGTCCTCACAAGGGTGAGGAGTCAATTGTCCTCACAAGGGTGTCTCCAAGCCCTCAATCTGAGATTCTCCTGCCAGTGGGGAATAAAAGATGAGGAGGCCTCTTGGGAATGTAGTTTGTGRTATTTAGGACACTGGTCACACATTAACCACCCGCCTCTCCAGGTCCTCTTGTCCTTTTTGTCCCCATGACACCTTCTGCTGTGCTCTACAGCCTTCTACAGGCTTCTCTTCCCAGTTTAAAAGATGGCCCTGGGTGAAAGCCAGCCTGGGAAATGGCTGGGTTTTGTCTCATGGATGCACTAAAGCATTGAGGATGGGATGCAGAGAGAGGAATCCATATGGAAATTAGGTGTAATGGTTCTTGTGATGATAAACATTCCTGCTTAAACACATTTGTATTGAAATTCTCAGGTCKTGTCACGTTTAACTGATATTAGAGAGCCCTCAGTTTTCAATCACATCTTGGTTTATCCGCAGACATGCCCTGTTTTTAGTTGGGTACCAAAATTCAACATCCTCTGCCCACTTGTACCTCATGTTCTTCTTTCCTTCCTTCCTTCTCCCACCAGGGCACCCTCCAGAAATTCGTGGACGACCTCTTTGAGACCATCTTCAGCACTGCCCACCGTGGCAGTGCCCTCCCCCTGGCCATCAAGTACATGTTTGATTTCCTGGATGAGCAGGCAGACAAGCACAGCATCCACGACCCCCACGTGCGGCACACCTGGAAGAGCAACTGGTGAGTGGGTGAGACAGCCCAGCACAGCCCAGCATGGATACTGGGCTGGAAGGAGACCAGAGGGAAGTGTTTGGCATCTGGATGCTGGAGGAGCTGAGGAATCTGGTGTGGGGCTCAAAGGATGAGGCTCAGTCTGGCCAAGCCAATGGAGAAGTCAGAAGATCTCAAAATCTGAAGGATTAGCACTTTGGCTAAACAGGTCCCACTTTGCCTTGTATTACATGGAAATGCAGGATTTGTGAGGGATTTGATGAGGAAAAATGAAGTTTTAATTGCTGCAGTGCCCAGGCTCTGCATAGGAATAGGCAGAATATTCCAGAATGTGCCCAGGCTCACACAGGAATATCTAGGGAAGCGCAGGAGAGGATTCAACACCACTGCCTTCATCTGCACTGGGTGTTTTAATTCCCAGCCTTATTTGTTTGCCCACACAGAGGTATCTCATGCCAACTGAGAATTTTAAGGTATCCAAGACATCCTCAGAGGATGTGGAGCCCCCACAGGAGACTTGTACCCTCCTGGGTGGCAGCTGGAGGCCAGGAGAGCATCTCCAGTGGTGCAAAGTATTGAAAGGGTCTGGRGCTGGATGTGAGTGTTCTTTGGAGTGAGTGACAAAGGGTGACATCAGGGGCAAAGTGTGGCATCAGCCCCCTGCTCCAGCTCCTCATCCCTGCAGTGGGACAGTGGGAAAAGCCAGGATCGGTGTAGAGAAATCTCCTTTCTGCTGAGTGTCCCGGTTGGAAAGAGCTCCCTGGGGAATGGCTCCCTCCCCTTCTCCTGTGCAAACACAGGGACTATAAAAGGAGCAGCAGAGGAGAGCCGTGGGGCTCCCAGCTCATGCATTTTTTCCTTTTCCCAGCCATGCAGTTGGCAGATCGTCACAGCGCCGGTGACATAAAAAAAGAAACCCCATGCACCAAAGAGGCTTTCAACTAATGAAACATTAGCATATTATTAACATTATCTGCGGCACTAATCTAAGGCTGATTGCAGCCACTCAGCCTAAATGAGCAGGAGGTTTATTTAAGGGGGAGGGGGGAAGGCAGAGCATGTGTGTTTGTGGGAAAAGGGGCAGTGTGAAGAAATCTGTTCAGTCGGATCAAATTAACTCAAAGTCACATCACAGGGCTCCTTTATTCCCAGCCAGGGACATCGTCCCCCATCCTTTCCCCACAGCCAGGCACACAAACACACACTCTGCTCCTCACCAAACAAGGTTCACCCATCCACCTCATCCCCCCAGTGATGATTCTCCATTCCCAGCCTAAATTCCCACAACTCCATCGTGTCTCCTTGCCATTTTTTACTTACTCTTCCTCGAGGCTCTGGGACAGGCTGTCCAGAAAAGCTGTGGCTGCCCCATCCCTGGATTGTTCAAATCCAGGTTGGATRGGGCTTGGAGCAACCTGGGATAGTGGAAGGTGTCCCTACACCTGGACAATCTTTAAGGTCTCTTCCCACACAAAGCACTCTATAATTCTGTGTTTTCCAACATCTCCCTCTTCTCCTGAACTTGGCTGACCAAATTCCCTGTGTGGGGCTTTCCCTTACATTTGTTCTGTGATTTTGCTGCTCAGGAGAGATTTAGGAAAACACTCTGTCAGGAAGGTTGTTACCCAAAATCCATCAGGCTTGGGGATGAGTTTTTCACAGTGTTGTGAACGCAATCAGCTAATGGGAGGAACTGGGGAGTTTGTTCTGAATATCAGGAGAATTTGCTAAGCTGGAAGATGCAGAGAGTGAAGGTAGATTTAGCAATCTGCCTGAGAGAGAGACAGGGGCTGGGCTCTGTGCTCAGCGACACATCCCAGCTCCTGGGCCTGATCACTGCAGTGCATCTGCCCTGACAAAAGGCTCCAGGCAAAGGCTGGAGGTACCTCATACATGTACCTCAGGGCATCTCATACAAATGAGCTGCTCTTTGGAGRAGAAGGGGGAAAAGGGCTTTGGATTGCAACTGGAATAGCATTTCCTTGGTTAGGGCAGATATATTTTCATATCAAAGGCTGTGATACTTGTTTCCCAGCTCTTTTTTTTTTTCCTTGAGGCAATGGGGCTTTCCCTGTCATGTAGCAACTGCTTCCTTCTCTGGGAACTGGGATTGTGTGCAGGCTTGGGCTGGAGCAGCAGAGAGTGACAGGATGTGGTGTCCTACAGGGTGTGCCATGAGCATTCCCAGGCTCCACCTGGGAGCTCTGCCTGCCTCTCTTCCCATGGGATTGCTGTGAGGGCTAAAAGCCAARTCCCTCACTGACAAAGGTGTAGAATCCGAGAATGGTTTGGGTTGGAAGAGACCTTAAACTCATCCAGTGCCATCCCCTGCCATGGCAGGGTCACCTTCCACTATCCCAGGTTTCTCCAAGCCCTGTCCAAGCTGTTCTTGGACACTTCCAGGGATCCAGGGGSAGCCACAGCTCCTCTGGACAGCCTGTCTCAGTTCTTTATAGCCCAAACCATAATAATTTTTGTGGGTTCAATGCCTGTCTTCATCTGATGGAGCAACCAACTGGGTCAACTTTCCATTGCAACTTAACACAGAGAGATTCAGAGTGTTTGTCATCATCACCTAAATTTTACTCCCATTAATTTATGGGCACCTTCAACAAGATTGTATTAGGACTGAAAAAATCTGCCTTGTTTTACAAGGATAAAAGGTGATGTCTCTACCATGCCTAGACTTGGTAGGGGAAGGATTCATTTCATAACAATGTTTATCCCAGAATCTTCATATCCAGATTCARGTGTTTGTCATSACMTAAATTTTACTCCCATTAATTTMTGGGCACCTTCAACAAGATTGTACTGACTCTAAGACTCACAAAATCTGCCTYGTAAGGATTACAGGGACAAAAGGTGATTCCTAGACTTTGTAGGGGAGGAATTCGTTGCAAAGCAAAGTTTATCCCAKAATCTGCATRTCTACAGCTCGATCTTTGATCCCCACCCTCCATTTGCTGCTGTGGTGTCTCCTGTGAGCTGTGCCCTGACTGTGTCCCCTCTGCCACCTCTCCTGCAGCCTCCCCTTGCGGTTCTGGGTCAACATGATCAAGAACCCCCAGTTTGTGTTCGACATTCACAAAAACAGCATCACAGACGCCTGCCTGTCCGTGGTGGCTCAGACCTTCATGGACTCCTGCTCCACCTCAGAACACCGCCTGGGCAAAGACTCCCCCTCCAACAAGCTCCTCTACGCCAAGGACATCCCCAGCTACAAGAACTGGGTGGAAAGGTGAGTTTCAGCTWTGGAATGATGTTGATTCTTTATCTTCTTTTTCTGCCTGGGTCTGGGTCAGGATTAAACGCGCAGAGACGGCATTTCATGTTCGGACTCAGATGTTGATTAATTCTTACCTATGTTACAGTYTCACAAGCTGTGAGTTCTAMAGTACTTTAACAAGCTACAAAATGGCCCCGTATCTATCTCTACAAGGCCTTTTAAGGATAAACTGTCCAATTAAAAAATGACACCTAAATTATTTTTACTTCTAACCCAATAATCAACCACCCATGCCCGCAATGCAAAGTCTTCTGTCCAATTACACAAAACCACCCAAACTCATGGAGAAGAAGGACCAGCCACTGCCCTAAAACCTCTATCTTGCTTTATATATATTACTATATTCTAAACCCTTAAACTCTAGGTTTTCCACCCTGTGATATCACCCACTTCTGCTCAAACTCCACACCCACAATCCCAGTGCTATCATTGAATTTTGGAATCTTCTCCAGGGCCTCAGGTCAATGCAGGGTTCTCCTGGGGGTCAGTGCCTGGCAGCACAGAAATCTCCAATTCTCAGCAGCCAGGGTTCCAACAGAATGACATRAAGTGACACAACCAGGCCCTGCTTTGTGGGTGGAGGTAGGAGGCAGCATCACTGTTACTTTTGGAAACTGCCCCTGGGGCTTTTTTGTCTTTGGCTTTTGCTAAGTGGAAATCTCYACATTAGCCTTTTATTCCTCTAACTTGGAGCAGAGATGGAAATTTAACTAATGGTGGGAGTTGAAGATGTTTGCCATCATTTTTTCCTTTGAAGAGAAACTCTTGAGAAGTGGCAGAGGGAGGAAGGGAGGGGAGGTGATGTGTGTGAGCCCTGGGAAACACAAGGGCTTCTCAGCCTTTCCACACAGGCCTGGAGTGGTTTGCTGCTCTCAGCACCTGTGACAGTCCCCACACTGCCCAGATCCCAAGGGATTTATAATTATCCCCCAGCAAATTCCCTTGGAGGCTCTTCTGTGCTTTGAGTGAGATGCCAGAMGATTGACAGGCTGCTGACTGAAGATCTGCAGGTATTTTATGTCAGGTCAGAGGTCTTTCCAAGCATTTTGTCCACACTCCCAAGACATGTGTCTGTACTTCCATCTGCTGTACCGAGGGTCAGTGCCTGGCAATGCTGCTCCACAGGGAATACAACCAAAACATCTCTTCCTGCAGCATGTTGGGGCCTCATTTTCCATAGGGTTTCCCCCAGGACAAGCAAACAGCACATCCTGTTCTTCATCCAGCAGGAACTGGGCTTTGCTTTCCAATATTCTGCACTTGCCTGGCGTTATTGACAGGTTTGGGAACTGCACAGATGGGGAACAGTTGCTGCTCTGTAAATACAAAGGCGGGTTTATCCTACAGATCATTCCTGTGCACTGCATCCAGCTTCCAGCCACGATTTCCTCTGGATGACTTCCCAGGCATGGCCTAAAATTGACACCATGTCCTGCAGGCTGTACAAGGCCTCTGGTGCTGCAGACGCCTCACACTGTGCTATAAATCCCTGTATTGCCTTTGCTGGGGATGATTTTCTCTCGTTTTGTGACAGGAGTGTTGCTGATCAAAGAGCTCYGTCCCCTACTCAGCACGAGGCAGCTTTTTTCCCAACAATTCTCCCAYTGGTCTGTGATTTGTCTGGACAATTATTTTTAGATGTGGTTAAACACTTCAGCAAATGTCGTTTCTAGGCAACCTGCAAGGCTCTTACGAGCTACCTTGCTTAATTATGACCTACTTTTGGTACCGTGTCCAAGTTTCTTAGAATGTATTGAGGCTGATTGCTGGATTGACCTGGATAATGGGAAGCAAGTGTTGGAGGTTCCATTTAGAAATCAAGTTTGCACCAACAGTGACCCAAAGGTGTCATTCTCTAGTGATGCTTTAGCTGCACTTTGTGTGGTTGGGCTGCTTCTGTAGACAAATAATGTTTTCCATCTCAAAGGGGTTGATTTTATCMTTGGAGATGTTACATGGGAGTGACAAACTGAGGTATTTTATTGGAGAATGGGATATTTCCTTATGCAACAAACACYTTTTTTTCTCTTTTTCTCTTTTCCCTCTGGATAAACAAARGGCTGCAGTTTCCATTTTGTTTTATTTTTTTCGAGTATTGATTTCACTTTACAGCTTTTTGGAGCTAAATCCTGGTGCCCAGTGATCTTCAGCAATAGGTGCTGCATTTCCTTGGAAGTTTTCCCAAACAACTGGGTTTGCAAACGAGGTACATAACACCTCCTGCTGCTTGTAAACAGCCCTGGATTCCTGTCCCCAGCATGTGCTGGGTTGTTATCTGCACTGATGTCTGACAACTTGAACTGAAGCCCAAGGGGAGACTGCAGGTTTTGGAATATGGTTAGAGCTTCCTCCCTGCTTTTATTTTTGTGTGTCAGCTCCACTGACTCAAGGCAGTGGCACCTGGATGCTGTGGGAGATGAAAGAAAAAACCTATCAGGGATGAATAAAATATAATTTGAGTTCTACCCCGAGCTAATGAATTCCTTCTCTCCGCTCTGCGATTGTGCTTTGAGGGAGTTTTTCCAAATCCAAAGGCTTCCAGTGCTGGTTGGAGCTATTTCTGTAGTCAGCATCAGCTGGAGATGGCATCCTTCAAGACCACTAGACTTCTTCAAAGAGTGAATCAGGAGATAAAAAGTCAGGGAGTTTAAGAAGTGGTTGAGTAAAGCAGAAAAACCTGAAATCAAACAAACTTCTTTGAGAAAGAGGAAACTCTAAGAGGGTAATTACTCAGTGGTAGATTGTACCCAACTTGAGGCAGTCTGGATTAAAACATGCCTGGATTTAGAGGTCTGGAAATGGAGCTGTGCTGGGTTACTCCAGCCATCC
>JACDOX010000253.1:168997-184667 GCA_014549065.1 Cardinalis cardinalis
TAACTTTGTGAAAGTCCTTTTATAACATTGTTGGAAGCAGAGGTGCACTCTGCCTGCTGAAACAATCCAGCTGAGAAATTCTGGCTTTTGGGAAAAAGCAGGTTCCCTGTTCAAATGAGACACAGAGAGCTGGAAACACGTGGTTAAAAAGTGTCCTGGTGCAGCCACATCTTGGATTTCCTGCTGCAGAACACGAGGCCTGATGAGGCAGGACAATTAACCCAGGAAATTGGGACAGGCTATTTGGCTTTTGTTGAAGCCACCACGAAGAGTCAGGCTGTAGTTCTAAAACAAAGTGGAGGCTTTTCAATTATCATTAAAAWAAAAAAAAGGAAAAGAATGGTAACGATAGAGCAAAATCTCATCTGACTTCAGTTAGTAAAACTCCATAGGCTCTGCTGAATTTACATTAGAGCAGCTTCAGATCTGCATCTTTTCAAGTTTACTTCAAATGTCCCCTTTGAGCCTGGAAATCTGGAGAACTTGGGAGCATTTGATGCAATCCCCAAGCAATACAAAGGGGAGCCTGTTCTAATTGGGACTGTCTCATTAGCATTCAACACCACACTGAAAAATGACAAAGGGCTGTGGCTGACCTTTCATTTCTCTCCATGCTGCCAAGCTTATGATAACACTTGTTTGAACTTCATTAACACCATTTAATTGCCTGCATCACAATCAATATGATGTTTCCCTACTGAAGCCTGGCACGGAGGCAAGGATGTGGGAGACTGAAAAGGGGCAGAGCACAAAAAGCAGAAGTCAAAGAGTTTTTCCATTTCACACTGGTGCCCGAAACACCTGCAGGGCTGCAAGGAGAGGATCTGGTGCTCTTTTTTTTTTCCTCATCCCTGCAGGGACCCGGTCTCCTTTTGGCTGCTTATTGTGCATTGAAAAGGGCCTCTCTAAGAAAAACTTAAAGGAGACATCACARGTGTTCTTAACTTAGGAGTCATCCAATGAAGACTGTTCAAAATAGGTTTGCCAGGTTCAGGATCAAAAGAAGCTTAAAGTGGTCTGATATGTGGGATTYAGAATTAGAACATTTGCATTTCATTGTGTTAATCTGGGTGCAAACAGTGCCTGACACAGCTGGTGCTACTCCTGGCGCCATGATCCCATCCACCTTTTTTCCTTACAAGTACAGATACTTTTAGGATAAGGGGGAACAATTTTTATCTAAAAAGGAGAGATTTAAGTGAGATGTTTGGACGTTTTCTACTCTGAGGGTGGTGAGGCCCTGGCACAGGTTACCCAGAGCAGCTGTGGGTGCCCCTGGATCCCTGGAAGTGTCCAAAGCCAGGCTTGGAGCAGCAGCCTGGGACCATGGAAGGTGTCCCTGCCATGGCAGGGGGTKGGAACAGGATGATCATTAAGGTCCCTTCCAACCCAAACCATTTTTGAATTGGTGATTCATGCAGCAGCTATGATTTGCATCCCATTAGCGTTTAGATGTCGAGGTCTAGGTCTTGTTAGGAAGAGCTTTATGAGCATGTTTGGAGYACACAGAACAGACAGCCTGTACCCATTTGGGATTTCACCTACCTGGTGTGTCATCCTCGTGTTTCAAGGCTCTCAAGTCACCAGGAAATCTCTACCTGTGCAGTGCTTGTGATGTCTGTTGGCTACTTTACAGCTAACTTTAGAAAGAAAGACAAACTGGACCAGTTTAAAGCAATAAAAAGTTGCATGTACCTTAACATTGTGAGTTATTGAGGTTTTAAGGAGAAACCCTGAGGGCTTTAAAAGAGAGCATCACATGAGGGGTGCAAATCCTGGCTCTACTTTAAAAAATGAGTTTTCTGTGCCCCCCTCTCTCTCTGCTGGAAAGAAGGCTCAAGAAGTAGCATACCAAAGGTCAAGGCAGGGGGTGTTGTCGGTGGAGATAATAAAAAACAGCGCTGGAAGGGGCCTCGGGAGGTCAACCCGACCATCTCCTGCCTCAGGGCAGGATCAGCTCTGTCTAAAGCCTTCCTGACAGATGCTTGTCTACCCCCATCTTAAAGGCCTCCAACAACAGAGCCTCTGCTGTCCTCAGGCAATTCATTCCCGTGCTTCCCTGTCCTTCCCATCAGTGTTTTCCCTGCTGGGCAGCCAAAATCTCCCTGGCTGTAATTAAAGCTCAGGCATCGCCATGGCAGGGGGTACAGCTCATTCCCTGCCTCTCTGGGGCAGCTTTTGGCGTATCTGAAGACTGCTCGCTTGTCTTTCTTCACTTTTCATCTTGAAAAAGAAAGAAAAAAAGATCATCCCAATGTTTTCTCATCACGCTAAAAAGCTGTTCTTACCCAGTGCAGCTTTCAGCCAGCAAGATGAAAATGTGTCCATGTGGGGAGGGTGCAGCCCCACACATCCTCTGCTCTGAGGTGGTGCTGGGTGATCTCCTCTCCCAGAGGCTCTACCTGTGCACCAATTCACTCTTCAGCCGCTGAGGCAGAGCTGCCCATCAGCCCTCACTCTTCATTCCGAGGAGAGAAGCAGCAGGAAAAGCCATGAACAGGCAAAATAAAAGCATTGCCCTGTCTAGGGCTGGCACACACAGAATTGTTCCCTCCAACAGCTTGGGTTGGGAGGGACCTTGTAGCTCATCTCATTCCACCCCTGCCATGGGCAGAGACACCTTCCACTATCCCAGGGTGCTCCCAAGCCCTATCCTGTCGCCAACAGAGAAAAGCAAGGCACAGTTCTTCCCAAGAATATTTCTGGGTTTCACATTCTCAGAACCTCAGAGAAAGGAAAACCAATTCTTATCATTTGCTGTGCCTGTGTTTGTGCCAATGCAGAATGCAATATGGAGATGGTTTACCCACAGTGATGGTGTTTTGTTTCCTTGGCCTGTTAGGGCCGAGTGTGTAGCCCCACATTTCTCTTCACAGAGAAAAGCAAGGCACAATTCTTCCCAAGAATATTCTTATCTCATTTGCTGTGCCTGTGTTTGTGCAAAAGTAGAATGCAAAATGGAAATACCGCTTTCCATTAAGATAACTGCCCTAGTTGTAACAGCCCCAGGCATCACTTTAGCCTTAGAAGTCTCAAAAAAGTGATGGTGTTTTGTTTCCTTGGCCTATCAGGGCCAGGTGTGTGTGTGTCAGGACTGTCAGGACAGTCATGAGATTCTGTGCAGAGTTGAGTGCTTGGCATATTCAGTTTAGATGTAATGTAATGTATGTAATATAGTATAGAATAATAKAGTATAATAAAGTAATTAATTAGCCTTGAAGAAGATGGAGTCCTCCTCATCATTTCTCCCTGCCACGGGGTTCATCCTGTTTTGATACCATCCAGCCTGGCCTTGAACACTTCCAGAGAGGGGGCATCCCTGGATTTCCCTGGGCAATCTATTCCAGTGCCTCACCGGCAGCTCAGATGCTCCCCAGGAAACTCCAAGTGCCATTCTGTGTCACTGCATGTCCTTGCACTGCTTCAGTGCTTCCCAAAAAAAGAGCTGGTTGTTCCCAAGCTTTCCACCAGCCCTTCCCTGCTGGAAGAGCCCCCCATATCCCTTTCACACACCTCTCCATCCTTCAGTGGTCTGGATCCAGCCGGCTATTGCATAACCCTAATTATGTTATTGCTGTAATTGCGTCTGCCGTCTGCAGCACATGGATTCGTTACAAGCTTTTCATATGCTAAAATGATTATTAATGAGTGCAGTCCCATCCCAGCGACAAACAACAGCCATGACAAAAAGATCTTTTGGAAGGCAATTAGCTCCATGCTAAGCTGCCTAAACCATGGGCTGTGCAGGGAAATTTCGGGCTGGGGAGGGAGCACTGGCAACGTGGCTTTTCTCTTCTCTTTTGATGAGTTAATGAGTTACTGAGCGGCAGCAGGCACAGTCATTCTTGTGAAACAGCTCTACTAAGGAGCCTTTCCCTGTCGGTGCCGAGGGAAAGAGCATTTATCCCTGGATAAACAGAGGACAAAATGTATTCCCAGGTCACTGTGATGGATGCCCAGGTCACTGTTGTGTCGCTTTCCTTGGGAAAACAAAACAAAACAAAACAAAACGAAAAAAGCAAAACACAACCCAGGGAAAGATGAGGTTGGAAGGAACAAGAATAATTATTTTTTCAGTAGAAGAGTACCAGCTGTATCCTGGTACATCCCTTCTCCATCCACCAGTGGCAGTGGAGGGTCTCCTGGGCTCTCTCTCCTTTCAAGGCAGGCTGGGGTGAGTTGCTGCTCCCTTGATATCTGTGAGGACACATCCCATGGCCTGGTTACCCTCACATCCTGGAGTGCCGGAATGATGGGTTCACCCCAGTTCCTCATGATTTTGATTGCTTATGAAATCTAATGAACAAATTTCCTGTGGTCACATCAGAGGATGGAGAGCCTTGAGGTAAGAATGGAGGCTGCTCCTGTGAATCCAGGGGAACTCAGACACATAAGGCTGGATCTTCTGACCTCCATCTSAGGATCCTCTGGAAACAGCTGGGGAAGGATCCACTGGAGATGAGCAAACCTGGAGTTCAGCAGTAGCAGCAAATCTGCTCAGGATTCTCACTCCTGACCCGTTGGGGGCAGATTAAGCTGAATTTCCTGCTTTGCTTTGCTCCCTTTCTGTCTCATTCAGAGAGAATATGGCTCAGTGTTGTGTTGCCAACCTTCTGCTGGCTGTGGACGTGGGTCAAAGCCCTGTCCCTGTCTCAGGTGAGACCTGGTGTCCCTCCACAGGTGACAGGACYCCTCTCTGCCCCTGGCTCTGCCTCCCAGCCCAGCTCTGCTGTGGGAGCTGTCAGCTGCAGGGGTGATGGAAGCAGCACAGGCAGCCCTGCAAATTCCAGCAGTGGGAATGGAAGGGCCTCTGGGGTTTGGTGACAGCTCCTCAGTGGTTTCTGCATTAGGGGTATGCAAATGGCAGAGAGGCTCTAAGCACCTCTGAGGATCTGGGCTGGAATGGAAGGTAAATAAAGACTCAGCAGGGATGTTGTCATCTCCCTGCTAGGATGCTTTAATACACACATTCATCATYTCTTTAGAGAGCACAGTGATGGCTTCATTAGAGACTCTTCTGCATAAATAAGCCACTGGGCCATGGCAGAATTTGGATGGAAGGATATTACGTCTTYTCACTCAACTAGATTGAGGCATTGCTACATGCTTGTTTCCACTTCTTTCTCTTTTATTTTTGCCACAAAGCACCTTGGTGGAATGGGAAATGACTGTTTAGGTGTGTGATGCCAGGGAATTGAGTCTGGAGAAGACCAGGATACTTTGGTGGGTGATGGCCTGTGACCCCAGAGCACTGAGATCACATCCTGGGAGTCTGTCATGGCCAGAGCCCTGAAACTGTGATTCTTGAAACTCAGATCTGTGCATCCCATCCTTGGCTCCAGGGAACATTTCCTGCTGCTTTTCCTTGTTTGGATGAGTCACAGGAGTGTTGTGCTGCTGGGGAATGATCTCTGCAGGGCTGGAGAGGGGTGGGGAGCTTTCAAACCCTTGTGAGTCACAGACTCAAGAGTCTGTTGCTACCAGGTGGAAAGGAAACAGGACAAACTTGGAGAAGGAGTTGATAAGTGTGTCTGTGCTCCAGTTTTTGGGAGCACCCTGTCCCTACACCCACTATCCTGCCACCACTTGGTGACAGCTCAACCAGAGAGGAAAAGGAGAATTTTAACTTCTTGTCAGAGCCAGAATGGCACTTCTGATTTCCTCCACTGAGGAAATTTTTGCTGTGGTGAGAACCCTTCTCTTCTCATTTCACCCATCAGGAGGGTGCCTATCCAACATYCATGAGGAGCTGCTCTCTTTTCAGGGGCCATAAATCAATGTATTTCACTGCTTTGCAGCCTGTTTTCCCCACAAGTCTGTGAATTGTGTTGGTAGCACATGGATTTTTTTTTTTCCAGTGTCAAGGCACACCTTGCTTTTTGACCATAAGATTCCTTGCTCCTTGACCCTAAGACTCCCTATTTTCTCAGCCATGTTATGGATGCCACCAATTCCTGTGTGCAGCACAGATCTGATCTTCTCCAGCAGGCRATGCCAAGACCTGTTTAAATTTTTCTGTGAGCAGCAATGGTCTAAGAAATATTTATTCCTCCTGCTCAGCATCTTCTCCTGGGGGTAGTTCTGCAGGACAAGGCCTCCTAGGATTTCCAAGTGCTCACTTTACTCACAAACAACTTTCCAGGTCCACCTGGACCTGGATCCCCAGGTCCACCTCAATCCCTGGGGAAGGAGGGTCAGGCAGAGTGTAAAGAAAATCAAACCCACACCACTTTTCACTGGAGCACTGGCAATGAGAAATATTTAGACCACAGGACTGAGTTAGACTAAGATTTCTGGCTGGTCCTAAGCCCAGAAGACAAAATGCCAGGGCTCCAGGGAGAGAGATGTTTTTGTGCCTGCTGGAAGTTGCAGTAAAATTAATGAGGTTTGCACGAGTTTTTATGGTGAAACAGAGTTTAGCTTTGGAAAATGTCAAGCAAAAAGAACCTCTGCCTCCTGTGCCTCCCTCTGCCAAGGATTACATCAGCATCCCAMCACCAAAACCAGGTTATCGACAGAGACTGACTCATTGGGGTAAACCMGGGTGGGATTGAAGGGCACAAACCCAGACTGAGCACAACTCCTGCTGTGGAAGGGTTTCCCCCCATGCTCTTGCACTGCTCTGTCTTGCACAGGGCACTCCAGCAGCTGCTYACCCTGCTCTGTCACGGAGTATTTTCCCACTCACCCACCTCAAGAATCCTCACCACACAGCATTTCCATGTCCAATTCCTCTGCAGTGGCACACAGCCTCCATCTCAGCAGGTGTCTCCACGCTGTTTACAGGACACCTGTCAGCTCTTTTGGCTCCCCGTCCCCTCTGCCTCCTAATTATAAAATTGTGGATTGCTGCAGCTATGGGCCTTTTTTTTTTTCTCCTTCTTCTTCTTATTTTTTTTTCCTTCTGCACAAAATGTCAAATTGCAGAAATTAAAAATGTAAATGATGGTGTCTAATTAACCAGTTGACAGCAGAGCACAGCTGCGAGTGACAGTGACTGATTACCTTCTGCAAACCTTGTCCTCCAAGACCTGCCTTACCCAGGGGAGGAAGGACATCAAAAATAGAAACTTCCTTAAAGAGRCATCACTCTGCAGATGAAGCCTGCTGGGCAATGGTTCTGGGGGATCCAGATCCTATGGATAAACCCCCCAGTCCTCCTGAGCTCCAGGGGAATGCTGTTGACTCCTAGGAAAAGCAGATTTTTTCACAGTCAGACTGAAACTGAAGGCTGCTGCCACAATTATCAGGCCAGCTTAAAATATGGGGCAAAAAGGAGATGCTGAGCAAGAGAGTTGTTGGATTGATTGTGGAAGGTGGGGGATGTTAGCAGTGGGGGCAGATGTAGTGGTGAGAATAGTACAAGGAAAAATACAAATATTTGGGGTTTTTCTGTGTGTGGGAGTGAAATCCTGAGCTCTCAGTGGGCAGCAAGGTCTCTCTGGGAAGAGAGGCAGGGCTAAAAGGCCTTGAATGTCTCACAAAGTGATCCAGCTGCAATCCAGCTCCTATTGACAGCAGAGGGAAAGGTCACAGGATATTTTTTGGGGCTCCATTYTCAGATTGGGGTGATTACAAGACATACCTGGTGCTCAGGATGAGTGCTTAGTCATTTCCACCTTGGCTAAGTCACCTTTCTTGCTGTAAAAGAAGAGCATGAGCAGGTGTTTGAGGAACCAGAGAAGCCCAACACTACGCATGGGTTTTATTTCTCCTTTTTGTTTGCGGATTTGGGGCTTCATTCTCAGACTGGGGTGAATACAAGACATACCTGGTGCTCAGGATGAGTGCYMAGTCGTTTYCACTTTGGCTAAGTCACCTTTCTTGTTGTAAAAGAAGAGCAGGAGCGGGTACTTCACTGAGGAACGAGAAAAACCCAACACAAAGCGTGGAGTTTTTTTCTCCTTTTTGCTTGCGCATTTCACTTCTTGATCTCCTGCCCTTCCCCTCAAGAAACCGCTGTGTTTGTGCCCCTCAGGTACTACTCAGACATTGCCAAGATGCCAGCAATCAGTGACCAGGACATGAATGCTTACCTGGCTGAGCAGTCCCGCATGCACATGAACGAGTTCAACACCATGAGCGCGCTCTCCGAGATCTACTCCTACGTGGGCAAGTACAGCGAGGAGGTGAGAGCCTGGGGACACCTCTGGGGGGCATGGGGAGAGGAGGTGAGAGCCTGGGGACACCTCTGGGGGGCCAGGGGACAGCCCACCGATCCCCTGGTGGGTCACTGACACCTGTCTGCATCCTGGATGGGAGGGTGGAGGATTTCAGGAATGAGAGACCAGGCTTGGGGTTTGGAAAGGGAAGGTTTGGGATTCTGGATCCCTGTTTTGTGTCTCTCTCGTTCAGTCAGGCTCAGCTGGTTTGAAGTAGTTGATGATCAGATGTTAATTCACTGCAGAGGAGCCCTACATGACTTTTACACCCAAAATGGCCAAAAAGTTGCTTAAGGACTGTTCCCAACATCATTCCAGATACCCTAAAACACCCCAAAATGGTCCAACACAGACTTTAGGTTGCCCAGCATGGTTCTATGTATTGAAAGCCATGTGAGACCCCTTAGGGCATCTCAAGTGACATGGTCAGGTGATGGATAAAGCTCATAAATAGATAAATAACAGATCTCCAAKATAAGAATCCATTTGATTGGTTGCAATCCAGAGGTCTGCACTGAGTCAGATCAAACCCAAACTCCCTGCCTAGCTCCCTCCTGGCTGACTGACTTGCCTTGCGTTATCTAAGCTAAGCCTGGGACCTGCCTTAGAGMAAGCTCAACCTCCTCTGCTGCTTTAAGATGCTGGACTCAGTCATTTTGGGGAAAGAAACTGAAATCCCAATCATTTCTTCCTCTCTCCTTTTCCAGATTCTCGGAGCCCTCGATCAAGACGACCAGGCTGGGAAACAGAAACTTGCCTACAAACTTGAACAAGTTATAACCCTCATGAGCATAGACAGCTGAGAACTGTCCTGCCAGGGACACCCTGGGAGGGATAAACCAAGTCGTGCCTCACTCAAGATCATCATCTTTACCAAGTGCAAGTTTTGATGGGCTGTAAGCAGAGTCACCCGAACAGCGCTCCTCTCTCTCTCTCCTCCCCCTCTTTCTTTCTCTCTTTTCCTTCTCTTTCCAACTCTATGGACAAAGCAACAGAGCCCCAGGGGTTAAAAGAAAAGACTGCAGMGGAATCTTGGCTCTGGGGCCATGAAGACATTTGGGTAGAGCTCTCCTTTTCACAGCTTCCCCTCTGCCTTTTGCCCTAGAGAGAAACTATTGAACACACACGAAAACCCCACCAACCCTCGCCCAGCATCACATCCTCACTCTGCAGAGGTGAAACTGGGAGGTAACTTCTGTCATGCTGCTTTAACTGCCCTCCGAGGGCTGTAGCCTCTGGAGAGGACATGGAAATGAACTCAGTATTACTCAAGTGTCCCCAAGGGGAAGGCAGCCTGCCTGCAGGGCTCCTGGAGGGCAGAGCCAATCCAGCTCCTCTCCTGCAGAGCCATTGCAATTCTATCCCTCGATAGCGACCCACTGGGAGAGGAGGCTCCCCGAAAAATGCCACAGCTTTGTCCGGAGCAGGGCCACCGTGCCTCATCCTGCCTGGGCAAACAGCTGCTCTCCTGGGGCAGGAAAAGGGTCAAGAGGGGACGAGGAGACCGACGCTGCCCTGCCCATGTGTTTCATATGGTTCTTCTTATTTTCCCAAGAGCYGCGTGTCCCCCTCCGTCTTTCCCGTCGTGTCCTGTTGGTCGTAGCACTGCAGCAAAACGCTCTCTCTGCTGRGTGGCATCCTGTCTGTGGGGGTGGTCCTGTTCCTCCTGGCCATGGAGAGCACAGCATCATCCCCCCTTCGTTCCCACCTTGGCTTGGAAAGCAGGAGCCACAGGCCTAGGTTTGTTCCAGGCAAGGAGCTCAGCCTCAAAAGAAGAACCAGAAGGATTTTTGTTTTGTTTTGTTTTGTTTTTTTAAGCTGTTCTTTCCATTTTGTTTCCTCAACTGGAACACAGCTGTTGTTTTCCCACAGTGGAATATCAGAGGGTTACTGAAATGCTGGCTGTGAAGTGAGGTGGTGCACGGGGCTGATGGTGAAGCCTTCCTTCCAAGCCGCTCCTAAGAGGAAATCTCACCACACACTTTGGAAGGAGATCTTGGAGGAAATCCAAATGAAACACTGCAAAAAATTCTTCTACCTAGATCCCCCCAGCCGAACTGCCTGTCTCCTGGAAGTCTCTGAACTGCTGTGAGCCCATCTGCCTTTTGGTGCCAACTCCTGGCCTTTCCTCTGCTCCATTTCTGGAACCAACAGGCCTTGCTGAAGGCACAGTTGCTGCCTAGGAAGGATTTTATCTCTCTTTGCACTTCTTATCCCTTCAGGGATCGCTGTCACCATGGGACACTTGTGAGGGATCACCCTGTCCCTGTGCCATCCTCTGCTCAGCTTCTCCAGAACATCTCAACTTGTTTCATGGCCAACCAAAGGGGAGTGAGCTCCTGCATCTCTTTTGCCTTCAGCTGTTCCATTCACACGGCTGCCAGCCCAGATAACACCGTGATCAGAGACCCTCGGGGTGTGGAGAACCTTCCTTGTTCACCAGGGAGGCAAGAGCTGGAGGATCAGCCCACAGCCACCTCACCCCATCCTTGGAGCAACAGCCTGGATCTGCTTTGTACCTGGAGGGAGGAAGGGGTGCAGGGTGTGTAAATTGGTTACAGAGCGAGTTTGTTTGGGTTCATTCCTGTCTCTTGCTGTCAAACCAGAACCTTTTGGGAGTGACAGATCCCGAGTGTGCGTGAGGGATGGTGTGGTGCAAGCAGGAGTCAGGCAGCRGGAGGGTTTCCTTCAGCCAAGCAGATACACACGTAGGCGAGTCCAAAACCACTCAGTCCAACACTAGACGTGTCTGTGGGGAGAAAAATCACCAGATTCACRTTGAAACAGCAAACTTAGGGACACGTCTTGGTTTTAAACCCCCCAGACATTTCTCTCTTGATTGCAATTCCAATTATTTTGTGCGTGTGCGTGTGTATCTGTGTGCGCGTGTGCGTTCCTTCCTCTTTTTTTTTTTTTTGGTTCTGCTTGCTTTCTGTGGGATTGCTGAGCTGATGGACTCATCATGCACCTTATGGACATCTCAGCAGTTTTAAGAGGCCTGTGCATTGGGGATGGTTTGGGTTTGGTTGGTTCTGCCATGGTTTCGTTGATCCATTTTAGTAACGTCGGCGCATGTTCCAGATCCATTGATTAATGGCTGTGAAAGTGGGAAGTCCCACCAGAGCCAGTGGTAAGAAAATGACAGCAAACAACACAAACNGGCAACCAAAAGCATTACAGTTTATCAAAACACAGAAACTGGGCTGCAAAACGTGGCCTGAGCCAAGGGAAGGGTGAACAAGTGGTCACAAGCACCAGGCTCTTCTCCTCGGAGCTGCAATCCAAAAAGTCAGGATTCTCTGCGGGAAGTTTGCCATGAGGATTTTTCTTGTGTTTAAAAAAAAAAGGAAAAATAAGGAAAAAAAAGGGACAAAAAAGAGGGAAAAAGGGAAAAAAGGGGAAAAAGAAAAAAAGAAAAAAAAGAAAAAAGAAGGAAAAAAGGGGGAAAAAAGGAAAAAAAGGAAAAAAAAAGGGAAAAAGAAGGAAAAAGAAGGGAAAAAAGGGAAAAAGGGAAAAAAAGAGGAAAAAAAAAAAAAAAAAAAAAAAATAAAAAAAAAAAAAAAAAAAAAAAAAAAAAAAAAAAAAAAAAAAAAAGGGGAAAAATAAAAAAAAAAAAAAGGAAGAAACCAAAGGTTTTGACAAACAAAGTGCCACAACAGATAAATATGGACCCTATTGTCATGCCTTGTACTCACAGCTGGATGGTAGGAGTCTAAGGACAAARAGCTGGCTTGGAGGGAAGTGGTTATGAGTGATGGGCGATCCTGCCTGGACATGCGCACATGAGAGGAAGAAGAAGCTGTTTAACAGAAAAAAAAAACAAAAAAAAAAGTATCAAAATGAACTGGTGTGATCCTGTACTGTTACTGAAGTCAGAGGAACACCACAGGGGAAATCTGAGACTCACCCTGTTTCTTTTCGATGTTTTCAGGGCTGTGTTTTTGGTTTGTTATGGTTGTTTTCCATGGTTGTTATTTTATTTCTTCTTGCTGGTACGGAGTTTTTCATCTGTATATTATATATATATATTTTTCGAGAAAAACTTGAACACCTCAGAGACACTGAGAATGAAACACTTAGGGGAAATGGGAAGCACCAGGAGATTGGTGTCTTAACCCTTTCCAAACTTCCCATTTAGGCATTTCTGCTTTCCCTCCACCCTCTTCTTTCCCCCATGCCCAGGATTTGAAAGAAAATCTGCGTTTTGCTTCTCTTTCATCTCCTCTTTATTTCTTTGTCTCTCTGTTTCTCTTTAGTTTGGTGTTTGAGCTGGATTTGCTTTTTTGCTTGGAAAATGTGCCAGAATTGTGATGTAAATGCGTGGGCTTCCTCCCCTGTCCCCTTCAGTGCCCTTCCCATTTCCAACCAGTGTCCCAGAATCCCCCAGTCTATGAGAAGTCTTGGCATCTTTCTTCCCAGCCTCACCTGTTGAGCTAACTATTTTTTAAGTGCATGTAAAATACAACTAAAAACAAAGACACAAGCAGAAGAATGAGCCCTACTACAACACGGATGCTTTCTTTTCCTTTGATTTCTTTTCCCCCCACCTCCCTTTCAACACTTGACCAAAAATTCCTGATAAATAAGTAGTGTCCCACACTGTTTTTCAAGCCCCATGGAGAGAACTGGAGCCAAAGTTCCTAAAAGCCCATGGGCAGGCTTCTAATATCCAGAATATTCCAGATGATAGGCTGATCTTTACAGGCATTTCTCAAACACTGCAATCAAATAATTAATGCTGGCAYCTGCAGCACCATCAGAAACAGGGGAAAGGGAACTCTTGAAGACTCTCTGGGGTTCTGTGGAGAGTCAAGAGTATTTATTCACTGCAGGGTTTGCTCTGGGRCTTTGCTGCTGGGTTAGAGGAACAAAGGGTGACCAGCCCCTCTGCAAACACCTCATGTCCTCACTGTGAGTGGGACTCAGCWGTCAGTGACAGTGATCTGAGACCTGATCCATCACACCGTGTGCTGGTGCAGATTGAGTTTTTCAGTGAACACCAGTGTGGGGAAATTTGTGTGTGTCTGGAATGAGGTGTTGGAGATGGTTTGCCCTCCAACAGACAGCACAGGAGAATGATCAAGGAGAAATTCAGCCACCTTCCTCTCCTAGCATAGAATCATAGAATGATTTGGGTTGGAAAAGACCTCTAAGATCACAGAGTCTTAATGTTAAATCATGCCCCAGGTCCTTCTCTTCCCACTCTTCATCCTGTCCTGAACATATCCAAAGGTTTGGTCCTACCCAGCACCCATCAGCCTTGCTCCATTAGATAAGAGGGCTATGCCAATTTTCATCCTTGTAGTGGTACCACTGCAGTTGTCTTATCTTGCATCTTTGACACTGAAGACCATAAAATTTATTGGGTGATAAAGAAGATTTACCAGAATTACATTTGGTAATTGCTTAGATTGAAAAATGATTACCAAAGTTTCCCGATCTTGTGCATTCACTCACAAGAAAATGTTTTCCATGAAGGGAATGAGACCAAGCAAATCAGATAATTGTCATTATTTTTAATAGTGCTCTTGAAAACCAATAGATCAAATTTGAAGAGTCCAGTCAGTGGTCAGCATTCCTGTTGAGTTCCCTCTGAATTTCCTGGAGTCTGGGATGCCTGTGAGGTAAAAACCCAAGCACACAACAGCCAATACCAGAAGGACAATTGTTCAGAACTAAGTCAAAACATGAAATGTAGATCTGTCCTTCTCCAAGGCTTTAACAAGGTGCTTTGGGAAGAGACACTGCTGTTTGGGGACTCTTCCAAAAGAGGAGAAATTAAAATGTAAGTAGTGAGAGTTGTCCTCCAGGGCAGGTGGAAGTTTTGGGATGTCCTAACCCTTGCCATCCAAACTTGGTGTGCTGTGGGGCARGAAATTGGTGAAACATGTGAACCTCAACATCATGGTGTGAACCTCAACCTCCTGGTCGTTCCCAGCCTGAATTTTTCTGCTTTGCACCTGATGCAGCTCCCATTTCAGGGTAGTGTTTGATCCATGGAATCCTGCAGTTTTCCCTCACCCCTGTGACTGTGCAATGTCCCTTTCTCCAAAAAAATCTTGCTGTCTTACTGGGAATAATGACTTTGTGGAGAATGCTTTGAAAATAGAGCTTGTCAACCATGTTTCATTTGGGATGGCCCAGTTCTCTACACTTGGAGAAGCACCCAAGGGGACACAGGCTTACAGCAAAAAAAGAAAAGAATTTGTAGAAAGATGTCAAAAAAAAAAGTTAAAAATAAAACCAAACAGAATTTACACTTGGAAAAATAAATAACCCCACCAAAAACCCCACAGAAGTTACAAAGCTGCTTAGTCTAATCAACCTGTCACGTGTTTGATTTCTGTTGTTGTTGTTGTTTGTTCATTGTTTGGTTGGTTTGGTTTGGTTTTTTGTTGTGTTGTTTTGTTGGATTTTTTTTTAATCTTCTGTTCTAAAAATGGAGAGTTTACCTCAAGAAATTCTTTCTGCTTGGAAACAGATCACCTCAAAGATGCTCGCAGCAGAGAGCAGTGTGCAGGGAAGCTCAGTAAAGCAAACTTGGGTGTGGAAAACAGAGGGAAAACCAGGACATTCAGGCTCTTTTCAGCATTCCCTTCTTTCACTGGTGTGGTCTGGCATTCCCCAGTGGAGAAGTTGCTGTTCACTTTCAGACAGACTGAGGCACAAGAGCCAGWTGGAGAAATCAAGGCACATGTCCAAGCTTGAAATCCTTTCTGAAGTATCTTAAGAGAAACTTGGTGTTATTTAAACTTTCTATGCTGCTCTTTCTCCATTCCCTGGAGAAATTCCACTTTCCAGCCCAGGCTGGGGTAAGGAAGCAGAGAGATTAGGTGCTAGCTAAATGCTCCCAGTGTTTTCCCCAAGGATTAGAGAGGCAGCTGGATTATTTAAGGTCACAAGAGAGGCCCATCCTTGTGTCTGACCCCGTGTCTTGGACATACACGTGAGCCCAGAAGTCTCATTCTCTGTTTTGCTAAAGCTTCCAACTCAAAATCAATGGAAAGACATTTCCTTTCACCACAGTGTTACTAACAGCCTCAAAGAGATGTCAAGACAGCATTAGAAAGGAGGTTGGGATCCTTTTTCTTAGGTTGGTGTTGTTGTTAGTTTKATTTTCTTTTGAACTGATCCTAGTTAAAAAAAGAAAGAAATAAAATCTATACTATTTAAATTGGAATCCCGTTGTTACTTGGTAAAGGCAAAGCTTCTGTACCTTTGTTATAATTAATTGTATACCTGTGTATGTAAATATAAGGCATTCCTATTTTGCAGTCCAGAACAAAAAAGAAAAAAAAAACCAACTATTTGTAATATAGAATAAAGTTTATTAAAAAAAAATAAAGAAATAAAAATGCCCCAGGCTGTGATTGCTGCTTTCTGTGTCCAATGGAGCCAGAGGGGGGGAACTGAAGTCAAGGAAAAGCTGGAAAAAGACCTTAAAGATCATTGAGTCCAGCTGTTAACCCAGAACTGCCACATCCACCACCATATCCACATTTTGGAAC
>JACDOX010000253.1:184752-195235 GCA_014549065.1 Cardinalis cardinalis
CTTTCCTTCCTTTCCTTCCTTTCCTTCCTTTCCTTCCTTTCCTTCCTTTCCTTCCTCCCTCCTTCACTTTGTTGTCATCTCTCTTTTCCTTCCCCCATCACACAAAAAGACATTTATTGGATCATTTGATGTTTTTCCTTGCAGAGGTGGGATCCAGACAGGTTATTCCTTTCCATTTGCTTTTGAGGTGTCATCAGCTCTATTAAAAAATAAAAATAAATAAAAAGTATTGACAAGCTGACTAATTCAGGGATGCTACTAAAGGAACCATGTATGAGGTTTGTGGAAAGCAAACAGCTTTCTACAGTCTCAGCTCCATGGAGACCATGAAAAGGAAGCAAGAGAGTGGATTTCAGAGAGGGAAAGGAGTTGAATGAAGCTCTGACAGCTTCAGGCTGGTTCTGCTCAGCAATGTCTGGGTACCTATAGAAGAGCAGCACATGTACACCTGTAACTGACCACATCCAGCCATGGAAATGAGACATCTCTGTCCTGCTGCTCCTTGGGACACAGAGGAAAAGGCTTGGGGCTCAAATCATGTCRATTCTTTYGCTTCTTTTCCCTGCCAAGRTCAGGATTAAATGYRTGAGATGCTATTTCTTGTTGGGACTCAGATGTTTATTAGTTCTTATCCRTGTTACAGTCTCACAAACTGTGAGTTCTAAAGTACTTTAATAAGCTACAGAATGGCCCCATATCTACCTCTACAAGGCCTTTTAAGGATAAACTGGCCAATTAAGAAATGACACCTAAATTGCTTTTACTCTAACCCAATAACCAACCACCCATGCCCTGCAACGGGAACTTTTTTATCCAATTACACAAAACCAGCCAAACCCATGGAGAAGAAGGTGAAGAAGGAGGACCAGCCCTGCGCCAAAACCTCCATCTTGTGTTATATCCATTACTGTATTCTAAACCCTTAAACTCTGGGTTTCCCACCCTGTGATATCACACACTTCTGTTCAAACTGCACACCCACAATCCCAGGGCTATCATTGAATTTTGGAAGCTTCTCCATGGCCTCAGGTCAATGCAGGGTTCTCCTGGGGGTCAGTCCCAGCTCAGCCAGCCMCAGCAGTGTCACCCTCACGAGCATCCCCCACCAGACCCCTCAGGCCAGCAGGGTGAGTTGTGGGAACTGATGCTAAAAAACTCTGGGTGCAAGGAAGAGCTTCAGGTTTGGGCTCTTCTGAATTATCAGTGGGTTTAGGGTAAAACCCAAAACCACCTCTAAATAAAGAGTTACGAAGTGCTTTGTTTTTCAGGGCAYTGTTTAAACCTAAACTAAAATATCTCACTGAAACCTTCCCTTCAGACAAAGTGGTTGTATTGACACTTCCACCAGAGTAGTTTTAGGCTATGTCTCCACCAGAAACTGCACGACAAGAGAGAGAATGTCCTGTAGAAATAACAGCTTCCATGTCAGTAAGACCAGACAGGAAAAGGAAAAGAGGAACCTGAGGCACAAAGATGTGAAATGGATTGCCTGGAATCTCAGAAGCAAAGCTCTCTGCAGCCCAGTACCAACCCCAACCCACCCAGCCACTGTTTTTTTGTGTCTGACCACAGCTTTGGGAGAACCCATAGGGCAGGGCACGGTTGGCACCAACATTGTGACCCTGTTGATAAATCCTGGACCAGTTCCCTCTTGTTTTCCATGCCAAGACTGGGAAAACAACAAAACACCAACTATTCCCACAAAAACACCCTTCCAAATATTAAATGGAGCTGCAATTACCGAGCACAGCCAAGCAAACAGACTCCAGGCTTGTGGGAACTCCCTGTTGTCAGCTGGAAAATGTTTGTTTTGAGGGGGGATTACATGTATGGGCTTGCTGCTGCTGCTAAGCAGAGAATTTCCCTGTGGATTTAATGAAAGAGGAGGAGGGAGGAGGAAAGGCTCTGACATGGATCTGTCTGCAGCAGGACAGGGCATCACTCTAAAGCTCCCTGGGACCTTGGCTGTGGTCACATCTGTGTGACAGAGACTGGAGGCAACAGTCTCTTCTCCCAGCCTCTGGAATGCCTCTGTCCAGCTCCCAAATGAGCTAAGCTGGATACTCTAGGCCAAGCAGGTATTTACAAAGCAGGCAGGAGCCACCTTGCCATCATTAAAGTTGGAACAGCACTCTAAGATCACCAGATTCAGYTGTTAACCCAGCACTGCCAAGCCACATCTAACCYATGTCCCCGAGTGCCACATCCTTTACCTAAAGTTTCTCTGTCCATGCTGGATTCTCCCTCCCAGAGGCTACAGAAAAGAGGCATCTTCAAAGCTTTCAAAGCTTTCCTGCTTTTATGGTCCATGAGAAATCAGGGCCAYTTCCTGCACCTCAGTCCTTGCCTTCTTCCAGCTCCTCCACTGGTGACCATTTGCTTCAGGTCTGTGACATCCCTGGAGTGAATAACATCCTCCAGGTGTCCCACAGAAACCTGGCAGGGGAAAGGGCCCTGCAAAGCTCAGAGAGGATCTTTATCTCCCAGGTAAAAGCTGGGAGCTCCTCTGCAGCTSAGCTTCCCAAAGCAATCCCAGATTTCAGCTGAGAGGGACCATTTCCAGCACCCTGGGGAGGATTCAATTGCCTTTAKTATTTCCTGTTTCCTGCTTTCTGACTCTTCCCAGGTTCAGCTGCCTGGATTGCATCAAGATGTTCCCCTCACCATTCCCCATCCTGGGGGTTTTCTGCTTCAGCAGAAAATGACTCCAGCATCAGCTTTCTCTGGATATCACTTGTCCAAGGGGTCCCTTCCCTGTGTTCAGCCCCAGGTGCACCTCACCAAGGTGGTGACAKGGGTAGGGACCCTAATTCTGAATCCTTTGCCCTGCAGAGACCTGCCAGCTTTAGTGCCAAGATGTTCCAGCTTATTGGTTGGCAAGAAAATGACCCTGGGATCAATGAGGCTTTATTCATAAAACCACAGAATGGTTTGGATTGGAAGGAATTTAAGTTCCAAGCCCCTGGCATGGGCAGGGACACCTCCCTCTAGATCAGGCTGATCAGAGCAGGATCTCTGCAAAATCACCTCTTCTGATGAGCAGTTTTCTGAGTGGCCATGGGTGTTTTCTCCTGTGGGGCTTGTCCTGTCTCTCTGTGCAGCCACCAGTGAAAATCGAGCCCTTCCAGGATCCAATTAATCTCATTACAGCCCTGCAGGCTCAAACAGATCCGTGACTGACAGAGGGAAATGCTGTTTCCTCTGGCTGGCTCCAGGGAGGAGCTCACCCAGCTGCAGAGGATTGCACTGTGCCTTTCCAAAGCCAGGTGGGATGACCCCAGCAGTGGCTCTCCCTTGACCTCTTTTGCTGTAATTGTTTTAGGAAAACTCTCTTGTTCTCTGCACAGCAGAGCCCTRAACTTCTCTGCCATGTGCTATGTGTTCCCACAATGAAACAAACATTTGGGAGGAAAGCAGGAATCAATTTGGTCTTTTGCCTTCAGCAAAGACATTCAAGGAAAGACAATTGAGAGAAGAACAATTTCTTCTTTCTTCCTCTTCTTCTTCTTCTTCTTCTTCTTCTTCTTCTTCTTCTTCTTCTTCTTCTTCTTCCTCCTCTTCCTCTTCTTCCTCTTCTTCCTCTTCTCCTCTTCCTTCTCCTCCTCCTCCTTCTGCTCCTCCTTCTCCTTCTTCTTCTTTCTTCTTCTTTCTCCTTCTCCTCCTCCTCCTTTTTCTTCTTCCTATTATTACTATTATTACTATTACTATTACTATTACTATTACTATTACTATTACTATTACTATTACTATTACTATTACTATTATTATTTACCCCTTTGAATTTCCAGCCTTCTCATAAATTCTAGTGGGAAATGTACTCACTGACCTCATAACTCCCCAAACCAAACACGATGCCAAGACTTCTCCACAGGCCAGCTTTCCTTCAGTTTGCCATCCAGRATGCAGCCCTGGTTCCAACAACCCAGGCAGGCAGGTCAGCACTCAGGCACAGCTCATGGCACACAAACATGTTGTGGGCAGGGACGTGACAAGCAGAGAACACCAGCAGGCATGGTGTTTCTCCTGGCTAGTAAATAAAAGGAGGCCAAGGTGGAGAACCAGGCTCTGTGATGAATTGTCTGTGGTGTTCAGCTGTTAGCAGGGCCCCAGCACAATGTTTTGGATGATTTTCTCCCAGAAAATGGCCAGGCACAGCTTGGGAAGAGTATCTATCATGGATTTTTTGTCCCTTCATGGGTAAAAATGCATCCAGTCTGGCTCTCTCTGTCCCATAGGCTCTCAGACATTGTGGCTTCAGAGGGCCAAATATAYAGAACTAGACAAAAAAAAATACTGGGAAAAGATCTACTGGGTCAGGAGATAATTGTAAAAAAATACTGGAAAAGGAGGTGCTTTAAAGGGTCAGTCTGCTCTGACTGTGAGAGTGTGGTGTTCACTTCTTTGGGGCTGGTGGGGGGAAGAGAACAAGCCCTAAAAAATGGTCTGAAGTTGGATTTAAATTTTGAAATGCAGAGTTTGGGGGCAGAGAGAGGATGCCAGAGGGAAATCTATCCACTGGGAAAAGTGCCATAKCCCAGGACACCCCAGCTTTGTCTCAGACTGGCTGGTGTCAGGTTAGTCCTGGACATGGTGTCCTGTTGGGTTGGATGAACTTTTGCTGGAGGAGCACTGGGGTGCCAAAACACAGACCCTGAGTTACCACCAGGACCTGTCCTGTAGAATGTCATGGACCAGGGCCACAGGCGTGGAACTGAGCCAGATCTCATGTCCTGGATTGCAGCAATGCATTTGCAAGGCTTAGGCCACAGTGTGCTCCAAACAGCTTTTGGTTAYTCTTATCAGCAAAAGAATAACTGGATTTCCTCAAGGTTGCTAAGACATGAATTGTGCTAGATYAAAAAAGAAGAGGGTGAGGAACAGRATGCCAAGAMCATAAGAACYAGGYAAAAGAGGGTGGTGATGCACCTGGAATATGTGACTGTAACCAATCACATATCCTGAGAAGTGCATGCAGAACACGTGGACAAGACWGAGGAATCAGACAAGAAATGTGTGATCAGTGTGTGCAGTAGTTTTAGAATGTAGAAGTTCTATTTTAGTATAAATAGAGAATAATGTAAACAATAAAACAGCTTCTGCYTAATCATATTGGTTAGCTGTCCAGRAGTCCTGATCTCCCACACTCRATCAGGACTGCTGGCCCTGAGTTGGGTCTTGYTCATCTGCAGTTCAGGACAAACCTGCAGTGTTGGGAAGGATGAAAGCTTGACAAGAAGGTCTCACAGATATGTGTGCTTAGCAGAAAGATTTTTGAATGGGGAGTCTGATGAAGGAATAGAGATGGAAGCAAGTTTTGATAGAGAAGAAAAGAATTGCTGAGCCAGTCTGACTGGATAACCAAGGAGGCAAAGGGTGTGTGAGTTAGAAGGGGTTTTTATGGCTTAGAGCAAAGGATAAACCCACCCCAAACAAGAAGATGTTTTTRCCAAGCACAAAGAGAGCACAGGCAAACAAGGCAGCAAATGGTGCAAGGAGAAAAAAGGTCTCAGAATTTTCCACTGCAAGAAAACTGAAAAACAACTTCTAGCTTAAACTGTAATGTACTAACTTTGAGTGATTGGAAACAGTAACATAATATGGTAATTACAGGAGTTATGATAGGCTAGAGGTAAAAGTTAAGGTATAGATTGGTTCTGCTGTATGAAGATGCTCAGCAAAGAAAAGTCTATAATGCATTGTAACCAAAACCAAAGGGTCTSCAGGGCTGCCTGCAGCTGGAGCTGACAGCTGTGGGCACAGCTCTGTCACCCACCACCCTGGACTGCTGTGACACCTTGGGTACAATAAACTGCATTTTGTATACAATAAACTGCATTTTGGAGAGCCCCTGGAGTCCCACATCCCTCAYTTCAGCTCTTACACTGCAGGCAGCTTTCAGCCCTTGGGAAGAGCCACATGGAAAATCTGCAGGGCTCACCAGGGTCACCTCAGGGGCCACACCATGGCCTGTGCTCCCTCTTGGTGATGGATGACTCGGAAAGAAGAAGTTCAGACACTGATCCAGTGACATTAACAGCACCCAAGTTTGCTCTGTGCTTTCCCAGTGCCCCAGCTGAGCCAGAATCCAGGGAAACTGGCTCATAAACCTGCCCTGCTTTGCATTAGCAAAGGCAATGTGATTAACTCCCCAGCAGGAGCAAAGCATGGCTCCCAGCCCCAGCTCAACTTCCACATCAGAGACCTCTGGTGAATTGGATCCAGAGGAGGCAGCTGTGAGTTATGGGGCTGGGATTCCATCAAGGGCTTCTGGGGAGGTCACAAAACCACCRAACAGCTCTCACAGCCTCCCCCCTCTTCCCATGCACCGTCCCCAGTCAGAATTACAGCCCCATAATTCAAAGGGGGTCTGTTTGTCTGCAGGAGGACARATGCAAGGAGCTATCTGGGGCTGTAAATTCGTCCCCTTTCCTGCCACTCTTCCATTCTCACAGGATGGAGCTTCCAGCCTTCACCCAGGGCTCCTCACTTTCCCCACCCATCCAATCTTCATCTCCTTTCTCCTTCCCTTCCTTCTTAATGGAGCCATAAAATAAAAGCAGTGGGTGTCTCACACTGCTGACCACTCACAGCCAATCCCCTTCCCTTCACCCTGGAGAGCGAGAGCAGCGCTCACTCTACTCCTCAATCCTAYTTATCCACAACCATTCCCTGGCACAAGCCAGACTGCAAACATCCTAAACCTCCTCAATGAAAACACACCCTGCTTCTTTTCAAGCTGGGCCAAACAAGGGCCAAACAACAATTTTCCTTTAATTGCATTTGTTTTGATGGTTTAGGGGACAAGGAGGTGCTTGGGGAAACTCCTTTATAATTTTGCTGGTATTTACATGCAGGTATTTACAAAACCAGTCTGGAATATTTCAGCATTGTAAGTTAGATAAAACTAAGTGATTCCAAACTTGCTCTGTTTCCAAACAACAATTTTCCCTKAATTGCTTTATTTTTGATGRTTTAGGGGACAAGGAGGTGCTTGGGGAMAYCCCTTTATAATTTTGCTGGTATTTACATGCAGGTATTTACAAAATCTGGAATATTTCAGCATTATAAGTTAGATAAAATTAAGTGATTCCAACCTTGTTCTGTTTGTGGGGTGTTTTGGGCACCCTGGGCTTCAGAGCTGGTCCATGTTCCCCAAAGTTTCCCTTCAACTGTTGACAAACCAAACTACAAATTCTTTGGAAGTTAAATCTGGGAAACATCATAAAATACCCTCAGCACTAATTCAGCAAGAAAAAAAATAAAGTCCAGAAAGGAAGGGTTTTCTAGGGTCAGGCACAAAGCTGAAGCTGGAAGATGCTGGCCACACCATCTCTTCTACCAAACCTGCTGATCTGTCTGCATAAGTAAGATAAAACTRGGTTTGGGCACTTCACATTTCCTCAGCATCCCTTTTTCTCCTTCCACCAGATCTTTTACAAYCTCCTGCATTCAGGAATTTGGTGTGATAGGTCAAGAAGCAGGARCTGGAAGTGCTGGACATCCCAATGTGAGATGTGACAGGGCTCAGGGATTTCTCTGTCATTTTTGTCACCTTTCATGTATTTTATGATATAAATGATCACCAACTCCCTTGAAGAAAGGAGGGASTTGTACCCATGTCAAACCACAATGAAACCAGCAGAAGATTTGCTGTGTTTGTTTAAACTAAAATGMTCTTGTGAGCTCAAAGGTGAAAAGCCAAAGGGTTTGTGGTGCTCTGATCTAGGCTCCAGAACACTTGGGATGTTTTTTCCTGACAAGTGGTACAAATTTTGAGGGTATCTTGTGCTCCTGACTCTGAAAAAAGCACTCTGGGAAGGTTATTCAAAAATACAGGTAGGGTCATACATGGGCTTTAGGCCAAATAACAAACCCCGAAATGTTGTGGGACAAAACATCTGGGAAAAAAATGGATGAAAACAACTCTGAACTCTTAAAAAACCAACTGATAAGAAACCAGCAAGAGTTTGGTGAATCCCAGCAGAAGAGTGCTCTGTACACTGGATTGTGCCCTGTGATCAGCATTGTGGGGTTTCACTTATTTGTATAAACTCTTTAGTTACTAAGATTACCCCATGTAATATTTGATAATACAGCCCCTTTGGGACGCTGACTGTAAGGGAAAGGAATAAAGGAATAAAACATTGTTCCAGATTTCTAGCCTGGGGAATTGCCTTAGAGGCTTGTTTTGCTTTTCTTTTTTTTGCTTTGCTATTTCTCGTCCCCCCCTTTGGATATCTCTCATTTTTTCTTCCTTAGGACAGAATTTCAATTAGCAGAAGGATAATGCCATTGGGAAGCACTGAATATCCTTGGAGATAAATCTGGCTGGGAATTGTCAATGCAATATCTGAAGCAGCCTGACAGCAGAGGTCCTGTAAAGCTTAGATTACCCTTAAAAATAATAAAAAGACCAATAATCAGTGTGCCTTTCAGAGAGAGAATGAAAGGGGTGGGAAGGAGGTTGTTTTTTTGAATTGCTACATTCAACTGTAAAAGAGGATGACAAAAGTAAAAAGAGTGTATTAGGGACACCCAAAGCACTGCATAGGACTCATAAAATGTCTAGAAAAACTTCTAGGCACACCTATAAGCACCTTTTGGATGGATATTTTCATCAGTAAAGTTTCTTGTTGAACCTTCCCTTATGAGAGGGTAGACAGAGACTCATGAGAGCTGCAGGAACCCAGGCTGGGTGGAGGACATTGAGATGGTTCTGGAGCACTCCTGAGCATGCAGGAGCCTTCATTTGGTGTTTTCTCATTCTCAAAAACCAAGATTTTAAAGGTAAGGAAACTTTCCTATTTCTGAAGTATGGGCTGATCCTAAGACATTTTACGTGACCAGTTTATGGCAGATTTGGGCTTTAAAACTGTATTTCTTCAGTCACTGTTGCAACTGAATGGGCATTTTTACACTARAAACCTCAGTTTTCAACTCCTTGTCTCTTTTTTAAAAATTAGTCAACTTGCTTGAGAGTGGGATTTCTGCAGTAAGTTGAGTGTTTGTACCATTGCCAATATCTCCCTTAAATATTTTCAGGATAAATACCTGCGACAGAAAAGTGTGCACAGCACCAGGCACCTGGCCAATGTATTTGAATATTCACAATCAGCAAAGAGAAAAGAGGAGGAAAAAAAAATCTTTCCAGTCAGGAAGCAGAAACAAAAATCATAATTAAAACATTGAACGCAGAACAAACCATCATTGCTTTTCGCAGCAATTTGGAGCCTAAAAATCCTGTCCACAGAAATGCTAGAAAACATGCAACTAGCATAGATTTGATGAGGAGTGTGACATGATTCACAGGAAAAATGGCAAATTCTCAGTCTGGGGGATGGGTTAAAGCTCCAAAATAATCTGTCTAGTCCCACAGTTCAAGCCTGCATGGGGCCAGCAGCAGTTTTTGGAGGATGAACTCTTCCCTGAGACTTTCCTCAGGGTTAGATTTTGGCTTCTTTAAGAACAGCAGGAATTTCCTTGTGATGGGATGGGAATCCCTCTACATCTTCATCTCAGAGGAGAGAGGACAAAGTGCAACTAAGAATAGTGGCATCAAAGGGGAGGAAACCACTCCAAGCACACAGAGAGAGAGTTCTGATCTGGGGAGATGCTGTCAGCAGCAGAAGATTGAACACAGAGAAGATTTGGGGCTCCCCACAGGCCTGCTGAGCAGTTTTTTGGGACTTCTGCTTTGTTTTRACCCTTCAAGCACTGAAAAGAGCCCAGCTCAGCCATCACTGCTCCCTGGTCCTGCTGGTGACTTCCCTGTGCTGAGAAAAATACCCCATTTTTCCCTTTCGCAGTGGCATGAGGAGACGAAAAAMCCCAAAAATCTTTCTAAAACCATGAAGCCAATAAGTGTTGGTGAAGCARTATTTCCTTTTCCAGTCACAGCACGATCTTGGGGGGAAAAAATCCTGTTTCTGCTTTTATCCACCTGTATAGAGATCACTCCAGAAACACCCAGTGGGACTGAGTGTCACCTGTGGTCTGAGCCTTGCAGGACTGAAATACCTCAGCTCTCCTCCTCTCCTGGCTGCTGGGGGCTCAGCAATGCATGGAAGCACCTCTCAAACTCAATTTATTTCAAGCACAAGCAATCCTGATGGATTCATGTGCTCTAAGACACCAACAAATCGTTTTGGGGACGTGGGAAAGGAGCTGAGCCRTCCTCAGACACCAAAGCCACACTGGCTTGGCCATGGACTCCAAACTTGCCAGCCACCAGCACCACAAAGATTCCAGGTGAAGTTTCCTATGGAGAGAAGAAAAGGCCAGTCCTCTGAGGCCAAAAAAAATGTCCCTGGAAAGACCCCAGGTGAAGTTTCCTCTTGAGAAAAGTCATGGCCAGTCTTCTGAGGCCAAAAAGTGTCCCTGTGTTGAAGATTGCAATGCAAGATGTTTTCAATTACCATCTGTATGGCAGATTATCTTTTGTCAAGTGGGCAGTTTGCTTTATCTCTCTCTTAGAGTGACCACA
>JACDOX010000253.1:195746-223281 GCA_014549065.1 Cardinalis cardinalis
GGAGGGGTGGGGAGGGTTTACATTCTCCATTTCAGAGGAGGTTCCTGCCTTCCTTAGCTGACTCCTGTCTTTCCAAACCAAGACACCCTGGAAAGACCCCAGGTGAAGCTTCCTCTGGGGAAAAGTCATGGCCAGTCCCCTGAGGCCAAAAAGAATCCCTGGAAAGACCCCAGGTGAAGGTGAGCTAGTGCTGGAAGGCAGATCCAGCCCACAAGCACCCAGATGAGAAAACTGCCTGGGGTTGTGACCCCAGCAACTAAAAGGAAGGTTTGCAGCTCTTCCACTTGCCCAGGGGGAAAATGACACAAACCTCAGGAGCAGCAAGCCAAGATCAAAGGGGAGAAAACGAGGAAAAGAGAGAAGAATGGAGAAATGGGAATAACTAATGCCAGGGTAGTGCTCCAGGGCTTGCTCTTTCTTGTGCTGAAGCTTTCCAGTCCACAGTGCTCTGGAATGCAGCTTTTCTTCTCTTCCTTGTCTTGTGAAGGGATCTCTCCTCTCTCCCTTGGCTTGGACACATGAGGTGCAGGGATTAAAAAGAATAGAATTAATAATAAATAATAAAAATAATAGAATTAAAAATATCCCTCCTTGGCTGGGCTGGTCCCTTGGAGTAGATCACCTGCCTCCTCCTGGTTCCCAGGTGGACCTGAGCCACACCAGATGTCTGTCAGCAAGARAGAAAAAATGAAATTCTTACTCCTTGTTGCACATCTTGTTTATCCACTGTGGTTTTAGCCTGTTTTAGGCTCAGARGAACCTCCCCACCTTAATTCCTCARSAAGGCTGATCCATCAGCTGGATTCAAGGGGACTGGAAATGCCAACAGCCCCACACAGGGCTGGTAAAGGAGACATGGGAAAGATGTGATACAGAAACCTGTGGCTCTGCAGAAGCACATGGAGGCTGGGCACATAATTCAGGGTGTTAGGAATGGTTTAGGAAGTGAAATACAAGATTTATCCATCCTCTTCTCTTCTTCTGCTGTGGATGGTTTTACAGCGAGAAACAACAGGAAAAAGGAGAAGGCAAACACAGTTCACAATACTCAACACTGAGAAAGTGAAAGGGCTGAGCAGCACCTTTTGGGAGCAGAACAAAACCCAAAATAATACAGGGCCCAGAGGGCTGTGGAGCATTAAATTTTGTAATAAAAAATCTGCTTCAAACTTTGCCAGCTTCTCCCTTTAGCTGCCCACCTGCTTCCCTCTGTGCCCAGGGAAGGAGCAGAGCACAGGGCTCTCCCTTCCCGCTGCAGTGTTGGTATATTGGAAACACTGCCTCCCCTTGCAGCAGGGGATCTGTCCTAGCTCAGTGCTCACAGCCCAGGAAAATTGCCAGAGATGGGTGATGGCTGAGAGGAACCCCATGGGGACCACAAAGATGACAGCAGCAATATTGAAGASAGTGTGTTTGGCTTCCCACTTCAGCCTCAAGTCTGCTTTACCTTGGAAAAAAAAAAATCTGTTTATTTCCCAGATAAGTGACTTGGATCAATGCACATTCAGGGTTTGCTAATAAGTTGCCTCAGAAGTTTGCCTGCAAAATGATTTTATACTTTTTAGGTAGGTCCACAATATCTTCAAGTTCACCTAAGACTTGATCTCTCCATGGCAATGAAGTGAGACAATTCCCCAAAGGAGCCCAGACCCAGCTGTGGCACAAGTGGAAGCAAACAGGCTCCTAATGACTGATTGCTGAAATATGTTCATTATCCCTTGGGAACATCAGCTGGCAGCAGCAGAGCTCGTGGGCTGGGAGTCCTGCAAGCCAGGCTGGGTGGGAGGGAGGTGAAATCCCAGCTCAGGTGACATTTGGGTGGCACTCTCGGRTTGTTGGTTGTTATTGCTGCCCCGAGATGTGCAGGRTGTCTCTGCTTTGGCCYGSGCAACTGAAGARCGAGTCTGGACTCTTCAGTTTTCGGTCCTGAGGTTGTTTATTAATTCTTATCTATAAAATTKYCTTTCTGCCCAGCCAAGGTCTGCTCAGCAGGGCAGCCACAGGCACTCTGACCGCCCCCGAGGCGGTGTTGTCTTTTTATACTACAAACTAYRTATAACATATTTACACTTAATTCCCAATATCTATCACCTATGTTAGACAGTGCACCTCTACTCAAAACCAATCCCAAAGTGCCAACATCACWGCAGAARATGGAGACCAAGAAGAAGAAGAAGAAGAAAGGCTGGACATGCCCAMGTCCTTCCATCTTGTCCCCGCAACCCCCATASCAAAAATCCTAAAATCTACATTTTCACCCTGTGATCATTTTATTATTACATTATTCAAAGCTCTGTGAACTTTCATGTCCTCATACAAAGCTGGTAACTTGCTCCAGGGGTTATAATCAAATCCCCARGTGTTTTGGGCAGCATGCCAAGGTCTCTGAGCCCCCTGATGGGGTCCTCAGCAACTCTGGACACCCRGAGGGATGAACTGAGTTCCGACTGCACCAGCTGGGCATTTTTTGGGTGGTACAAGCTGGGTCTTTGGGGTTTCAGGATCAGAATCCAGCTCTGCAAGGCATTTGGTGTTCAGGGCACTCCCAGCAGCACATCCAGAACATTTTCCTTCTGCTGGTCACTGAAAATTTTACAAGGCATTTTCTTTACCTCTGAACGATGTCTCCCCACATATAATCAGAATTATAAACATACACATAATTTTTTCATCTACTACTTCTTAAACTGAGAGGTTTTTGCTCAGCTTTCAAGGATTTCCAGCACAGCAAACTGTTCTTTTATCAAACTGCTCTTAAATTGGGCACAAATGTTTCATGTGCTTTCAAATTTACAGCACATCACAGGCCTTGGGTTTTATAACTGACAGGGCTTAAACCTGAATGAAATTAATAGGACTACACACATCAAACAGGTGCCGAAATATTTGAGTAGTGATTTATGGAAGTCAACAAAAACAACATTTCTGCTTTTAGGGTAATGTTAGTTGTACTTGAAGGGAGGAGCAGCATTTTGGTGTCTGGAGAAAATACAGAAAATTAAGGGAGAATCTCAAATGTGGTCTGGAAAAGGAAAATTTTGGGAGAGCAAGATRGGGGAAAATACCAAGGAGCAGCTTTCTTGCTGGTGTCAGGTTAATTACACCTTCCTACGGTGTCACAAAAGAACGAGGAGCTGTAAGAGGTGTCTGTGTTGCTTGTGTGGGGTGTTTGAGTCAGGAGCCAGCCCAGCACTGACTCTGATTAGGGCTTGTAAATGCTGTTATTATCATTAGGAACAATCAGGATCCCTGAAATGGAGGCAGAACAGGGCTGGGGCTGCCCTGCTGATGCTTCTACAGCAAAGGCAAGGAAGACAGGATTCTTAGAAGGACATGGAGTGTCCTTGTAAAGGGCACTTTACAAGTGGTTTTAAACAGAATAGGTTTATAGTGGATATTAGGAAGAAATTTTTCTCTGTGGRGGTGGGGAGGCCCTGGCACAGGGTGCCCAGAGCAGCTGTGGCTGCCCCTGGATCCCTGGAAGTGTCCAAGGCCAGGTTGGACAGGGCTTGGAGCACCCTGGGATGGTGGAAGGTGTCCCTGTCTATGGTAGAGGGGAAAACTGGGTGACCTTGTCTTAGGTTGAAAGATGTTAGTGGGGGTGTGTGTTCTGTTTGCCACCTGTCAGAGGTGGGGCAGTTCTCTCTGTTCATGGGGCAGTTTTTTCTTTCTCTCTCCCACAGCCAACCCTCCCTCCAGGAGATCTCTGCTGTTCATGGCCAGGGAGTGTCCCTGCAGGCCTGATCCAATTCCAGCATCCCATGGGGAGATGCTCCGCCCAGGGCAGGAGCCAAGCATTCCTACCTGGATCCAATCTGAGCCTGGCCCAGCCCAGCAGCCTTTGCCCCCTGCATTGCCAGAGGAGCAGCTTTCTGCTGCCCTGCATTGGCAGAGGAAGCCCAGGCCCATCTCCAGCAGCCCTGGAGCTGCAGAGGAAAACTCCCCCCTTGTGCAGGATCCCTGCTGCAGCAGAGCCACAGCTGGCACTGCAGGAGGGCTGAGCCCCCATGGGATGGGGCTGGGACACCTCCCTGACACACAGGGGGCAGCTCCTGCCCTCACTCTGCCAGTGGGTTGTTCTCTTTTTTGTACATTTGTATTTTTAATTTTTCTAGTAAAGAACTGTTATTCCTATTCCCATATCTTTGCCTGAAAGACCCTTAACTTCAAAATTATAATAATTCAGAGGGAGGGGGTTTACATTTTCCATTTCAAGGGAGGCTCCTGCCTTCCTTAGCACATTACCTCTCTTCATTCTTTTTTCCATCCCTGCCACCCACCTGGCTGCAGCACTTCCCCAGCTCTGTTTCRTCCCAGCCCCTCCAGCAGTTTTTCCCTCTCCCACCCCCATTCCCTGCACCTCCAGCAGCCTCCTGAATCTCCATTCTCCAGAGAATRACCTTTCCTCTGGCTGCCACCCCCAGTTATCCTTCCTCCACCTCCACAACACCTTGAAGGTGATGTCCCTGTGTGGTCAGGGATGGACATTCCCTCCTTCCCCCACAGATTCTTCACGTCCTATTTATTCCTTCCCTGCCCTCGGCCCCCTCAGGAGGTTTCTGTGAGTCCCTGGCTGGGGACAAGCTGAGCTGTGCCATCATCCATCACAGTGACAGACACACTGAGGAAGGGCTTGGTGGCACAGAGCCAGGGCTAATGGCCCGAGACACCACTTGCCTTCAGTCCCAGCTGCTCTGGGAGCACTCCCAGGTGCCAATCCCAGCTCCCTGTGGCCCTTGAAGGAAGGATGAGGTGGTTCAATGTCACATTCATATCTTCTGGAAAAATCCCTTTGCCCAGGATTTTGCTTCTGGGAAGCTGGGAAGCCTCAGAGAAAAAGGAAAACAATATTATCTCATTTGCTTCTCCTGTGTTTTGCTGYTTTGGAATGTGGTTGGAGATTGTTTACCAATAGGTGATTGTTTCATTGGTTTCATGTAAATTGTATTCACTCTTTGGCCAATCAGGGCCAAGYTGTGTYGGGTCTCTGGAGAGAGTCAYGAGTTTTCMTTRTTATATTTTTAGCTTTCTGTCTGTATCCTTTCTGTGTTCCTTAGTATAGTTTAGTTTAGTATTCTTTAATATGATATAGTATCACAAAATCATAAAATAATAAATTAGCCTTCTGAGAACATGGAGTCAGATTCATCATTCTTTCCTCCATTGGGGCACCCCACAAATCCAACAGTTCAAGGCAGGGGGAGATTTGTAACACTGGAGCTTGGGAACAAAAGCTGCCAGCAGCTCTTTGGTTGTGCCACAATCCAGACCCAGTGACTTTCAAACCCCTCCTGTGTGCCCCAGGAGAGCTGTGGTTTGTGTCCATGCTCTGTCCAGAGCCCAGGGCTTCTCATGGGTGACCAGCATGGAATGGCCACACCCCTGCTCTGCTTCATCAAAGGTCATGGAATAAGCATGGCAGCAAAATCTGGAGTAAAATTACGTAGAAATGGCATTTTTGAGCTGGGAATTTCTCTTCTCCCCGAGTTCAGGTGTCACTGTCCATTACCCCATGGTATTTCTCTCTGGTTCTGGATGCCTGCTCACCTCTGAAGGCAGCAGGAAACACCAATGGGGCCAAGAGGAGTCTGGCTGAATGTGGCCTTTGCTTCCTGTGGCCTTGCCTTTACAGAGAGCCAGAAACAGTTTATTTTGCTCCCTATTTTATTTCCTTCTTCCACAGCCTTCAGATAAATGCTGCTCCACAACCTTTATTTCTTAAATGGCCCATCTTGCAGAGGGAGAGATGATCTTGTCAAAACTGAATAAAACCCCATTTTCACCATGAATCTGTGAAGTAACAAAAGTGTGAGGGAGCTGTGAAGTGCCGTGGCACCAAAAATTGCTGCCTCCACAGCCTGTTCCTGCTCTCAGCTCAAGGATTTTGCCTTCCACCACCTCAGCCCCTGGGAGTTTACCTGATCATCACTGCTGGTGCTTCCCCTGACRTGTTCACTGATGGATTTGCTGCCCCTCACCTGCACAGACAGATTGGTTATTCCTAATGTGGGGCTGGGATGCATCCCTTGCAATTCCATCCTTTCCAGAGGGCTCAGAAAGGAGAAGTCTTCAAGGGGCACCAAGAATTGAGTGACTCTTTTTTGTGTGAGGTGAAACTGTAGAGATCCCTTTGACTTTTCAAAGGCAGCAAAAAACGTTGTGATCCAGTATAAAAATTGTCTTTTTGTGTGGGAGTGGGTGTGTAGGAGATGGAGCCATCACTACCAGTGTTCACCAGACAGCCAATAGAAGGGTCCATAAAACCACCACCTCTTCCACCTACCATGAGCCACAGAAGATTCCCAGTACCTTCAGCTGACATTAAAAGCCTGTAAAACTTGTAAACAGGTTTTACACAACTTCTGTGAAGACAGCTCCTAGAGTTCTCAGCAATGGAAGTGTTCAAAAGATGAGTGGATGYGGCATTTTGTGGTATGGTTTGGTGGGCAGGGTGCTGTTCAGTCAAAGGTTGGACTCGATGATCTTGGAGGTCTTTTSCAASCTTAATAGTTCTATGATTCTGTGCAGCTCATTAATGGATCCAGTAAATTCCCCTCCCTTTTCCTTTCCTGATGTTGGGACMAAAGCTGTGACCTGTGGGGGAGGCAGACACTCCCTGACTGATCCAGCAGGGTTTTAGGGGCTGCAACTGCTTTCTCTTTYCACCTTTTATATGTGTGACATCCCCACCTGCATCCCCATTCTCCCATCCCAAAAGCCAAAAGAACCCTGCTGCCTGTGCTGATTGCTTTGCTCAAATGAAACCAACCTTGATTCCAGCTCCAAATTCTGTTTGCATCCCCTTCCAGCCTCATTCGCTGCTCTCAAAGCTGGGATTCAGCGGACAAAAAAAAAAGAAAAAAAAAAACAAGGGAGAAGTTAGCAACATTTGAAAGCAATTTAACCAGAGAGCAACTTTTAAATGAAGCCATTTAAGGGCAGATCCTCCCAGCTGTCTGGGTGTCCCTGCTGAGCCCACTGCAAATCAGAGTTCAGGACATCCCTGTCACTGACTGCAGGCTGCCAGGGAAGATGCATTAGCCAGGAATGTCCAGAGCATGATTAATCTCTCCCTCCTCWTTGGGATGCTGCTGCAGTTGCCACAGATGTTCAAGAGCCTCCTGGCAGTGACAGATCCCTGCGTGGTCCTGACTCCTTACCAGGCAAGTAATGACTACAGCCGCGGATTCCCAGGGCTGTGTCAGCTGGGTTTTATGGGTTTCTTCCTCCTCTGGAAAGTTCTGTGTATTTTCTGGGAGGTTTCTTTATGAGTTGTGATGTGTTGGGATCATGCTTTGACTCTTTCCCGCAGTTCACAGGGGTAGACTGGAGATCTGGGGAAAACATCCTCCTTTCTCATCATCCCAACCTGGAACTTCCCCGTGGAGGAGGAGGAGGAGGGAGGTTGCATCAGAGCAAGGAGGAGGGGAGCCAAAGATCTGTATTTTACCTCCAACCATTATTTTATTTTTAGGGAGAACTGGTCAATCCTGCAAGAAGCTTTGCTTTCCCTTCCTGAGGTGGGAGCAGAGCCCAGAACTTGCAGTGGGGCTGAGCCTGCACCTCCTGGGAGCCCGTGGAAAGCCAAGCATGAGGTGGGAGAAGCCATTCCCTGGGAGAAGGGGAAGTGACCAGTTCCTCAGGGTGCCTGAGAACCACAGAAACCCTGAACAGTTTGGGTTGGGACAAGAAAGACTGTTGCAGACATSTTTTATGAAAAATCCTTTCCTTAGGATTTTTCCTCCTGAGAARCTGAGAGGCCTCAGGARCAAAATGYAAACAATGGTTATCTGCTGCTGTGGAATGCAACAGGTGCATCTGKGATTGGTCTCATGTGGTTGTTWCTAATTAATGGCCAATTACAGCCCAGCTGGCTCGGACAGAGAGCCCGAGCCACAAACCTTTGTTATCATTCCTTCTTATTCTATTCTTAGCCAGCCTTCTGAGGAAATCCTTTCTTCTATTCCTTTAGTATAGTTTTAATGTAATATATATCATAAAATAATAAGTCAGCCTTCTGAAACATGGAGTCAGATCCTCGTCTCTTCCCTCATCCTAAGACCCCTGTGAACACCGTCACAAAAAAGACCAGCTCATTCCAACCCCCTGCCATGGGCAGGGATGCCACCCCCCAGGCCAGGTTGCTCCAAGCCCCATCCAAACTGGATGGACAYTCCCAGGGCTGGAGCAGCCACAGCTTCTCTGGGCAGAATTCCCTTTATTCCTCRTCCTGAGTTCTCAGGATGCCCCTTACTGCCCCCAGGTTTGCTTCCCCTGTCCATAAACAGGGGTCCTGCCCTGCAAGGTGAGAYTCCTTGGTGTTAAAACCAGAAGATCCTGTCTGACCTCCAGAGAAATCTGAGCACTCTCTCTTAGCTTTGAGGCAGGCAAAGTTTTTCTCTCATTCTTTAAAGGTCTCAAGGGCAGGACTGATCAACTTATCTCACTCCTTGCCCAAGATGATTCATTTTGCTGATGATCCATCCCACCAAAAAAAAAAAAAACCAAAAAAACCCAACAACAAAATGACAAGTTTGCTTCACATTTTCATTTCAAATTTTCCACCTTCATTCATTTTCCACCTTCCCCTTCATGCCATCAAATCTCATTTTGCATTTGTCTGCCGGCTGCGTTCAGACAGTGCTGACAAGAGCCTTCAAAGGAAAACCCTTCAGCTCCTCCTCCTCAAGTACAACCCTGTTTACAAATCAGCAATGAACTTATTTTGTGTAGAATTACAAAGCTGCAACCCCTGCTTGGCAGACAAAAAGTCACTCAGAATTCTTCCCGCTTCTCGTATTATATCCAGCAAGGTGTATCCCACTGTCAGAGATGAAATCTTAGCAGCAACCATGAGAAAAATTACTCCCCACACTGCAGTGGCCATGCAAGCCTGAAATGTGAGGAATGTCATGTGCATATAAAACACTTCTGGACCCTGTGGATAAAATCCTGATGTGGAGAGAGGCAGCTGTGAAGCACAAGGACTCCAGCAGGTCCTGAGGCTCTGAGTCTCCTTTCCTGTGGATGTTGCTGCCTTTCAGCTCMCTCTTAGCTCTCATTCAAAGAGGAAAATATCCACAGGGCTCATCCAACTTTCTTTTAGCCAGATCCAGGACATATGGCTGCATCCCATCCTTGGCACTCTTTAAGGTCAGATCTTTTGGGTCCCAAATCAAGAAGCCTCATGCACTCCCCAGGCTGTAAAGGCAGCTGTGGGTGATTAGCCCAAAGAGAGGTGTCCATCTTATGCTTTAAATTGAAAGAAAGTAGGTTTAGGTTGGGTTTTAGGAAGAAATTGTTCACTGTGAGGGCGAGGAGGCCCTGGCACARGGTGTCCAGAGAAGCTGTGGCTGCCCCTGGATCCCTGGAAGTGTCCAAGGCCAGGCCTTGGAGCAACCTAGGACAGTGGAAGGTGGAGTTGTAATCAGGCRATTTTCTTTCCCACCCAAACCACCCTGTGAYTCCATGATTCTGTGATTTTATGATTCCATGATTCTATGCCCACACCCAGCCAGAGAAATTCCAGGCAGGTCTTGGGTTTGCAGAGAAATCCCTCGGTGGTGCAGTAGATGAAAACAGAGCCAGCAGCATCTGCAGAGGGCAGTACCCCACATCTCCGAGGCACAGCTGTCTCCACTCCTCTCAGGGGGTTGCTGTCTCCAAGCTCTGGTACAAGCCATGWTTGCCAGTTGCTTTGATGCTGATTAAAAAACGCATAAAAAGAACCCCCGAGAGCCAAAGCTGCACTGGCACCGCTTCCTTATGGTACTGGACGTGATGGATCCCGTCTCAGGCATGATCTTGGGAATAATATCCAGCCTCTCCCATCTGTCTTCCACTCCCATATATTCCCTGATAACTCTCTCTGTGAAATTGRGTTTCTTTGCAGGTCAGCACAATCTCATTTTGTGTTGGTGAGGGGGTAAATATAGTGTGCAATTTGGGACATGAGTGTTGGTTTGAACAGCCAGGTGTCTGCTGAGGAAGGGAGGAGCCTCCTGTGAAATGGAAAATGTAAACYCTCTCCCTCTGAATTATTATAATTTTGAAATTAAGGTGCTCTCAGGCAAAGATATAGGAATAACAGTTCTTTACTAGAAAAATTAAAAATACAAATGTACAAAAAGAGAACAACCCACTGGCAGAGTGAGAGCAGGAGCTGCCCCCTGTGTGTCAGGGGGTGTCCCAGCCCCATCCCATGGGGGCTCAGCCCTCCTGCAGTGCCAGCTGTGGCTCTGCTGCAGCAGGGATCCTGCACAAGGGGGGAGTTTTCCTCTGCAGCTCCAGGGCTGCTGGAGATGGGCCTGGGCTTCCTCTGCCAATGCAGGGCAGCAGAAAGCTGCTCCTCTGGCAATGCAGGGGGCAAAGGCTGCTGGGCTGGGCCAGGCTCAGATTGGATCCAGGTAGGAATGCTTGGCTCCTCCCCTGGGCGCAGCATCTCCCCATGGGATGCTGGAATTGGATCAGCCCTGCAGGGACACTCAGTGGCCRTGGACAGCAGAGATCTCCTGGAGGGAGGGTTGGCTGTGGGAGAGAGAAAGAAAAAACTGCCCCATGAACAGAGAGAACTGCCCCACCTCTGACAGATGGGGATAGAACACACACCCTCAGCCACATCCTTCATTTCCAACCTAAGACATTATTCCATAAATTAACTTTTCCTGGGAACAAGCACAGGGAAGAGCTGATCAGGTGATTGAGGGGCAGCAAGGAACGTTTTAGGAGAGGAGATTCACCACATTTCATTTCCTGAAGGAAGTTATCACTCAGAAAATCCCACTGGACTGCACGAAAACAAGGGAAGGTGATAAAACCTCTTCAGACAGGTGACAGGAAGGGCAGGACTGATACCATGAACACTGAAAGAGAGAGCTCAGAGAGCTCATGAATAAATTTTGGCTGTTAATTAAGAAAAATCAGTTAAATCACCAGAACCAGAATGTTTAGAGGAGCTATCAGAGGAGATAGGGTAAGGAACCAAGCTGCTTAAATTTATCTTAATGCTTTTATTTAAATGATTTTATTTAAAGGATTTTTATAGTATAGATATCATAACAGCAGAGGACTGAGGCATCTCACCTGGTCTTGTGTCCCAAAAACCATCCCTATTGACTCTATGTTCTGTTTCTTTGCAGAAATGCACAATAAAGGAGCCAGAAACTCCACAGCAGCCAAGCCCAGCCTGGGTGAAGCCAGCCCAAAGCAGGGCTAAGATTCAGCACAGAGGCTTGGGATGAAGGATCAGGTTGAATTACCTCACACCCCAGACAAGCACCAGATTGATGCTGGCAGCCAGAGGGAGTCAAAGGGAGGACTTCATAATTCCTAGGCCACTAATCTCACCATCATCTAACATCCAGGAGAGGATGGATCCTTCTTCTTCCACGAGGGGGTCTGGCTGAAAAATGTGAGAGCCAGAGTGAGCAGCCATCAATTATCTTTAKGAGCCAGCTCCTCTCTGGCTGTGCCGTTGGATTCATGGTCACAGMCCCATTCCCACTGCCCTTCCCTGCTTCCAGAGCCTCCACACCTCCCTGCCAAGCCTTTTCCTGTTGGAAGATSCCAGCTCTGTAGAGATGGGGCAGCTGAGAAGCATTTTAAAAGATTTTATTCTATTACCAGTCTCATGAAAAARTGAAACATAAGAGGTGTAAGACTCAATGCCATTTTATCAGAAACCAACTTATTTCCTAGTTATAAATGTTTTTCAAACTATTAACTTTTGCCACTATTACTTAAAAGACCAATCACTTATTATTTTACCCCACCTGATCTTACTACCATATTTCTTTCACAGTTCTATTTCTCTAAAATATCTGGTCTTTTTCCAAAGCCATCTTTAAACTTGTTTCTAGTTTGTTTTTTTTCTGCCAAGCCTTTCCCCAGCACCTCTGCCTGTCAGGAGTGCTCCCTTCTTCCCTGCAACACAAATTTTCCTGCTCATTGCTGGGTGTTAAAGACAGTTCTCCTTCTCCTGACCTCTGCAGAGCTGGCTCATCCATGCAGAGAAAGTGGATGCATATCCCATTATCCCTTGAAGTGTTTTATAGCTTATGTTAAAGCTTTGGAGTTTGGACCCAATTTTAGGATCATGATACCTCTAAGGGGAAAGTGATGGGATGTTTTCAGAAAATCACACTAACCATCAGAAGACAGATCAAAGTATTTATTTTATTTATTTATGAAATCTGAGCTAGATGGTACAGCTAGGAAAAGAATGAATAGGAAAAAAAAAATAACCAAACAAAAACGAACAGAGAAACCAACAAACCAACCACAAATATACCTAGAATTTAAATGATGTGAAAAACCATCTTTTTTCTCTGAATAGTTCAGCTAGCAAGAGGACAGACATTTCCCTGGCTTYCCACACAATCCCCACTCCTTGGAGGAGCCCATATCCATTTTTGGAGATGTTATGAAAAGGAACTATTTACAAGGAAATTAAGTGATAGGAAGTAATGGATTGAAACCGATAGCAGGCAAGTCTTGATGTGATACTAAAAAGGAATTCTTCCCTGTGAGGGTGAGGAGATCCTGGCACAGATTCCCAGAGCAGCTGTGGCTGCTCCTGGATCCCTGGAAGTGTCCAAGGCCAGACTGGATGGGGCTTGGAGCTCTCTGGGATAGTGGGAGGTGTCCCTGCCATGGCAGGGRTGCACTGGATGAAATTTAAGAACCATTCCATCCCAAGCCTGTTAGGGACTCTATGACCAAAATTCAAACTTTTACCCATCAGCTGAGGCAGTGAATCTTCTCACCATCATCTCACTCTGGGAATACTGGTGTCAAACATTCAGAAATTATATCTGGAATGATTTTAAGGAAGCACATTGCTGCACAGTCAGGAGAGASCTTGTCACAGCTTGATCTGGGTGAGTCTATAAGAATAATCCATATGAAGGGTGGATTATACAAGAATAATCCATATGAAAGATGGAGCAACTGGTGTCAGCCCAACCCTGCAAGGGGTGTCAGTGCCAATTTAACTCCAGAGAATGCACTCCTGAAGTCTAAGGGATGCTTGCTAAGGWGCCATGGGCAACATTAATGACTAAAATTGCTCTTTTTTCCCATATACAGCTTAGTTCACATCCCAGCAGGGGCCATTTCAGCAGCTGGTGGCTTTTCTTGCAGAACCCAAGTCAATCATTGGCTGAAGATGAATTCCAATAATTTTGGGTACTCATTTTCTGCAGTCTGTACTTGGAATCCAGTTGTTTATCCCATAAGGCAAGAGAAGATTATTTCCTTGGCCAGACAGGCCTTCACCATGAATTAGATTTGAGTAGAGGAGAAATGCAGCAGGAGGACAAATGTACAGACGCCATTGCACCCAGGAATTCACCCAGAGCCCTTTTAAATCCATGCTCATAAGGAAAAGACAGCCAAACACTGATTTCCTTGTCCAAACACTGATTTTCACTGATTGTCCCTGGTCCCCAGTGCTGCTGTCAGATTCCCAGTGCCCAGCCCAGTCACACCCAGAGCTGATATTTTTCTAAACACTGCCCCAGTCATCAGGACATTTGTGACCCCAGGGATACCCAGCTCAGGGCACAGCAAACCCAGAGTGGTTTTTTGTTTGTTTTTTTTTTTCCCCCAAAAAATAATCCTTCTATGCTACATTTAGGATAAACCTACCCAGCATCATTGCCATGAGTTTTTTAAAAAATGAGAGAACTGAGGGTTGAAAATAGGCCCAGAGTAAATGTGTTTCAGAGATAGGTCCTTGATGAATGGGATTTTCCCTGCAGAAATCAAATTGTGAAGTCAAGCATTAGAGAACTAAAGTCCTTTTCTGTATTTTCTATTTTGTCATGGTTTGTTTTCTGATAGGAGTTACGAGTGTGACCAAAGGATTTATCATTTTTTTTTTTTAACTTCACTCTTCAGCAAACTCATTATATCATAAATTCCTTCTCATGCAACATCAGACTGTTTTACTTTTATGACTGTGCCATTAAAGAAAAGAAAAAAGAAAAAAAAAAAAAGAAAAGCAAGAAACTCCACAACCCAGATCGGCTTTTAACTTTCTGTGAAAAGAAATGAAATCAGCTAGAGTTCCTAAAAGTATCATCTCCATTTTCATCATCCTTCAGGAATATGAAAATTGTAGCTGATCAATTTTCTTCTGCCATAATAGTTAATTTCTAATAACTGGGAAATGTCGTAAGACTCACTCAGGTTATTCAGCCATCCATTTACTGGTGCCATTCCTCAGTGTTTTCATATATTCCACAGTGAAAGCTATTAAGTCTCTTCTRTCATTCTGAAACCTTTTGCTAGATGAGGAAAAGTGAATTAAAAGTTAGTTATATAACCTGCAGAACCAAATGACAACTTAAATATAGCACACTCTGCAGTATGTGAACTTAGCAATTAATCTGCAGCTAATATTCCTCTTATTTGTCATTAATTTGTGGACAAAATGGTTTCTCCCAAGGTTAACATTTTCATTATCATCTGCAAACGATGGTACATCACCAAAGTTCAAGCCATTTGAATGWAGAGCACTTTTTACATTTTTAAATATTCCTAATTCAGTTTTTATTGCTCTCCTGAAAATAATTAGGCAGAAAATGGATTATTCCTCTTTCAATGAACAACTATTGGAAACATTYTGAAATTTCATGCTTTCAGGCACCGGTGGCCACAGAGAGAAATATGCCCTTTCAACCAAGCCCTTAATTATTTTATCAATTGAAAGAGGAGCTAATATATTGTTGGCAATACACAAAGCACTGTCCTCCAGATCTGTATGATTTTATCCATGGGCTAATTCTGGAAAACAATTAACTGCCCCAATTCAGTGATCTACACAAAGAGCTACAATAATGACACTACAGGGCTCCTCTGTCCCTCCTCCAGAACAAAAAAAACCTTTCAAGTGTTTTGTTTTTAGGAGCTGCAATAGAACTATTTTTATCATCTTTTATATTCCCCTGCTTTCCTGTATTTGCCAATCCATGTCAAGTAACTTGGAGACAACTTTAATATTTTTTCTGGAGAAGGCTTTTTGCTTTCCCCAGTGATGCATTCCCACTCTTTGGGCAGGAGCAGAGGATTTTGGCTGAGTGTGTTTGGACCTGCTGATTGATAAGGACAGATCCACGTGGGGATTTAATTCAATTAACTAATGGAAACCATGGGCAGAGTCCTCAGATTTGACGTGAGGTCATGATTGCTTTGCTTGATTCATCCCCTGCATGTGCTGGCCCAGAGATTTTTAGAAAATGTGCCACATCTGGGCCAGATTTAGCCCACAATAAACACATGAGATAAAGTTTTCTCTGGAGACCAAGGGGTTGGATGTCCAGGGCTACCCCCACCCCTGCACTTCCAGCAGACTGGATCTGTTCAGCTTTTTGTATTTTGAGGGGGGAAAAATCATTCATGTAAGATTCGGAGAAGAGACTCAGGCTGCTGCCTAAGAAAAGAGATGGGAAACAATGAATTTGGTTTTATTTAAGAGATGGACAGTCACAAACTGAGGCCGAGTGCACCCCTACATGTTCAGTTGCCATGGAGATAGGCAGGTTTTTATGAACCTCTTCCCAAAAAAATCACCCCAATTAGATCTGCCTTCATGCATCACATATGCCTGAACTGTTCCCTGAGGTTCCTTAAGTACTTGTGACTGATTCATTCTCCTTGCTGACATCTAAAGAAATAACCTTTCCTCCCCAGTTCCTGGACCAGCTTCAGTTCTGGTTTCATCTCTCCACAGTTTCCCCACAGCCCAAAATGGGTCACTCATTGCTGTAATCCTAAATTCCTGCCAGGGATCACCCAAGGAGAAAGGCCTGTTAAAAAGCATGGAAAAGAACCAAGTTTGGAGGCAGGAGCACGGGAAGGAGGAGGAGGAGGAGGCACCAGGATGTCTCTCTTGCGCTGTTTGACAGTTGCAGAGGTTGGTCTTAAAAACACTGATATTTCACAACTTGACCATGCTCAGCATGGCAGAGGCAGCTTTGTCTGGAGCAGGGAGGGGGACAGGTCAGCTTTAGGTTTCTCTTTTTATTCTGAGTTGTTCAGTTCAGCTCTGAGTTTGGAGGTTGCACGTCTGTCATCAATAGAGCAGTATTGTGTTGCTCAAATGTTGTCTCCCAGCACATCCCATCACCTTCAGACAAAACCTTGTGAGACTGGTGGGTCCTCCCGTGATTTCAGAGCAAGAAAAATGAGCACAAACGACCCTCTGAAGACCTGGGTGGGATTCCTCTGACTGMGTGCAAACATCTGTGCAATAGGTGAGCACATTTGGAACTTTCAGGGAGATCCTGGCATTTCCAGGGAATGATTCAGCTCACCCAAATGCAGTCAGGATTAAGGCCAAGGCTGATTTTACTCCAGTGCCTGTCAGAGGAGAGTTCAGCACTGCTGGAGGCCCTGCCAGTAAGGCTTGACTAAAATTAATTTCATGCAAACCCCTCTGAATTCAACCTCATGCTGGACCCACGAGCTCACACTGACTGGTACCAATCGTGTTKGGAAATTCTAATGACACTGACTAATTTAGTTTTACAGAGAAATGCCACTTTTAGTGATTAATCTTCGGTGAATTGTTGCAAAATTCAGGGGGGTGGATGAAATGAACGTTTTGGAAGGCAGAAAGAGCGTTATGTTAATTAGCTGCAATCATAAAGGGAGGAGAAAGCTTCTCCAAAAGCTGCACTCCTCTGATTTACAAGGATTTCAGCTGATTTTGCTGAGGCTGATTTTGTTCTCCATCTGAAAGGTCATTTCCAGCCTAAATGAGCCTAAGTTTTAAGGGGAGAAATTACTATTAAAAACTCACATTAAAGTGCAAGGTTCTTGCCTAACTGCATTGGTTGCCAAAAGAATAATGGGAACTCTTCTGGTRGCCAAAGCAATTTTTCCTGCACATTTTGTGATGATTTGGAAGCTGAAAGCCAAGGGATTASAACTCTGACCTCTACAAGTTATCACAAAATCAGTTCAGCTGTGAGTCTGTGGTCACACGAAGAGTTTCCAGATGCAACACAAAGATTTTCTCTGGTTGGGCTGATATTGCTTCCCCAAAAAATTCAGGCTTTGTGCTGGTGATTCTGCAATCAGGTGAGTTCACAAGAAGCTCTTCACAGGGACGTTTTAAGTCAAGGCCAGAGGACATATTTTGTGTTGTTTAAAACCACCCAAGCCATAAAAAAGACTCTTCACTTTGAATTTATGAACCCCATTAACTTCCCCAGGAAAAGTCCCTCTCTCTTATTAAATCATTCCCTGGGAAGAGACAACCACACAAGTCATCCTTGGAGGAGGGAAAACCACAGCACTGCTTTAGAGGCTTCCAGATAAAAATTAATTAGCAAAACATACTGTGTAAATTCAGCAATATGCAAATGAGAGCAAATCCGAAGGCGTGTGTGCAGGGCTGAGCTGGTGCTGAATTACTGTCATATTTTGCATAAAAAGTATAAATAGTTCACCTGTTTCATGAAATTTTCAAAGATTTGTGATGTAATTGGGGATAATAATGATACCATTAAATATACATACAAAGATAAAAAATATTTTGTATAATTTACGGCTTCTGTGGGTTCTACACTCCCAGTTTATAGATCTAAAAGCAGAATTAATTTTTTTTTTCAATTTTAATTAAGGTTTAACAGGTTGTGTGTTTGTGTAGCTCTTAATATTCTCARCAATAGTGAAATATATTTCTTGAGAAGAGTTGAGGATGAACCTCACTGAACATTTTTTGATGCTTTTGAACAAAACTTGCCTCATGAGTGTCCTAGGCAGCATTTTTCACTTCATCTTAAAGGTGTAAAACWTATTTCTGGGCAAAACAGGCAAATKGGGATATGAGGATCATAAAGTCAGCAATCATGTATGTGACTTGATTTAGGGTARATTGGGAGAGAACTTCTGAAGGGGTTCTTCTAGAAAGTAGATTTAATCATCTCTTCKTTTAACTGGTTTGGGAAAAACACTTCTTTGGAGAAAAGTGGAAAAAAGTGTTTATTTTACAGGTAAAGTATTTGCTAGCACAAAAAAAAATAAAGAATACTATTAAACAGTAAAACCTCTTGCTGCTCTAGAAGAGATGACAAGCTCAGAAAGTGAGCTCCAGTCCAGAYCCTTTTCCAGAGCTGGCAGCTGAGGGTTTGGGAACAAGGTGTGTGAGTATCCACTCTTGCTAAGCCCAGACATGATTTGTTGCTCATGACATGGATCCCCATTCGTGTACAAATGTGTTAAGCTTAAAATAACAACTTTATCTACWGCCAGGAAGAGAGGAAAGAGCAGGGAAAGAGTCCTGGACTATGGGAATGAATCACACAGACTCCATTTTCTTCATGGTGGAAAAAAGGCCAGTCTTTATTCACATAACTCCTTTTTATACAATTTTACAGACTTTGTGTGGGACTCCAACTGGTTAGGAGATTTCTTGCCAATTACTTTATTGGTTAGTAATGGTTATTCTGTATTTATTGGTCACCCAAGCTCTTGGGGTAAACATGTAGAGAAAGTTGTTTGTGAGAAATAGTTTTCATTTTTCTATCTAACAGTGTAAAACCACTTTGTACAGGTGCTGGTTGTTTTTTTACCCAAGAATAGATTGTTATGTTAATGAACTGCTCACACCAGGATTGCTTTCACATGGGAACTTGCAAAATGCCAGCTTTGACAAGGCCAGCCACTGATTCCAGGAGAGCAGACTGGATTTTATGAAGCCTTTCTCTCGGAATCTCTGCCGGTCAGGATGACCCCAAGATGTGTCAGAGAGTCTCTTTTACAGCCCAGCAGCTGAAGAAGGAGTCAGGATTCTTCTGTTCTCRTTTTCAAGGTTGTTTATTTTTCTGTTATCCGTAATGTTCTTTCTCTGGCCTGCTGAGGCCTGTCCAGCAGGTCAGACAGAGGCACACTCCCTGCCCTTTGGCTGATGTCARCATTTTATACTAAAAACTACATGTACATTATTTACAATAATCTCCCAATACCTATCACCTATGTTAGACAGTGAGCTTCTACCCTAAATCAATCCAAAAGTGCCAACATCACAGCAGAAGATGGAGGCCAAGAAGGAGAAAGAAGAAAGATGAGGGATGCCCAAATTCCTCCATCTTGGGACCATTCTAAAAACCCCAACAAATCTATTTTTTCACCCCATGATAAGCTAATTGTTATTCTACTTAAACTTTGCAGATCCTCCTACAAGGTTGCAGATCCTCCTACAAGGTTAGTAATTTTTTTCCATGGGTCAAAATCAAAGTCAGAGGGGTCTTGAGCTCTGTGCCAAGGTCTCTGAGCCCCCTGGCAGGGGCTTGAGCCATCCAGGATAGCCAGAGGGATGTCCTGGGTTCCAAAACCTTTCTTTATGATTTTTCTACCTTACTGCAACACTGGACAATTATCCATGACCTGTCTGGTCTGGTGTTGAGTGCAGCAGATGCTGGATGGAGCCCAGCTCCATTCCAGCTGGAATTCCTTTGGTTTGACCTCAGACGTCCCCTGGCCACCAAGCAGAGTTTGTGTCTGAGTCACTCAGCCCCAGATCATTCCCACATCCAAGGCACAATCCATATTTTTCTCCTGGAGGCCACAGCTGCAGCATGAGGTGTATGGAGGTGCTCCTTTCTCCCGCTGCTCACAAGGTTTGTCCAAGTAACCGGGCAAGAGTGGATTTTCTTTTCAGGGTCCCCTAAATCAGGACTGATGGAAATCTCCCCAAGCAGCTCAGCAGCCTGCRGAAGAAAAAGCTCCAGGGAGATCTTAGAGAACATTCCAGTACCTAAAGGAGCCATGAGAGAGCTGGARAMRGACTTTGGACAAGGGATGGAGGGACAGGGCAAGAGGGAATGGCTTAAAASTGCCAGAGGGCAGGGATGGATGGGATATTGGGAAGGAATTCCTGGCTGGGCTGGAATTCCCAGAGCAKCTGYGGCTGCCCCTGGATCCSTGGAGTGTCCAAGGTCAGAGTGGATGGGGCTGGAGCAGCCTGGGATGGTGGAAGGTGTCCCTACATGGCAGGAACTGGAACAAGATGATCCTTAAGGTCCATTCCCACCCAAACCATTCCAATATTCCACAGTTAGATAGCTCATTATGAGCAGACATAATTTAACCCTGCTCCCAGGCCAGGCASAGGTGAARCCCTTGCACCACGACTARAGGAAATATTTCAATATTTCAAGATTTCAGTGCCTTTTAGCCAGGAAAATTGTTCCAGTGATTTTCCAGTTCATGTTGTGCTCCTAAGAAGAGCTGTGCAGAGATTGCTTTGCATAAAAGACATGAATTTGAGTTGTGGGTACTGTCATCAGACATCTGAGATGGGGGAAGATGAATCCCATCACAATTCCACTCGGGCAAGTGGGCAATTAACCTTTCTTTCCCCTTTCCACACTGAGTTATGGATTTATGTGGTAAAAGGGGCAACAAAGAAGTTCTTTAACGTGAATTATTCAGCCCAAAGAATTACCATGTGCCTTTCCATCATTTGAGTCATGGCACAGATCTGATTAACAAAATGCATCATGTAGCAGTCTGCCCTCAGGCACCTTCCTGGGAGGAACAGGGGCTCTTCTCATGGAGAGTGGGGCAGGAGGGAGCAAAGTCTGAGATATAACTGTGACAGGGAGATTTAGCTCACAAGGAATGACAAAGGACAAGAGAATCAGAGTGCTGGAACAGGGAAAGGTCCCCTGACCACCAGAGATCCAGGAATAAGTTGGACAATGGTTTTGCTCCTTGAAAAACAATGCTCAGGATTGGTCTAAGGATCAGAACAATCTTCCCCATTTTTTCCTCACTTTTCACTGTTTCCTAATATCAGGGTTAATCTTTCTGCTGGAATTTAACCCCATGGCTTTTCTCTCCTGCCTCCAATGTCTGTGGAGAATCCTGATTTTATGGCATAAAAAGGGACTGTGAGGTGGACACCACTGTCAGAGAAAAGGACTTAAATTTGAGGGCTCATCCACCCCATAAGGATGTAACAGAGAAATTGGTGGGAACCAGCAGGAAGAGCAGTAGAACAGGGAGAAAAACAGGTATCTTGTTTGTTTTCCTTTTTCATAAGGGGAAAAAATGAAACTTATAAAAATTGCATGAGCTGGGTCACACAGGAATTCTGCAACAGAGCTGGAAACTGCATCCAAGCCTTGTGAGAGCCTGCAGGAGCTGTAACAGCTTGGTGGCCAAAACTTTCTCCTATTTCAGCAGCTGCAAAGGAGAATCACAGGTCCAAACCAACCAAACGTCTCTAAAAAAAGCGAAAAGTGCAAAAAATTCCCTTCCTTGGTCAGAAAGGATGGCCACCTGCAGAAAACCAAGAGACAGCAAATACAGATGTGCAGGAAGAAGTGTTTAGGACATGGAGCAGCGCTGGGTTTGGCAGTGCTGGGTTAACAGCTGGAATTGATGATCTTAGAGGTCCTCCCCAAACTAAATGATTTTGTGTTAGAGGCACAGCAGAGATCTTGCATTGAAGGTGGTGACCTGGCTGATTTCCACTAATCCTGGGTCATTTTTGCACAGTTGTGCGTTTCCAGGGTTCTGCTTCAATCCCAGCTGGTGAAAAATTCCAGACTTGTCTTACCTGGTGCTGGAAAATGAAGGATACAGAGGATTTCCCTTATTTGTTGTCCACCACACTCAGATGGTGCCCACAGCACCTGATTCCTGCCCAGGATCGCGCAGCACTGGTGCATTTTCCACTCATTCTGTGTGACTGTGTTCACAGGGGTCTGAGGATGAGGGAAGAGATGAGGATGTTGACTCCATGTTTCAGGCAGCTTGATTTATTATTTTATGATATATATTACATTAAAACTATGCTAAAAGAACAGAAGAAAGGATTTCATCAGAAGGCTAGCTAAGAATAGAAAAAGACAGAATCAATAACAAAGGTTTGTGGCTTGGACAGAGAGTCCAAGCCAGCTGACTGTGATTGGCCATTAATTAGAAACAACCACATGAGACCAATCACAGATGCACCTGTTGCATTCCACAGCAGCAGATAACCATTGTTTGCATTTTGTTCCTGAGGCCTCTCAGCTTCTCAAGAGGAAAAACCCTAAGGAAAGGATTTTTCAGAAAATATCATGGCTACAATTCTGCTAACTGGGATGGGTCTTGAGAGAGAGAAGAAGGTGGGGACACATGTAAACCAACCAATTTATCCTCTCCTGAGCATTTCTCTTGCCTTCTGGCCTCCCTGTGCTCACATCTCCAAACAGGGGTGGAGAACTTGACCACATCCTCAAATTTCAGACAGAGAGCAGGAAAAAGCTGAGGTTAACATTGCCATTCAAGGTTGTTTCATCAAGGAAAATTAGCAAGCAGGAGATGAAAAKAAGATGAAAAGTCTCCCCTGCACGAGCCATCTGGCAATTCCAGTGAACACAGACATGATCAGGAAGCCTCTCCTGACCTGGCAGCCTGTGGGACAGTGGGCTGGGAGTGGGACCAGCCGGGATGGGTGTGTGACTTCTAYAAGAACCCTCAGAGCCTTCTCAACTGTTGGAACCCAGGACATCCCTCTGGCTGTCCTGGATGGCTCAAGCCCCTGCCAGGGGGCTCAGAGACCCTGGCACAGAGCCCAAGGCACCTGTGCCTTTGATTTTGACCCATGGAAAAAATTACCAACCTTATATGAGGATCTGCAAGCCACAACAGTTTAAATAGAATGATAGTTTGTTGTGGGGTGAAGAGTTGAATTTTGGGGTTTTTAGAATGAGGGCTCAGGGTCCCAGTATGGAGGAATTTGGGCATGCCCTGTCCTTCTTCTTTCTTCTTCCTGTCCTCCATCTTCTGGGTGATGTTGGCACTGTTGGATAGGTTTAAGGTAGTAGCTCACTGTCTAACACAGGTGATAGGTATTGGGAAGTTAAGGTAAATAATGTACATGTAGTTTTTAGTATAAAAAGGAAAGAGTGCCCTGAGGGCACGCACAGTGCCTCTGTCTGAGCTGCTGGACAGGCCTCAGCAGGCCAGAGAAAGAATGTTATAGATAAAAAATAATAAACAACCTTGAGAATGAGAACAGAAGAGCTCTGGCTCCTTCTTCGACTGCTGGGCTGGGAAAAGAGACTTTCTAACACATCTCAGGGTCACTCTGAGCAGCAGAAACTCCGAGACTCAACCCCCTTTCCTCAAGAACAGGAACAGAGAGAAGAAAACAACCCAACCCAAGCTCCCCCCCCAGAGACTGATTTATTCAGTGCTGGCAGGAAAACGAGGAGCCAACGTGAACTGGAGACAAGAAATGCAATTAAAAGGGAAGGGAGGCATTCCCTGAAATGGCTGTTTCCAGCAGGCAATATGCTGTGGATTACAACGGCTCAGGCCCGGAGTGGCAGCATATGGCAAAACTCCCTCCGTCCCACATTAAATCCTGGCATTTTGCAGCTGTCAAGATTAAGCTGTTTGTATGAGTAACATTGTAGTTTGCTTATAGGGAAATAATATGTAGCCAGTTATGATTAATCAAGGTGTCCAAACGCTGCTGCGGGCGCCTGGAAGAGATTGGGTTCTGTGGCAGGAGCTTTGTCTCTTAAATTATTGATATCTTTTTCCTTTTTTGTTTTTTTCTTTTTCTTCTTCTGTGTGTTTTCTTTTTCTTGTTCTTTTCCCTCTCCTCCCCAGGGCACACAGGCAGTTGGGAGAGGCAGATTTTATCTCCGTGGTCCTCTCAGGAAAAATCCAACAGATAGGGCTGGCTCCATCCATCAGCTGAGGGATGATGCCTTTGCTTCACTGACCCAAGTGGGCACAAGGCTGTTCCTTCCACAGGAGAAAATGCCCCTTTTTTGAAAGAAAAACCCAAAAACCCCTGCCTTTGGATATCTGGAGGTTTTTCTCTGCAAGGGTTCATGTTATTTTTGTTGCTAGAGATGCTGGCTACCCCTCTCTCCTGCCAAGAGAACTTGTGGATGCCTCGCCCCTGGAAGTGTCCTTTGGACAGGTGTTTGTGTGCCCCTTCCTGCTGGATTCTCCATTTGGGGGGATTCTCTCGTGCTTTTTCCCAGCCTTGCCCAAATCTTGTTTTTCAAATTGCACATAAGGCAGCCAGCAGCTCYTGATGGGAAGACAAAGAACCAGCTCTGTTCCTGGCTATGCCTCTTGGCAGGGAGGCTGTAAATCTTGGTTATTTAAGGGCAGAGAACAGGTGATGTACAGCAGAACAATTCCATAGAAATCAATGGGAAGTTATGCTAGAAAATGCTGCATGTTGTTCCTGCTGGGAAGGGTTTTACAGCCAGCCTGTCCTGGCTCTGACAGCTTCCTCTGGACACTTTACAGAGTGRCCACTTCAACAGGGCACCCAAATCTCTCCCTCTTACCTTGGGCAAGGTTTTTACCCAGCTTTCTACACAAACACACAGGACAAGCATTGGGATCTGGCCTAAAACACTTTCACACATCCTATCCTTTCCTAATGATAACTCAACAGCCTTTTAATCTGCAGATTCATCACTGTTGTCCTCCCMCCATGAGCCCCCAAGGAGATTTATCCCTCCTCCTCTGCCCCATCCACATTTGTTGCTGATTAGTCAATATTTTCAGGCTGATGGTYTGGAATAGGATGCCTGGCAAAGGCAGCCACCCCATCTCCCTGRACGAGCCACTTATGGGAAACAATCCTCTCCATAGGAGGCTGTTAATAGGAGCTGCAGGGAGAGTTATAGATAATCAATGCAGAAATCACATTTGTAAATGGCCCCTGTAGCTGCTTAATTAAGCACGGGGTTCTGGCATCAGGCATTAAAGCGCTTTAAGGCCTATTTGTCTTCMCAGAAAGTATCCCAATAATATATTTGCAATTCTCTGCCAACCCAGCCTAATCTCACCTGCCTTTTGTGGATTAACAGGATAAAGTGATTTAAATAACAGTGAGGAACTTCTGGGGCAGGTGTGGAATCAATGACAGTGCCAAAGGAATATTTGCTTTTGATGCTCCGCTGAACAAATTTTTTTCTCTCTTTTAACTTTCCTCTTGCATCTGACACCTGGGATGTGCTCTGCAAACCTCTGAGCCACCAGGAAACTTTCCCTTCCTGACAGAGAGCTTGGCATGTGGCAGGGAGCAGATCCTCAGCCAAATTATTCCGGCAAGAGGGAGAAAATGAGGGATTCAGAAGCAGGTAGGAGAGTCGAGTTGTTTATGCTGCTGCTGTTGTTATTATTATTATTTTATCTCCCACACTCTCTCCTAACAGATGTTCATTTTGAAAACGTCTTTGGGGATTGTTTTTTTACCCTCCTCCTCTTCTTATCTCTCCTGCAATTCCTCATTCTYCAGTCCCTCTCCTGCTTCCATCTCYRGTGCAAATTCAGTCTTGGAGCGTGTGATCAGCTGCTCCTGGGAGACTGGGCTGGATCTCAGGAGCACCTCAGCCCAATCAATGTCCTTCCCAAAATCCACCTGCTCCCCAGGTGCAGGACATCCAAATTCCCTCTCAGGTTTCCAGACAGACAACAGCTGGGACAGAGATAATAAATTGCACATTTCCAAGGGAAGCTCAAACCTGCAGAGTTTGACCAAAACAAATCCCCAAATGTTGAAGTTTTTCCTCCTTTCTCTCCACTTTTCCACTAAGTCACAGCACTGATTTTTTTTTTTTTTTTTTTTTAATTTTAAGTCTAAAAATGCCACTATGAGGTGCAGGCAATGCCTCAGAAATTAGAGTTGGGATCCTGGACAAAAGTGACTTCATCCCATATTAATAATATCAATTTTCATCTCGCTAAGAACCTCAGCTATTTAAAATAACTTCTTGCTCTCTTGACATTTTTATTTGCCTACTGCCAGAAAATCTTGAATAAACCCATGGTGATGGCACTCTTTCAGTGAATAAACCTGTCACGACTTTTGGGGGTGACTTCAGACCTCCCTCCTGCCAGGAACTGTGAAATTTGAAGGAATGTTGTGCAAATCAAATGGTGGGAATGTTTCCAGGCATGAGGAAGAATTTACTTGGCTGCTGCTGAGCCTGGGAGAAGCCAGGCCCACAGGTTGTCTGCAAATAGGTGTCATTTTAGACATCCCATTCCCTACCTGGCCCCAGCACAATTTCCAAAGGGTTTGGGAGTCTCAGTCTGTGTCTCATCTGCTAGCCTGGAGCATCTCAGATGGCACAAGGAAAGGAAATGCATGGTACTTGTCTAGGAAGGAAATTCAGATGTATTTTCAAAGATTATGTCAAAGGGATCTGCAAAACAAAGCCRGGCTGTGCTAGACAAAACAATGAGGTGTGGAAAGCCCAAAATCTTTTCCAGTCTCCTCCATACTACAGCATCATCCCAAGGAAAATCCCATCCCAGGGATGTGATCCAGCTTATCCCAGCCCTGTGTTTAATGATCAGGGTCCCTTTTATCACCAGAGCTCACCATTTGTCCTGCACCTTGTCAGGGGGGGAGATTGAAGCAGAAATCATCCCTGTGCCAGAGGGGTGGGTGGTGCTGGGGTCTGGTCGTGGTTCATGGGCTGTGACCCCCTCTGTCATCCCAGCTTTCACTAATCTGCTGGTGACAAGGGTCATAAAGCACTGGGTGCTGCTCCTGCCTGCATGGGGAGGAGGTGTCGGGATCTTTAGCTTGTCAGAGAGACCCCGAGAAAAGTTAGAAAGTCTCTTTTCCCAGCCCAGCGCTTGAAGATGGAGTCAGAGCTCTTCGTTTCTCAGTCTCAAGGTTGTTTATTGTATCTTATCTATAAAAATTCTTTCTCCTGTCCAGCCAAGGTTTACTCAGCARGACAGTYMSAGGCACTCTGCCTGCCCCCRGGGCGGTGTTATGTCTTTATACTAAAAACTATGTGTACAATRTTTACAATTACTTCCCAATACCTATCACCTATGTTAGACAGTGAGCTTCTACTCTAAACCAATCCRAAAGTGCCAACATCACAGCAGAAGATGGAGGCCMAGAAGAAGAAGGAGAAAGGCTGGACACACCCAGTTCCCTCCATCTTGCCTCCTGAACCCCCATACAAAAAACCCCAAAATCTACTTTTCCACCCTGTGATAACTTCACTAATATTCTACTTAAACTGTTGTGGCTTGCTGATCTTCATATAAGGTTGGTAATTTTCTCCATTAGTCACAGGCATTTTGGGCTCCGTGCCAGGGCTTCTGAGCCCCCTGGCAGGGGTCCTGGCCATCCTGGACAGCCAGAGGGATGTTCTGGGTTCCCACAAGGAGGTGGCAGAGATGTGGGGAGATCCTGGAGGCCAGAGAGCTCTGGCAGCAGATAAATCCTTGGGTGGGAACAAGGGTGGTGTGTCCTGGGTGTCTGCACATCCTCTGCAGGGAGCATTCCATGGGGGTGTAAGAGGGACAGGGACAAGTGGGAATTGGCGATTGGAAAAAATAAAATATCCTCAGGCACAGCGGGGGGGATGGTGCTGTGCTGGGGCAGGAGCTGGACTTGATCATCCCACAGGGTCCCTTCCAGCTTGGCCTTTTCTGTGATTTGAGATAGACAGAAGGAAGGAAGGAAGTGGCGGAAGTGGCGGTAGGAAGTGGCGGAAGGAAGGAAGTGGCGGAAGGAAGGAAGTGG
>JACDOX010000253.1:223613-238731 GCA_014549065.1 Cardinalis cardinalis
GGAAGGAAGGAAGGAAGGAAGGAAGGAAGGAAGGAAGGAAGGAAGGAAGGAAGGAAGGAAGGAATCTGAGTCCTAGAAGTAGGTGTGAAATAGAGCGAAGAGCTTTTCTTTGTCTGTTTAGACTCCCTTCACACCCAGAGCTGTGCACAGAAGATCCCACAAGGACAGATCAAAGCCTCTAGGGATCTTCCCAAGCTCCTCTTGCTTGCCAGGCTGCAAAGGAGGAACTCCAAGGAGGTTCAGCCCAGGGACCATGACTGCCCAACCCCATTCCATGAGGGAGCATGTGCTGGTGAAGCCTCAGAGCTGCACAGGCAGAGCTGACTGATGATGGGAGAAGCTGCTTTGAAGCTGCATGGAGCCCTGAGTTTGAGTTTTATGAGGAGAGGACTCTCCAAAAATGTGTGCAAAATGAGGCACCACTCTCTGCCTTTAGTCCATCAGTTCCTTCATGGCCCTGAGCCATACAGGACCAAATGGAGCAAGGCCAAAACCTACYCAAAAGAGAATCCCAACCCCTTGCCCCTCCTGGTGTCATGTGCAGCTCTGGTACTGGACATGAACTCCAGATGATGTTCAGGAACATCCTTTGGCTTTTGTGRAAGAGGAGGGAGTGAGCAGACCCATGGGGATGGATTTCTGGGTAGTATCTCCAGCCAGGGATAAGAATTCTGTATTTTTTACTGCTCCACCTCTCCTCTCACATCCTCAGGCTCTTGCCCTTTGGAGTGTGAAAAGTTTCCTCGTGGATACCAAACACTGGGGCTCAAAACCCACAAAGGGTTTGCAGCGAGCAGGGATTTGGTTTCTTCTGTGTATTTCAGGCAATGTTTTTCATCCACAAAGCAACAGATGAACACAGCTGCTCCCTGCTGGGCTCCATTACCGCTCCCTGGCTGAGCTGTTCCCTACTTGAAGACAGCAAAGGGAAAAKATTTCCATCCCCAGCTCAGAGGAGCAGGGAGGCTGGGTCAGGGGGACAGTCAGGACCCACATTAACCTCTCAACAACTGCAGAATTCCCTGCAGGATCACTGATGGAGACAGCAGGCCAGTTTAAATCTCCTTTGCCTTTTTTCCCTTTAAGATTTAGTGCTGTACATACCACGGCTCGTTGGTTTTGGGAGAGGTTTGCTCCCATTTGGTAAAAACAGCTGTTAAACTTGCAGACAGGTTCCAATCCAGATGCTAAGTATCTTCCCCTTCATGTCTCTTCCTGCTTCCATAAACCCCCTCTCCTCCTTCCTCAGTGCCATGTGAAATAAATGAATAAAACATATGAAATAAATGTAAAATAGAGGAATAAAATCAGCTTTTGCTCTCCTGYACTCATGGCTGAATGGGGAAATCTTTGAATTTGTCCCCGCCATGTGCTCTGTGACCCTGCTTCTTGATCTAATGGTTATTAGTCTACCAGGAGACTGAATTCCTAAGGTTATAATGAGTCTTAAGAGCTTAAAGCTGAGATTTTTAAAACTAAATACCTCAAAAATACCTGTAAGTGATCACCTTTACTCCCAACTATTGAAATAAGTTCAAAATAGACTTGAAAACACTTTGGAAAATGAATATTCCCAGGCTGGGGGCCAGACTGATTCCAGAATCCATCATGTTAAATCCTGGACATGGGAGATGTCCCAGGAGATGGGACAACACCTCAATTGCACTTCAGTGCTGGGAAATGTCCTCCTTCCCTCTCATTTCTGGGCCTCAGTTGCTCTGTCTGGAGAAAGAAATTCATATTACTTCTGTTTTCAAAGTCCTTTGTGCCCTCTAGGGTGGAAAAGCTTTATTTTTCAGTATTTATGCCAAAGATGCCCATCCTTTACTTAGTGTCTGTTGCTCCTTTCAGTCCTAACACTGCAGAGGTAAAAGCTGCAGCTCATCCCAGGACTGATTTTATCCTAAAGYTGATAAAATTCTGCATAAACAATGCCAGAGTTTTTCTGGAGATGCCAAGGGATCAATTAACATCAGAMTTTGATTTTTTTTTTCTGAACAACAACAAAAAATCAATTAAAATATTTTGGGAGTATAATGTAAATACTTTCCAAGTCATTACAATTGGTGCTGTTGGACTTCCTGCAGAAGGTTTTTTGGGGAGGGGGTGAAATTTTTACAGTTTGTTAGCTGAGAGTTCATCAGAAATGTCATTTACCCAAGGATGTTTATCAGCAGGAGGCATGGGATGCCCCRCATATTTCTGGGAATTAATTTCTCATGCCATTCATCAGATTCCTGTGGCCAAGGTTTGTAGAATATGGGATTTGCAGCTCACTGGGCTCTAACCTTCCACTGTGCTCTTTTTTGCACAGAGAGTCCTGAGATCAKCTCAGATGGACATTTCCACCTAAACTTTAGCATCTCCTATCACAGAATCAGGTTGGAAAAGAGGTTTGAGATCRTCAAGTCCAACCTATGACCTAACACCACCTYGCCAACCAGACCACAAAAACTCCTGAATTTTGGGGTCTGTGAGGAACTGCTCTCCATGGGATTTGGGTGTTCATTCCCCTGTCCAATCCAACGAAATCCTAAAGCCACCAAGAAGTGCTTTATCTCACCCCAAAGTAGAGGATTTTGTGAGCCCTGGGTTGATCACTGACACTGATGCTGAGATCTTCATGAGCTCACACATGGGTTTGTTTATGAATCCATCCTTAACTATAAATGCCATCGAACATCTTTGTTCACACAGCTAAACTCTCCTYCCCTCTGGAGAATCTTTAATCTACAAATGTGCACCTGAGCTGAGTGTCCTGGCTCCCTGCAGGCAGCTGGGGTCAGGCTGAGATCATCAGTGCAGTTAAAGCTGTCGTTCAACCAATGAGAAGCGGATGAGAGATGAACCACACGAAATTTCAGTGCCCACACCGACTGTCTCTCCTGATAGAGATCACTGAGGGTGATGTGCTCAGAGGCAGATTCTCTGTTCTATCCCTGGSTGATTGTCCAGACTCCTTCCCTAATCACTGCTGAGATTGGCACCTGCATCCTGCCTCCCTTCTGGATGCCTCACGTAGTGACATGTCTTGGTTTGAACAGCCAGGTGTCTGCTAAGGAAGGCAGGAGCCTCCCCTGAAATGGAAAATGTAAATCCCCTCCCTCTGAATTATTATAATTTTGAAATTAAGGTGCTCTCAGGCAAAGATAGAGGAATAACAGCTCTTTATTAGGGAAAATTAAAAATACAAATGCAATAGTACAAAAAAAGAAAACAACCCACTGTCAGAGTGAGAGCAGGAGCTGCCCCCTGTGTGTCAGGGGGTGTCCCAGCCCCATCTCATGGGGGCTCAGCCCTCCTGCAGTGCCAGCTGTGGCTCTGCTGCAGCAGGGATCCTGCACAAGGGGGGAGTTTTCCTCTGCAGCTCCAGGGCTGCTGCAGATGGGCCTGGGCTCCCTCTGGCAGTGCAGGGCAGCAGAAAGCTGCTTGTCTAGCAAAGAAGGGGGCAAAGGCTGCTGGGCTGGGCCAGGCTCAGATTGGATCCAGGTAGGAATGCTTGGCTCCTCCCCTGGGYGCAGCATCTCCCCATGGGATGCTGGAATTGGATCAGCCCTGCAGGGACACTCAGTGGCCATGGACAGCAGAGATCTCCTGGAGGGAGGGTTGGCTGTGGGAGAGAGAAAGAAAAAACTGCCCCATGAACAGAGAGAACTGCCCCACCTCTGACAGATGGGGATAGAACACACACCCTCATTTCCAACCTAAGACATGACAAGTCTGCAATTTGCTCCAAGCCATGGGCCTCACCACCATGGTCACCTTGAGGGTGTCACCTCAAATTCTGGTTGTCCACCCAAGAATGTGAGGAACCCTGGAGACACCACATGTGGATTGAAAAGCAGCTCTCAGTGGAGGCAGATTTCACTTGCTCTCTGTAATTTTGTTCTGAGACACAAAATCAGGGAATTATAGAAAGGTGTGAGGTGGAAGGAGCATTAAAGATCATCTTGTTCCAAACCCATGGGCAGGGACACGTCCCACAAAACCAAGCTCTCCAACTTGGCCTTGGACACTTGTAGGGATGGGAGAGCAGAGCCCAACTCTCAGCGCAGCCTTGAAGGTGTGATGTGGGAATATCCATGGATATTCATGCGGATATCCATGAAGAGGAAATATCCACGGATATTCATGTGGATATCCATGAAGGAGTGAGGAGGAAATATCCATGGATATTCATGTGAATATCAATGAAGAGGAGGAAATATGTGTGGATATTCATGTGGATATCCATGAAGGTGTGAGGTGGGAATGTCCACGGATATTCATGTGGATATCTATGAAGGTGTGAGGTGGGAATATCCAYGGATATTCATGTGGATATCCACGAAGAGAAGGAAATGTTCATGGATATTCACGTGGATATCCATGAATGTGTTGAGACGGAAATATCCATGGATATTCATGTGGATTTCCATGAAGAGGAGGAAATATCCATGGATATTCATGTGGATATCCATGAAGATGTGAGGTGGGAATATCAACAGATATTCATGTGGATATCCATGAAGGTGTTGAGATGGGAATATCTACAGATATTCATGTGGATATCCATGAGGAAAAGGAAATATCCATGGATATTCATGTGGATATCCATGAAGAGGAGGAAATATCCATGGATATTCCTGTGCATATCCATGAAGGTGTGAGGTGGGAATGATGCTCTTGGATCTCATGCTGTAAATCTCAGCATCCTTTCATGAACAGACCCCACCCTCCTGCAGTACCAATGGCTTTCACCCTCACCACAGGAGAGAAATTAAGGATATACTGACAAAAGAACTATTTTGATCCATGTCAGCTGCAGATTGGCCCCACCCCAGGCCTGCACATGCCCATAGAAGCAGAAGATGAAGCAACTGTTGTGAAAGATTCAGTAAAGGAATAGAAATGCACATTTGTTGATTAAGAGTTCCCTTTGGCTTTGCCACTGAWTCCCTCTACAAAAATACTCCTGTTGTTCTCCTCAGAGGGATTTTTTTATCCTCTTCTCCACCAAAAATTGAGAAATATGTTGTGTGAAATATCAAGACTAATTAGACCAAATGGTGCTCAGATCTGTTGCTGGTTTTCTGGAGGATTGCTGACAGCTTAGGAGACTTTATTTTTCTTTCCTGTTAACTAATTACGAACAATTCTCCGCACAGTTGAAAATTCCTATGGAGGCATTAATGAATGTCGGATGGCTGTGGGAATGGAGAAAGTGTGGCAGCGTGTGTGGAAGGGTGTGGGGTTGAGAAAGGGGATGTTTTCCTGGTGGGATTGTTTTTGGAGGGCACATGTGGGGAGGGAAGGAGTGTCTGTCCTTTAAAGTGCGTGTTTATGGTTTTCTGAAGCTGGCAGAGGTTTAGGGCAGCATTTCTGAGGCTGGGGAGGTCTCTCTTGTGGTGGGAGGGATGGTTTGCACGAGGAGCTGCTGATCWGTGGGGCTGGGCTGCAGATGGTGCTGCAGATGTGGAGGAACACGAGGGTTTGGGATGCAGAGCTGGCTGTGGGGTGGCCTGGAGAGCTCAGGCACAGCTGGCTCACCTGTCTGAGAATGGCAGCAAATGATCCAGGAGTGGCTGCAGAAAGAACCATGGCATGGAGCTGTGCCAGGGAGTGTTTGGCTACCAGGAAAAGGCTCTTCACCAGGAAATAGTCACAGCTCCAGGCCTGACAGAGCTCAAAACGTGTTTGAACAATGCTTGCAGGCACAGGGTGGGATTTTGGGGGTGTTTTGCAGAGCCAGGCGTTGGACTCARTGATCCTTCTGGGTCCCTTTCAACCCCCATGGTTCTGTAATTCTATGAAAGCTGAAGTCACAGAAACCTGGGGTAAGCACCAGGGAGGATGAAGAGGTACTTCATAAAATGACAGTGCTAACATCACTGAAAATGAGGATAAATAGCCCAGGAATTGGTTTAGGGTGGGAATTAGAGTAAAAACTCACCCTTTGCTGTAGCTCAGCCTCCCTTCAGGACCAGAAACAGAAGTGTTAATTTGTGTCCTCCTCACTTGATCTGATGGAGTGAAGGTGACAGGGGAGAGAATGACCTTATACCACAGCTGATCCTGGGCATGCTCACAAGGATTGTTTCTGAGAGGAAATGTAGAAATCATCTCACTTCTGCCAGAGAAACTCCAGCTCTCCTGTTCATAAAAGCTGTGACTGGGACTTTTGGGAGGGCTCCTGAGCTGAGCAAACACCTCGGTGTGGAGGCTGAATCCTCCCTCTCCGTGGTCCATGTGCTGTGAGTAAATGTCAGCCCTGCAGTGAMTCCACAGAGCTGAGTTAGTCCCAGATTTGTGCCCCAAGGAGGGAGCTGTTAGAACGAGTGCCCCTTATGGAAGGGTGCTTCAAAACCTCTCCAGCAAATCCAAAATACCAAATGCCTCTTCAGCATCCTCTTCCCATCATGCCAGACCTTGCAGAGTGCCAAACTCCGCCATTTCTATGAGCAGGGGTGGTGCAAACCCTGAGGTGAGATGTGAGAATCCAAACCTTTTCTCCAGCTCACACAGGTCCCTCAAGGAGCAGGATCTGAGCAGCACCCCTGGCAAACCTGGACTTCACCATCTCCTGCTCTCATCCCAAATTTGCCCCAGTCTTGGCCCCTCTCTGTCAGTCTACCAGGGTTTCATTTGTGTGTTTCTTCTCCTTTTTTTTTTTAATTTTTTTTTCTGGTGTTAGTTCCCAGCACACTGAGCTGACAGCTGCATTAAGAGACCTGAAAATACCATAGCAGAACTAAAGCAATTATTGTAATGTAGTTTAACAGAGGCTGTAATGAGAGAGAATTAAAAATGTGCCRGTCTCATCACAATTTGGTGTTCCTTTGACCTTCCAGGGGTACTGTCAGATGAGGAATTGAGCAGCCCCTCTGCTGTTCCCWTCTTTTTTTTCTTGTCAGAATAAGGAACAAGCAAGGAAGAAAGCTAAAATTAACCAAATGCACCAGTCCTTTCTCCAGGGCTGTGTCTGGGTCACCTTTACCCTGAAAGTCAAGGGTAGAGAGGTGTTCATTCATCATGGAATAAAGTCCATCACTCCCTAATCCATCCCCATCAAGTCTGCCTGGTAGACTCCACCACTTCTAAGGTGAAATTTAGGATATGAAGAGGCAGGAAAGGGATGTGGGTCTGGAAGAGGCTCTGAATCAGCAGGCAGATAAGGCAGGCAGAGGTACATTGCTCACATGCAATACCCTGGAGGAAAARCAGAAAAAACTTTTCAAAGTTTCAAGATGAGACAAAAAAAGGGTGTTGAAGTGGTGCCTTTTGTCCCTATAACAAAGCCTCACTAAGCAGCAGTCAGGTCATGGAGGGAGCTGAGGTCCCACAATCCCCATTTCTCAGCACCAATTTACTCCTAATTTTTTGCACTTCAGGCTTTTCCCCTTCCCTGCAGCCCCCCTGGACCCCCCAGCTGCTGTTCACCTTCCTGACCAGCGAATCCTTTAAGAAAGGTCTCCCCAGGGTGACCCAACCCTCCCCACACCCACCAGGACCCTTCCCTGCCTGCTGCAAATGTCCCAACACCTCCAGACCTGCACCAGAGAGAGCAGCGGGGCAGAGGATTCACCTGAAAATAAGATTTGCTGGGATTTTATCTCCCCTTCTCCCCAGTTCTGACCTTCTCCACTGGGTATGCAAGCGCTCTGACCAGTAACACCATCACCAACACCAGCCTGTCATTTGGAAAACATGCTAAAGTTAGATTTTTCTCATCCAGATAAAATCTAAGCCYTGCAAATGCAGGAAAAWTTCCTCATCTCAGCTTTAAACAGGYTCTGGTGGAGAGGCCAGGTGAGAGTTTCAGCAGCCACCAGACCAACACCTGCCATCAGATTGAAGACATGAGGCAGGGCTCACTGTCAGGTTTATTTGCAAGGCACAGGAAGCTTTGTGGACTCAGAAAAGCCATATTTCACTCTGGGGACAGACACAGAAGGGCTGTGGCTGTGCTYTTGGTGTAATTTTATTTTCAACACAAAGTTTATCCCAGGCACTTGGAACAAAGAGGACTTTCCTGTTTTCCTGCCTGGAGGGAAGCTGTGAGACTGTCAGGGGCAAGATCCGGACCAAAAAACCAACATCTGAAAATGAGAGCAGCCCTGCAACTCTTTGGAGAATTCAAACTGCTTGAAAACACCAAATAAAAGTGGCAGCAATGCCTGGGTCAGGAAAGGGATGGCATGGAAAGCATTAGAGCATCCACCAGCTCAGGTAAGAGTGCTGGGGGTAAAATCTCCACAGATRAATATCTGCAGGTTGTGCTTTGGCAGCAGCCCTCAACTGCATGTTCCAGGGAGATTTTTTAAGATTTTTCTAAGCCTTCTGATGTTTACATTCTTGTAACGAACTTTCTCACACACTTTCTGTAAATAACTTATTGCTTTGCATTCTTTTATGGAGGAGGAGAAATTTGATGGACTGTTGGATTGCCCAGTGTCATTGGAGAGGTGGCACTGTCACCCTCCAATCCACTGTCAGTTTTGGGAATCTATAAACGTTGGAGTCAGGAAATAAACTTCCCTTTTTTTTACCTTGAGAACATCAGCGTGTGTGTGGTGTTGTTTTGTGTCCTATAGTGACACATCTCCTTGGTTATGGACCTCCACAGGGCAACCTCTGGGCTCTAGAGCAGGGAAGAAACTCTGATCCTCCACACTGCTCTTCTGTGGCACATCTGAGAGTGAAAAGAGGCTTGAGAAATTCTTAAACTAAGGAGGAGATCAGGAGGAGGCAGTTCCCACGTGGCAGAACCCRATGTGTTTGTTTTGTACTGCTCTGAGGCTTCTCTCTGTAGGAGCAGGGCCAAAACCACAGGAAGAGATGTTCTTTGAAAAGCAGGCTTTTGTGCTCATCATTAAAAGGGGCTGTGGGAAGTTATGGCTGAAGGGATGAACCAAAATGCAGAATGAAGTGGAAAACAGCCTGGCTTTCAATTATGTTCTCATGAAACCAAGACAAACAGGTCCCTGAGCCCAGCAGTTATCAAGAAATATTCTTCCTTTTTTCCATTTCTGACTTTGGAACMGCTTGGAGACAACAGCCCCAGACATCTCCTCTGTTTCCTGCCTATATTTAGAAAAGCAGTGGGTGCCAGACAGCTCACCTGGCCTGGAGGTCACAGGAGTGGTGAGGGACTTTTCTAAATGYACCACCAAGTGCCACCTGAGGGTGGGGGACATGGCACAGGACCAGCTGAAAGTGCAGGCCAGGTGGGACACGCTGGGACATCTCAAGTGGCATYTGCTGGCTGTCTGGGTGCCATGGTTTGATGCTGGTGCAATGCCAGTGCCCCCATGAAAGTATATTCTCCTTAATGGCTGCTGTGAGATGTGACCAGSAATAGGGCAAAGCAGGCTTCAGCTTAGGAATAAAGGAAAAAAAAAAACTTTATTAATTAACAATATGAAAAAAGGAACACACAGAACTCAGAGTGAAAACCTTCCAAAAACATTCCTCCTCCTCCTACCAAATTTCCAACACATCACAGTAAGACAAAACCTTGGATTCTCAGTTCAGTTACCACCCACCCCTCAGATAATCAACTCTCAGTTCATCAAGACCTTTTAGATAATTAATTCTCAGTTCATCAAGAAGAGAGGAGTCCCTCTTGTACCACAGGCTTTACCAGGAAACACAGTTGAGGCCTCTTSTGTTTCCATGTCACAYGTGGCACTGCCTGGAGATCATTTGCCATYGTGACATCTTCCTTCCATGTTGTCACGGTTTGATGCTGGTGCAATGCCAGTGCCCCCATGAAAATATATTCTCCTTAATGGCTGCTGTGAGATGTGACCAGAAATAGAGCAAATCAGGTTCCAATTTAGGAATAAAGGGAAAAAAATATTTTATTAACTTAAAATATATAAAAGAAACACACCGAATTCAGAATGAATACCTTCCAAAAATATTCGTCCTCCCCTCACCAAATTTCCAACACATCACAACAGGACAAAACCTTGGATTGTCAATCCAGTTACCACCCCTCAAATAATCAACTCCCAGTTCATCACCACCCTTCAGATAATCAATTCTCAGTTCATCAAGGAGTGAGGAGTCTCTCTTGTGCTAATGGCTTCCCCTGGAAACACAGGGGGAGACCTCTTGTGTTTCCATGTCACATGTGGCACTGCCTGGAGATCATTTGCCATCCTGACCTCTTCCTTCCATGCCCAGTGCTCTCACCACTGCACATGGACCAGAGCTGCTGCTTCTTGGGTTTCCCTTCTAAGGGAGAAGGGTCTTGATGAACTGAGAGTTGGTTMTCTGARGGGTGGKAACTGAGTTGAGKTTTTTTTGGAACTGCTKTGCCCAGTTCCAAAAWAAAAGCACRGTCTCTCACTTTTGGGACACCTGTCCCCCCCAAATTCACCCCCTGGGGCCAAGRGGTCTCAAGAACAGAGATATTCCTCTTCACTGAAGATCAAGGCCACCCTCCTCACCCGTTGTCTCTGTTTTTGTCACTCCTTCTCATGGGCAGCTGGATCCCACTCCTGCAATTCCAGCCCCGATAAATGCAGCTGGCTGTCTCATGGAAGCTTCAGCCTCCTTCCTCTGTCATCTGCTCTCTTCAGCCCCACTGAGGGCAAAGCTGAGCTTCCCCCAAATCAGCGTGGAGTGTTCCATGTCACACTTGGCACCACCCAGAGATCATTTGCCATCGTGATCTCTYCCTTCCATGCCCAGTGCTCTCACCACTGCACAKGRACCAGAGCTGCTGCTTCTTGGGTTTCCCTTCTAAGGGAGAAGGGTCTTGATGAACTGAGAGTTGGTTMTCTGARGGGTGGKAACTGAGTTGAGKTTTTTTTGGAACTGCTKTGCCCAGTTCCAAAAWAAAAGCACRGTCTCTCACTTTTGGGACACCTGTCCCCCCCAAATTCACCCCCTGGGGCCAAGAGGTCTCAAGAACAGAGATAYTCCTCTTCACTGAAGATCAAGGCCACCCTCCTCACCCGTTGTCTCTGTTTTTGTCACTCCTTCTCATGGGCAGCTGGATCCCACTCCTGCAATTCCAGCCCCRATAAATGCAGCTGGCTGTCTCATGGAAGCTTCACCCCCCTTCCTCTGTCATCTGCTCTCTTCAGCCCCACTGAGGGSAAAGCTGAGCTTCCCCCAGCTCAGTGTGGAGCGTGAAGGGAATGGTGATGATGCAGAGGAACTGCTCAGAGAGGAGAGGGTTTTTTTCCAGGAGAACACATGTTGCTTTTGAGACACTTCTGGGTCCAATTTTATTGCCACAAGACACTTAACTGCAGGGTGTTCTCCTGTGTTTTTCTGGCAGGGATGGGATCAGTTTTAGGCAGCAGTGCATCCTTACAGCACCTGTGGAAGCAGGGTGGTGAAGGCTGCAGAGACAGGTATGTCACATAATGCTTTTGATTTCATTATTAATGCTGTTTTCTGTGCTGCTTTGCACTGTTAGTACAACTAGACTAATAATCAGCATTTTGATCCAACTGCTAATACTGTAATTAAGCCAAAAATAAGAGGGTTTTTTTCCCTGCAGACAGAGTGTATCCTGTTAACAAGATTTTGAGGGCCAGGAAAAGAAGGGGCACTGAACCTGCAGAGCTGCCCCTCTGTGATCAGCCACTTTCTCTTTTTTATCTAAATGAACATGCAAATACAAACCACAGGCCCACTCTTTTTGCCAGTTACTCCCTGCAATCCTCTCCAAAACTGGCCTATCATTTTCCAGAAGGCTCAAGAAGAGCTGGGTAAAATCTTTGCAGGTTTGTGTCCTTTAAAATTAAAAAATCTTGTGTCTGGGGGACAAAAATGCCGTGAAAAAGATTGGATCAAGATACCCTGCTCATTAAAGTCAGGAAATGGTACAATCTGTAGGGTCTTAACTTTCAGTCCCAAAATAAAAACGCCYTTTCCTCTCCCTTTTATTTCTTCCCAAGCCATTTCAAGGCTGCTTACTGCTGCAAAAGCGATCTTGATAAACTTTAAAAATGCTGCAGATCCTCTGACTTTATTGGAATTCCCCGTTACAAAAATATCTCAGCTGAGGACTGAGTGTGCTGGGCATTGAAAGTGCTCAGCTGTGTGCTGCAGCTCTCCAACAGACAGCACAGATTTGCTTTTGGGTCTTGGGTTTTTCAGAGCAGAAGGACTTTTTTTTTATTATTTTTTTTTAAAGAAGATTGACAGCTTGTTGAGGGGAATGATGCTTCCCCTCTGCTGAGGCCACATGTGGAATGCTTCCCAGTGCAAGAGAGGCATGGACATATAAATATAAATAAAGAAAATCTGTTTGAAGGAATGAAAAAAATTAAAAAAAAAATTTAAAAATCACCAAAAAAAAACTTTTTTTTTTTTTTTTTTTTCTGTGAAGGTGATTGTGCACTGGAGAAGGTTACTCTGAGAGGCTGTATCCAGTCTTGGGGCAACCTGGAGTAGTGGAAGGTGTCCCTGCCCATGGCAGGGGTTTGGAACTGGATGATCTTTAAGGTCCCTTCCCATCCAAACCAATCATGCAAGAGAGGCATGGACATACTGGATATATAAATATAAAGAAATACTGTTTAAAGGAATAATTAAAAAAACCCAAACAAAACAAACAAACAAACAAAGAAAAAAAACACACAAAAAACCCCCCAAAAAACCAAAAAATAACCAAAAAAACCCCAAAAACCACAAAAACCCCCAAAACCAAAAAACAACACTTTTTTCTTTGAAGGTGATTGAGCACTGGAGAAGGTTACTCTGAGAGGCTGTGTCCAGGCTTGGAGCAACCTGGAATAGTGGAAGGTGTCCCTGCCCATGGCAGGGGTTTGGAACTGGATGRTCTTTAAGGTCCCTTCCTACCCAAACCAATCTATGATTTAATGTTTCTGTGAWAAACTGAAGTTTTATCCCAAACTATAACCAAAAGCATGAATCATCCATGGAGCCAGATGGGTGACAGCAGGAAAGGAGCTGTGCAGGAATTATTAGACCACTGGTGTTCTTGTGGTATCCAGAAATAAGAGGTATCCCACAGAACCTGATGGAGTAGCCTCTGGAAAGAAGGAGGGATCTCTGTGTGAAGGAGTTTTGATGTTAACTGCTTCTTTTTGACACATTTCTGTCTCCCTGCCACCTGAACCCTGCACAGCCACACTTCAAACACCTTCCCAGCTGGAAATAAGCTGAAAAAGTAGTAGATGTTTTCCACCTATTAAAGCACTTTCCTAAATAAACCTGRGGTAAGCACCAGGGAGGATGAAGAGGTACTTCATAAAACGACAGTGCTAACATCACTGAAAATGAGGATAAATAGCCCAGGAATTGGTTTAGGGTGGGAATTAGAGTTAAAACTCACCCTTTGCTGTAGMTCAGCCTCCCTTCAGGACCAGAAACAGAAGTGTTAATTTGTGTCCTCCTCACTTGATCTGATGGAGTGAATGTGACAGGGGAGAGAATGACCTTATACCACAGCTGATCCTGGGCACGCTCACCAGGAYTGTTTCTGAGAGGAAATGTAGAAATCATCTCACTTCTKCCAGASAAACTCCAGCTCTCCTGTTCATAAAAAGCTGTGACTTGGGCTCCAAGTACTCCTGTAGCTGGGAATAGATTTTTTTCCTGGTAGAAGGTTGCTGCAAACAGCAGGAGAAATGCAGAACTGCTTTTACAGAGGCCACAAACCTAATTTTCTGCAGAGCATCTCCATGCTTGTTGTCCATGTGGCTGTGAAGGCTGACATGGCAGCTCAGAATTCATCTTCTCAGAAATAAAAATTCAGATTCTTTTCCCTTTACAAAAAACTTTAACATCAGGAATTTTCCAYTCTAGAGAGTGAGCAGATGGGAGGAACTTCCTTTAAATGCCATCTGCAGCACGATCATAATTTCATAACTCTCGCTGTCATGAAAGATCCCTTTTTAAGTCAAAAGACACCTGATCTCAGGGAGAAAAAGGGACATTCAAGCCTGCATTCCTTGTTTCCCTGTATTGGCACACAAAGAGGAGGTAAACACTGTGAATCCAGCTTTGGGAGACTGATGGGTGGCCTGAACASGTACAGATATTTCTGATGACATGAAGGAGCATGTCAGCCCCAAGACACCTGGGTTTCTTCCTCCACACCTCCAGTGACCACTTCATGACACCTGATCCACACCTATTTCAGGAAAGGGTAATTTTCTCCTTGGAAACTCCTCTCACTCTCTCCATGGACACTAGAAAATCCYTGGAAAACCAGCTTGGATGAGATACTTGTTACATGGCTAAAACGTGACATTTTATCCAAGCCTGCACAACTCACCCAAGACCAGGCAGAAGCAAAGAATTTATTTACTGGGGCACTCAGCTGGCCTCTGGGATAGCTCTGGAAATGACAGATCCSAAATATCTTCTCTTGGACATGCAGAGAGAAAAGCTAAGACCCTCCACCACAATGTTCATCATGCAGGACAGTGCAAGATAGGTCAGTCTGCCTTACTGGGAAATGCACACCAGGAATATTCCAACAGCTGAAGGCTGCTGGGCCCTAAAATTTCACAGCTACACATTAGAAAAAACATATTTATCTCCGAAAAATATGGCAGGAAGGGAATCTCTGTGGTGAAACTAAAATTCTAAAAATCTAAAATTCAGTCTCCACCTAAATAAAACAAGTTTTGGACCAAGGCGGAAGGAAGGAGGTGGGCAGGGGGAAGGTGTCCACGGAGCAGTTCCTCAGCAGAGAGTAGGCCTCCGGGCTTCTACTTAATTGATTAATTCCTCCTTAGCAGAGTCATCTGTTTGATGTGCTTTTCCATGAAAGCAGTTCAGGAAGTTCATGGGAGTTAATCCGTGAAGATGGCTGGAGCTGCAAAGCCGAGCATCTGATTAAAGGACGCCGAGATCGCTCACGGCTTAGCWGCTTTCAAAGTTGTTCCCAAAGTCTTTGCTAACCTTCATATTTCAAAGTTCATTTCTTGGCACTGGGGAATTTAAAGGGGAAGGCTCTTTTTTAGCAGTGGGATTATTACTGTGATCAAAAAGCCRGGGGAATAAATTCCAAGGGAGGCCACACGCGAAGTCGCATGCGCCCGTAAAACACAGCAGATAAAAGATCCAGAGGAAAACCCACACACAGAGGCTTCTGTTCCACAGCCTCTCTCTCTCAGGTTTAGCTGGGTGTGTGTTCTAT
>JACDOX010000253.1:271788-306620 GCA_014549065.1 Cardinalis cardinalis
AAGAATTGGTTTGGGTTTTGTACAGATAAGTATGTGAAAAATCTAATAAAGGACCATCTGGGCAATGTGTGGATGAAATTATTTATCTTGCACATCCTGGCCAGAATAAAGTAATGTCTTAATTCTGGAACACTAAAAAAATGCTGTTGGAGAGGTTTTGTTTGTCCTGCAGTTCCAGTGACATCACCATGATGGTTTTTGGTCTGGGTTCTCTTCCATTCTTGTTCCCTCTGCCTATCCAGGCACAAAGCTCCATGCAAACCTCACCGATACAGCTCCATCCCAAAGCTCTCCTTGTGCTGTTGGAGACTGAGACCAATCCCACCCCTCACAGAATCCCATGGGAATGCAGGGAAGCTGCAGATCCCATGCTCTGCCAGAGGATCCACTTATTTGCTCTCACAAATAAGGGATCAATTACAGAGCTGACAGAAAAGGATAGGAACAGCCAGAGCAGATCCAGCAGATCATTCCAGCTCATTGTCCTCTTGCCAGGAGTGGCCAGAAGTAGGTGCCAAGAGATTATCTAAAAAAAACCCATGTAAGTGTGATTTTGCTCCCACAGATCATGAATGTTTTGAGTTTTTATATTTAACAGCCCAGGCTGGGTTTTTCTGCCCATAAATTTGCCCAGTCATTTATCTATGGGAGCACTGACATGGACTCAGGAGCTGAAGGTTCTTTGGTGTGCCATGTTGGAGAACAATCCCAGGCAGGATCTGAAGCATCCCTGTTTAGTGTCACTGCAGACACTCAGGCTACCCAGGAGAGTGGCAGAGGTGACATCAGCTCTCATGGGCTACAAATGTACTGGCCTGAACCTGGGCTGGTGTGAAAGGCAGCTCAGGGAGGATTTTCTGGTATCACACTCTCCTGCCCCATTCTTGCTTCTTCCCTTCCAGCACTTTTTTGCCACTCCAAGTGTCTGATCTTCATTTGCAGCCTGATCCCATCCCTCCATGTACAAAAACCCAGGGACTGTCACACTGAGGGGCTTTGACCCCCCTCACCCTTCACTGGGGCCAAACTCAGGCTGGGATTTTTGGATCTSACACCAAGGGCTCCATGACAGAGGTGAGAGCTCTTTGGAGGCCACATCTTTCTGCAGCAGCACAGGTGAAGGTCTCATCCTGCCCCTCTTTCTCCTTGCATTTGGATGCTGTGGGTGTTGTTTCACCTTTTCCTAATGATGCCTCAGGTTTCAGCTTTTATGTTTTYCACATTCTGTGCTGCTTTAGTGTGTGRGTCTGGGCTTCATATTATGGGATGGTGAGCTCTGTKCACAGAGCAGGGAGACAAAACAATTCCTGCTCCAGCTGGGCACCAAGGACAAATGACCCAAATCTCAGCCCCGGAGCACAAACACCGTGGGCTGGAGAGAGGAAAACAAGCAGGGTGGGACTGCAGGGGCTGAAGCTGGAATGGGACAATGAACTGCAAGGTGCAAATGGAGCAGAACTGATCCCAGGGAGAGMCCCCGGGAGCGCTGGTGCATTTTGGGGCCATTTTGGTTCATCTTGGGTGCAGCCCTGGCTGGGCTCTGGTGCTGCCCAAGGTGCATCCATGGAGGAGATCCTTTKMATMAATCCCTGCTTTATTCTGKAACTCTGCCCAGCCTCTGCTCTAGSTCAGCCTTCTCAAGGCCTCACCAACAGCTGAACCTTTCTGCAAGGCTGGCCCTGGAAATGAGCTCCCTCAGCCTGCAGAGGATGCTTTCCTTACCTCTGGAAGGAATCAGGAGGGCTCAGGGAGCACCCAGGGGCAGAGGCACAGCCCCAGCCCCTCCCAGCTTCCCAAGCCCATCCCAAGGCAGCTGTACCCCAGCAGAGTTAACCCCTTCCTCAGGAACACAAACCAGCTCTGCCCTGCACCCCCATCAGTGCCTTTTAAAAGCCTGATTTGCCCCCTCAGCTTCCCAGCATCCTGCTGCTCCTTCTGGCACTGCTCAGGCTGGATTCTGTCATTTAAAGCCATGGGGAGGCAAGGGCTTAAAACAACAAACCAACTTGAATTCAGGCATTTTGTGAGGGACACAAAGATCTAATCCTTCCTGTAGCCACAGGTCTCTGCATAGAGAGCAGGCAGGCACAACTTCCCAAGGATATTTCCTGGGAATCACARTCAGGAAGGAACCTCAGAGAAGGAGAAAACAATTCTTATCTCTACTCGCTGCTCCTGTTGTTTTTGCACGTGTGGAATGTGTTAGGAAGATTGTTTACCTGAAGGGATTTGTCAATTGGATTCTGCTGAGGATTGTTTTGTTTCCTTGGCCAGTCACTCAAAGCTGTGTCCTGACTGTTGGGAGACAATCATGAGTTTTCTTTAGTATGTAATTTAGTATAGTATAGCATCCCTTTAATATAGTGCAGTATAATGTAATATAATGTAGTTTTAATATAGCAATTGTCCAGCCTTCTGAATCAATGGAGTCAGATGCCAATCATTCCTTCATCGGGGGCACCCTGATTTTACTATTCCTTTCCTGCCAGCCCCCAACCAAAAAAAATACTTCCCCCCAAATCCTACAGGATTTTAAATACATTGGGAATGTTGGTAGTGCTTTGTCTGTTCTGACAAACCTCAGTGAAGGAGTGTTTCATTTGGGTGGTTTTCTCCTTACTCCAGTCATTATTCTGGTGTGATCATGCAGCTCAGGGGATGTCACAAATCCAGAGTGTCTGAGGGGTGTTTAACAAACCACACAACCCCACACAGGGGGAGTGGGAGCTCTTTATGCAGCTAGGAAAGTAAGGGACAGACTTCCCTCTTTTTTTTTTTTAATCATTAAGGTTGGAAAAGATCTCTGAGATCATCAAGYCCTAYCATTAAMCCAGCACTGCCAAATCCACCACTAAACCATTTTTCCAAGCTCCAAATCTRCACTGATTCAGGGACATGACAGAGTGACAGAGCCAGGAATTCAAACCAAGTGCCGAGCTGGTCCCTGACAGTTCTGTCCTAATAATTCAAGGTGCTTCAATCTCTCCTTTATCCAGAGATAAAAGGGTTTGGAARCCCCTGGATCCTGCTCTCTCCTGTCTGTACAAAAACCAACAGTTGTTCCTTCACTTTGCGCCTTTAAAAGGACAAATGTTTTCCCTTCCAGCATCCCAGGCAGGAGCAGGGGTGAGAGCAAAGGCTCTGGGAGAGGGTTCAGAGTGGGATGCACAGGAGTGTTCAGCCAGCAGCACAAGGACATTGAAATGGAGTGAGCAAAACTGGGTTCATTAGCTGGCAATTAGCTCTGAATTGATGATCATATGGTACAATTGAGCTCGGAAGGGAAAGGTGGATCTGCCAGCTGGAGACAACAGAGTCCTTGGAGGTTGATCCCTGCTGGGTGGGGCAGGATTGATGGGCAGATCAGTCCAGCTTTGTGTGCTCTGGACACCTGAGAAAAATGTTGGCTCCAGTACTGTCAAGAGAAGGCTTTGGACAGGAAGAGGGGGACAGTGCTTTCCTTTTTTTCTTGAGTCCAAAAAGAATTGCAAGGCCAAGCTGGACCACCCAGCTGCAATCCCAGCATTTTAGTCATTCCAGTCACTTAATAATCCTGGTGATTTCCTGATCCCAGTTTCCCCAGAGCCATCCCAGCCAATCTGCTGCCTCATCCCACCAGCTCTCCAAATCCAGGTGCRTCCCAGCCCTGGTGCCAATGCAGCCTGGCCATCAGGAATGTTTCCTTCCCTACCACACCTCCCTCCTCTCTAATTCCCCTCATCCTGGCTTTTCCTGACTCCCTTTCCCCCCAAAGCAGGTCCAGGTCTTTGCTGAACCTGGAACACTCTGGAACATCCTGAGTGCAGCTTTGTGCAGAGGGAGAGGCAGCATCCTGTTGCCAAGTGCTGCATTTTTCTGCATATTTTCTGGGTCCCCAGGATGAAGGAGGAATTGAGAATCTGACTCCATGTTCTTAGAAGGCTTATATTATATTATATTATATTATATTATATTATATTATATTATATTATATTATATTATATTATATTATATTGTATCATATCATATCATATTATATTATGCTATACTAAAACTATAGAGAAAGGCTACAAACAAGATGCTTATTAGAGAAGGCTTAACAAGATGCTAATTAGAAACTCGTGACTGCCTAGAGTCCACACACAGCTGGACTGTGATTGGACATTAAATCAAAACAATTCACATGTTGGATAAAAAAAATCTCCAAACCACGTTCCAAAGCAGCAAAACACAGGAGAAGCAAATGAGATAATATTGTTTTCCTTTTTCTCTGAGGCTTCTCAGCTTCCCAGGAGAAGAAATCTTGGTGAAGGGATTTTTAAGAAAATATGGTGGTGACACTGCATCTCCCCACCTTTAAAGGACCAGAAAAGGGCTTTTATTGGGAGCCAGCTCCTGATGTCAGCAGCTCAGAGCAATTGATGGACCCTCGAAGCCATTGCCAGGCAACCTGATGCTTGAGGCCTCTTCCCCAGCCTCTCCCTCCCTCCTGCTGCCAGACCTTCCTCWCTCTACTGCCMTCCTCCTCCTCCTCCTGCAGCTGAAGACAAGCACCCRAAACTCTCCTGCTCTGTGCTCTTTCCTGGGCTCCCTCCCTCCAGAGCCCAGATCCTGCTTCTTCTTCTTCTGGGAACAAACACACCTCAGCTTCAGCTTCAAAGAGATCTCTGGCCAGCCAGGACATCTCTTGGGGCTGCCACAAGCAGTTTTGGAGCAGCTCGTGGAGCTGGAGGCTTCCTTCCACCTCCCAGCCCTGCTCAGAGCGGATCTGCACCCAGAGGGTGGCAAAGCAAGGCTGGAGAGTCCTGGTCCCTCAGCAGAAGTTGTCCCCACCACCCTGAGGAGCTGAAGGAAGGCAGAGCCTGGTGACATGTGGGGCTGGGATGGACAGGGAGCGTGTGAAAGAAAGGGTGCACAGAGGGCAGATACTGGGGAGAAGTTMATCATGAATGTTTTCCTTGCAGGTTACTGATCTCCCTTACACATGGACTCCCCTGGGCTGGAAACCTGGTGAGCCTGAGCTTGAGGAGAAGGATTTAAAATGAGTAGGTGTTGTAGTCATTAATTTGTGGCTCAGACTAGAGCCATCCATCAATTAAACCTCAGCCACTGCAGGCTGAGCAGCAGCCAGGTCCTGTTTCCCTGGGCACAAAGCAGGGAAAAGAGATGGTCTGGAAACACCTACATGCCAGGGGCTGCAGTGGCACTGCCCAGCCCTGAGGGCACAGCTGTCCTTGAACACACCCAGTCCCTGCTGGGGCAAACTGGGCCGTGGATGTGGGGTTCTGTGTGATCCTCTAGAAATCCCATCCCTAAATGTCAGTCCTGYAGGCCAGGCTCGTTGACTCCTGCACACAGCTGAGATGAATGCTCCTGGTGGTCCATCCATCCCAACGTGCCTTTGCCATTGTTCCCATCCCTCCAGGCCCCTGGTGACAGACTCTTGCCATTAGATATGATGAAGAGGGCTGTTGCCCCTACACAGGCACACTCCCGTGCTAGAGRGGCTCTGGGAATAATGGGAGCAATGAAATAAATGAAATAAATCACCCCAAGAACAAGTGGCTGTGATGAATTAGGAGGTGTTAAACACTCAGAGCAGACAGGGCACTGCCAGCCCCTTTTCCCCAGCAAAGCCACAAAGACAACGGGCTCTGGGGCTTGCAGAGCCTGTAATTCCCTTTTCATATTTTGCCAGGAGTGCTTTCAGAGCAGGTTTGTTGATTGAATTTGTCAGCCACCATTCTGGAGATGGCAAAGCTGCTCTCGCTGCCTTTATTGTGGAGCTCGCACGAGGCAATTCCGAAGCATCTGTATTCATTCCAGGCAGCATTAGGTAGCTGATGATTCAGCCAGCTGCCAGCAGATAGCTGCTCTCTCCTTGAGATGACTGAGTAATACAGGAATAACCTGGGGATTTTGCTCCCCTCTGGGTTTTATTTATTTATTTGGGGTGGATCTCATTTATCACCGAGTTGTGAGCRCTGGCATCCCCTTGGGCATGGAGAGCAGGGCAAGATTGCTCCTCATCTCCTTTGGACAGCTCTGTCTCACCCATTGGAGATGAGACCTCGCTGGGCTGGGAGATTGGAAGGTGTGTGCAGAGAAAAACACAACGTCCACACAGTTGGGAGTTGTGCGCAGAGAAAAACAGGGATCTCTGGGTGTGGGTGTGAGGGGATGGGTGAGAAGAGAAAAGGTTGGAAAAATCATGTGGGAAGAAGGAAAACAAAGCTCTGTACTTCCACAAGGGAATTGGAAGTTGTGTATGGGGAAGGAAAAMCAGGGATTTCTGGGTGTGGATAYGAGTGGATGTGTGAGAACAGAAGAAAGTGGAAAAATCAGGTGGGAAGAAGGCAAAGGGGGCTCTGTCCTTCTACAGGGGAATTGGAAGCTGTGTTTAGGGAAGGAAAAATAGGGGTTAAATAGGAAATGGGTTAAATAGGAAAAATAAGAAGGAAAGATAGGAAGGAAAAATAAATAGGAAAGAAAAACAGGGGTTTCTGGCTGTGGATACAAGTGGATCTGTGAGAAGGGAAGAAGTTGGAAAAATCAGGAAGAAGGAAAAGGGAGCTCGGTGCTTTCACAGGAGAATTGGAAGTTGTGTAGGGGGAAGGAAAAATAGGGGTTAAATAGGAAATAGGTTAAATAGGAAAAATAGGAAGGAAAAATAGGGGTTAAATAAAAAATAGGTTAAATGAATAAAATAGGAAGGAAAAATAGGGGTTTCTGGCTGTGGATACAAGTAGATATTTGAGAAGGGAAGAAAGTGGAAAAATCATGTGGGAAGAAGGAAAAGGGAGCTCTGTACTTCCACGGGAGAATTGGAAGCTGTGTTTGGAGAAGGAAAAATAGGGGTTAAATAGGAAATAGGTTAAATAGGAAAAATAGGAAGGAAAAATAGGAGTTTCTGGCTGTGGATACAAGTAGATATTTGAGAAGGGAAGGAAGTGGAAAAATCAGGTGGAAAGAAGGAAAAGGGAGCTCTGTACTTCCACAGGGGAATTGGAAGTTGTGTGTGGGGAAGGAAAAATAGGAAGGAATAAGAGGGGTTAAATAGGAAAAATAGGAAGGAAAAACAGAAAGGAAAAATAGGGGTTTCTGGCTGTGGATACAAGTAGATGTTTGAGAAAGGAACAAAGTGGAAAAATCAGGTGGAAAGAAGGAAGAGGGAGCTCTGTGCTTCCACAACAGGCTGGTGTGGTGGATACTGAGGGTCCCTGGGTGCATGGAACCTTCTGGAAGCAGGCAAAGGTGAACAGTGGCAGCAAAGTGGGGATTGTCTATTGCAGGAAATCCTGACCAACTGACCGGTATGACCAAGCAGAAGCCATTTATTGTTTGCATTACACACACACTTATGGATTCTACAAACTACTGAGTACACACTTCTAGACTGGTGCCTTTGTCTTGTTCCCTCATTTTCTGCCTGCATTTCCCAAGTTTATGACTGGTTACAGTYCAGGTGTTTCACAGCCCTCTGTTATCCAATTCTTGCTGTCTTGGTATTTGGTTTCTCAGCCTCTTCTTCCTTAACTTAGCACAATTTATGTTCCAACAGCCTTGATGAACTCCYGAGGCTTTGATAACAAACCTAGAAGCAGGCTGGCTGGTGCACCCTTGGGAATTCATTGCCACAATTGTCCCTTGSTTTTGAAGGCTTGTCCCTGCGTGTGTGCTGGGACACCAGTGGGTCCCCAAAGCCCTGAGCCTGCTCTGGAGCCTGCAGGATCTGGAGAGGAGCTCCTGGCCTTGGATGCATTCCTGGGATCTCCTCCTGCCTGCAAGCTCAGCCCCTTTCCCAAGGCCTTGGCCTGGCCCCCATCTCCACACTCTGGAAGGAGATAGGGGAATTTCAGCCTCCTGAGAGAGGTGTGCGAGATAAGTGGGTTTGGATCTCCCTGAAGCAGCTCTGATTTCTCTGTGCTGATTGCAGAGGGAATTTGATGACAGCCTTGGAGCAGAGGAGAGCCACAGAGCAGCCCTGGATCCAGGCTGCACTCACTGCTCCTCTGCCCCCACTCTGGGCACTCAGGATTTCTCCTGYCTTTCCTCTGGGAGCCATAAACCAGTTTTTGAAAGGGGGATTGTCAGTTTTCTGTGCCCCCCCAGTGACCCCAGGCACAGGACAAACCTGCCCTGAGCTCAGGACATTTTTCCACCRGAGGACACTCAGATTTTCTTTATTTCTGTCACTCAGTTGGACCCTGGTGTCTCTCCAAACACCATTAGAGTGCAAGAAGGAAAAACATCTTTCCATTGGATCATTCCCTGAGTTGRAGACTGGTGTCTTTCCAAACACCACGAGGGTGCAAGAGGGAATTCCATTGGATCATCAGCAAGGCCAACCTAGCACTGACAATTTCCAGGAATTAATCAACTTGCCAAAACATCGACATGGGCATAGAGCATCAGGAAAAGGAGCATCCTGTCATCATGTCAGTGTATGGTGCCAGAGAAGTGCAGATCCCACACCCTTTGYCCTGGGGGTAAAATTTATTTTGGTCACTCCACATGGTCAGTGCTCATAACCCTGAGACGCACAAGGCAGAAAGGAAACCTCTGGGTCCTTATCTCCCTCTCCACTYCAGGACAGAAAAAACTTGAGTCCTCTAAAAAACTTTTGGGGGGAACTTTTTGATCAAAACTTTTGATCCCCTAAATCACCTTTTTCCCTGAGTTATTCCTGCGTAGAAGCTTGGGGACGTTGCTACAGCTCTCAGGGACAGGGAAGAGAGTTTGGTAACCTCCTCCTGAGATAACCTGAAGGATCTCCTTCCGCATCCATGTCCTTGCACTGTCTCTTTTTCTGACCTTTCCCCACCAACAGGTCTTGAATTCCCTTTCCAGAGGACCAAAGTGGAGCTGTCCCTCAGGGTCAGGCAGTGATGGGTCACAGCCCAGCTCTTCTGTCCATCCCTGCATTCACTGGGAGGAAAACTCCTCCTGTCTGTGAGGCAGGAACAGAAGGGAGAAGATGAAAGGGGGAGAGAGAGGGAGCATTTCAGGCTTGTAATTCAGTTACAGCACGGAGAATCAATTCGCTGCAGCTCAGGGGCCTGCTTGTTTCTGCAGGAACAGAGGAATGAGTCCAACAAGGCTGCTGTGACAGTCCCAAAGGCAGGGGAGGATGCCAGGCCAGCCCTTCCCCAGGTGCTGCCTCAAATCCAGCCTGTTGCATCCTGCACACAGGTGAGGKGGGGTTATGGAGGGGGGAGCATGGCAGCTGGTCTGTAACAAACACACTGGGGGAAAAAATCTGATTTTGGCAAGGTTTCTCTGGCTGAAAAGAGAGCAACAATCTCTTGGGGATCCTAGACACACAAAATAGCATTTTTGATGGCCTGGAAGAGGGAGCGTCTGAATGGGATTGCTYGTGGCTGAGCTGAAGGGATGTGGCATCCTGTTTGCTCCAGGTACYTGAGAAAAATAAATTAATCCAGGCTCAAAATTTATCCAGAAATGTACAACAAGAGCAGAGAGAGAATAATGGGGAGGAAATATGGAGCAGAGGGTGAGTTGTTTCCCCCAGCAGTCCCTGTCCTTCCAAGAGTTAGGTGGGTGTCACCATCAGTGATTTTCTGAAAAATCCCTTTGCCCAGGATYCTTCTCCGGGGCAAAAAGCGGACTTCCTTCAATCTGGACAGGCAGAGAAGGATCAGCCCCTTTTTGGGGAGCTGCAAACCCCCGGTGGCCCCGGCCCCGCTGYTCCCCATCCCCTGCAGCTGCGGGATTCGGGATGGCTGCGGTGCAGGGTTCCCTCTGCTGGCCTGAAAACCCCACGGCTCCGAGCCCACGGAGGCTTTCAGCGCAGGAAATCTCTGTTTAGGGACATTTATTGCAATTATTCTATTCAGACATTTATTTATTTTAGTGAATCAAAGGGGAGCGCTGGCCCCAGAGGGTCCCTGACCTTYCCCCAGTGTCAGGACCCAGCTCCTGCCCAGGGCAGCTTCCATTCCCCCAGCACTGAAGCTCCTGATCCTTTCCCCATGGCTCTCCAGAGCTGCCCATCCCAAATAATTCCTGCCTGTTTCTGTCTGATTTAGCAATGCCACTCTCTCCAAATCCCACATGAGCAGGGAGGACACAGGCGACCAAAACCAAAATACAACATCCCMTGTGGGTGGCCAAAATTCAGGTCTGGACATCCCTGGGGGCAGCTGGGGACAGCCAGGAGGACCACAGGCAGTGGACATCCAGGACCTGACCMTCCTGCCTGGGATGAGGGACCTTTCCCTGTCGTCCCTCATGCCACAATCCCTCTGTGGAAAGGAAAAAGTGTGCAAAGGGAACTTATCTACATCTCTAGGAAATGCTAATAATGAAAAGAAGGATTGAAAAAGAGATAAAAGTGCGTGTTTAACTTCACTGAGAGGTATTTAACCAGCCCAAGCAGAAGCACAAGGTCTCAGAGGTCAGAATGAGGAACAACCAACACAAATAAAGGGGAAACTCCACCCCTGTGATTGCACCCCAGTGTCTCTGCTCCATCCTTTGTCCCACACACGAGCACCTGTCTCTCTCCTCCCCTCTTCCAACCTCTGCCTTTATTATTATCAAAGTGAAATTTATGAAGAGCTCGAGGCACTGGCGATTTCCTGGATTTCAATATAACTTCTTGCAATCTTAAGTGAACAGCTTGGTTGCTTCTGCCTGTCAGGGAATTTAAATTGCAAATTGAATAGTGAAATGCAGCAGCCAAGGGTCTGTGTCAGTGACTTTGGAGAGCAGAGATATCGCTTAGCAACTGGAGGCAGGGAGGGATGGAGGCTGCTGGAAACACGGCAGTGGAGGATCTGGATTTTGGGATCCCCTTTGCCCCTGGGATGCCAGAAGAAATAACCCATTGGTGAGCTGGGGGTGTGACTTGGGAAGGAAACACCACAGTCCTGGGCGTGCTCAGCCTGGCAGCTTGCAAGGGGAACTATTTTCTTTGTAGGCACCAGCTCCAGCAGGTGATAGGAAAAGCAGGGCTGTCCCCAGAGAAGCAGGGAAATGGCCARAGCTGGCAGCCACTGGTTGAAATTTCCAGTTTCAGCTGGAAATAAGAACAAAATCTTCACAATCTGGCCAARGACCAGCACTGGGGCCCACGCAGGTGATGGAAACTCTACATGAGAAGTTTTTGGCCATTCATGTGGAGGAGGTATGGCCCAGCTTTGAAGGTGGCCCTGCTTTGAGCTGGAGGTTGAACCAGACACCTCTAGAGGTCCCTTTCAACCTGTGCTATTCAACAATGCCGTCCAATGTCCTTTYTTTTAATTAAAGATGTTAAAAATTGACTTCCACACTGCCAGAATTTATATCAGAGAAGAGTCCTGAGGAATCACCTGAGCCTCCCCCTGCTCCTGGCAGGTTGAGGGACATCCAAAACTGTGCTGTCACCTCTTTATTGGGGCTTTTCTTGCAGAAAGGGACATCCCACATCCCCCATGGACATTCTGTTCCTATCTGYGCTGTTAGAAAATGTTTTCCAATGTTAATCTTGCCTAAATGAGCTTCAGCAAGCTTTCAACCCACTGGCTTGGAGTTATTGCTTAAAAACACAAACCTTCAGTGCAGCCACCAYTTAAAGGCACAGCAAAGTCAAATGTCCTGCAGCAGTGCATTCCACCAGCCTGTTGTGCTCTGAATTAAAATTAATAATGGCTCTTCACAGAGAATCCAACAGGCCAAGAGGGAAGGGACTCTCCTAATCTGTTCTCCCTGATCACAACCCCTGAAATTTGCAAGGAGAAATCACCATTCAAGTCTAMCTCACCCTAAATATCTCCAATAAGCAGAAACAGAGCTCTGCAYTCAGTGAACCTTGTCCAACACCCTGTGATCATGGACATCTTTCCTGAAGAAATTCCACAGGTGAGATTTTCCAGAGCRGTTTCCCTGTAGGACCTGTTGAAGGAGGGAAATAGGCATTGTCCAGGAGCTGTTCATCTCATCCTTTCCATGGATCYGTTCCCAGGTGAGTTGGATTGCTCCATAATGGTGGTTTTTCCTCCTTACAAAAGGATGAAGGAGGAGGAAGGTGCTTGCAGTGCTTATTTCCAAAAAAGCTTTAGGAAAACAAGCCCCAGCCCATATTCTCCAGACAGAGAAATGACCTGTGGGACTGGAAGCTGTAGGACCTCACAGGAAAAGGCCTGGTAAAGTAATTGGAAATAATGGGATTAATTGGAAATAATWTTCCAATGGGAAATATGTGGTTTGGGAAATGCTACAGTCAGCAGGGAGGATATGTTTCCACTGAGGCTGTGCTGAAGCAATTCCTCGGTGTTCTCCTAGGGGGACTACTCTTAGTGTCAGAACAATGTGTTCCTGAGGAGAACAGACCCAGGAAACCTTGGCAAGGAATTTTTGGGTGAGGATCAAAGGACCAAAAGCCACTAGATCATAGAATTATATTGAATTCAGGGCAACCCCAATGTCTGGGAATGACTGGAATCTGACTCCATTGATTCAGGATGCTGAACAATTGCTTTATTAAAACTATATTATATTACAACATTATTATATTATATTATATTATATTATATTATATTATATTATATTATATTATATTATATTATATTATATTATATTATATTATATTATATTATATTATATTATATTTACTATACTAAAGAGATACTATACAATACTATACAAAAGATACTAAAGAGAAACCCATGACTGTCTCTAGACAGTCAGGACACAGCTTTGACCCAACTGGCCAAGGAATCAAAACAATCCTCAGCAGAATCCAAATCACTTCAGGTAAACAATCTTCCTTACACATTCCACATGTGCAAAAACAACAGGAGCAGCAAGTAGAGAGAAGAATTGTTTTCTCCTCTTCTCTCTGTGCTTCTCCAGGAAAAATCCTGTGAGAGAGAATTATGTCTCTCTCTGTTCATCTAATTATTTTTTTTATTTTTATCTCTGTTCAGAGAATGTGAATGCCACAGTGGCTTGGGTCAGAAAGGACCTTAAAGATCACCTGGTTCCACAATGGGCAGGGGTGCCACCTACTAGATGCACATCCAAGGCTATTCAGGGAGTAATTCCTGTATTTCTCCACTGTTCCAGAATAACCCTAAATTATTTCTTCCATTGTAAAAAACACTCATAGGTTGTGACTTAAAAGGGGCAGGGATATTTCTCTGTCCATCCCTCACCCCCATGGGTACAGCATTGTTTGCTGCCTGGCCTCAAATGCTGGCATGGCTTCAGCTGTAGGAACCAGAAAGCCTCACCCCAGAACCAACTGCAATTTCCCAGTCAGTGCTAAATTCCCTGAAATCCCAGATTTCCTCTGGAAGGGTGTTGACATTYACTCAGCTGCTCGTCAAATGTCTGGAGATGTGAACGTCTCAAACAGGAGCTGTTGTCATGGAAGGAACACAAAGACAGGTATTTAGCATGATTTGGGGAGAGGTGTCTGGTGAGAGGGTGTTTCGTGTCTGCCTGCCTTTCCCCAGGAAACAGTTGGTGCCAGGGTAGCACATCAGATGGCAGAGGAGTTTTGTGGGATAAGCAGAGAACATTTAGATGTGGAAGACCAGCAGAGATGTGGAAATTTCCCCTGTCTCTGTCATTCATTTTCTTTCATGGAAAAAAGGATTTGACAGGAGGTTGTAGACAGGTGGGTTTGGTCTCTTCTCCCAGGAAAACTGCAAAAAGATCAGAGGAAACGGCCTCAAATTGCACTAGGTGAGGTTGAGACTGGATTTTAGGGAAAATTCTTCACTGAAAGAGTGGTCAGACATTGGAACAGGCTGCCCAGGGAAGTGGTGAAACAACCACCCCTGGAAGGGTTCCAGAAACATGGATGTGGCTCCTGGGGATATGGTTTATTGGTGGTGAATCCACAAGCCCTGGAAGGATTCCAAAAACGTGGATGTGGCCCCTGGGGACATGGTTTAGGTGGTGGTAAATCCACCAGCCCTGGAAGGGTTCTGAAAACCTGTGGATGTGGCCTCTGGGGACATGGTTTAGTGGTGGCCTTGGCAGGGCTGTTTAATGGTTRGAGTCAGTGATCTTAGAGAGTTTTTCCAACCAGTGATCCTGTGAAGCATCAGTGACACCCAGGTTTGGCTCACCCAGGTGCCAATCACAGCTCCTGAAATGGGGGAAAAMCAGAAGTTTCCAGGAGCCAGCATATTTTCTGTTTCAGGATGAGCTGAGTTCTTTCCTTGTGGTGTAACCCTTAGGAGCTAATTAGTCTTTGTGCCCTTCATTCCCATGGTGACAACACCATTCCTGTGATTTCTTTATYGAGCCTGGGCCTTGGGCTGTTTTTTAGCCTCCATGAACATCTCCAGGTGAGAGAGCTCTTGACACATCCTTCACAAACCGCCTTGATATGAATTATATCCCTGTCCCCAGGAATTCCAGTCCTTAACCCTGACCCTTCAAGCMCCACAGCAGCCTGAGGGAAGTGGAGCAAAATCCTGGGGGTTTCAGAGACCCCAGTGTGTCCATGTCTTGGGTTTCTGTGGTTGAGATGACCCCCAAGGTATTAGAATTTTTTTTTCCCAGGCCTCTGACCAAAGAAGAAGTCGAGATTCCTCRGCTCTGCTTTTCAAGGTTSTTTATTTTCTCTTATCTGTTACATTCTCTCTCTGACCTGCTGAGATCTGTCCAGCAGGTCGGGTTGTGGCACAGTCCCTGCCCTTGGGGTGGTTTTGGCTTTTTATACTAAGAACTACGTGTACTTTATTTACAATAATTTTCCATTACCTATCACCTATGTTAGACAGTCTGTCTCTACTCTAAACCAATCCAAAAATGTCACCATCACAGCAGAAAATGGAGGACAAGAAGAAGGAGAAGAAAGACAGGACACGCCCAGATTCCTCCATCTTGCCTCTTGAACCCCCATTCTAAAACCTCAAAATTCTACTTTTTCACCCTATGACAAATTCACTATCATTCTACTCAAACTCTTGTGGCTTGTAACTCCTCACACAAAGTTGGTGATTGTTTCCATGGGCTAAAATCAAAGGCACAGGTGTTTGTGACTCTGTGCCAAGGTCTCTGAGCCYCCTGCCAGGGTCTGGAATCACCCAGGGCAGCCAGAGCAATGTCCTAGGTCCCGACATCCATGGAGCATGTAGAGCCCCATGTCCATGTGTGTGGCATCACTGGGGAGGTTTGTGCAGTGCTCTGTGCCTGGGCTGGAGTTTCAGAGCCTYGTGAATTTAAATCCCCCACGTCTCATTTTCCAAGAGGCAGCCTCTAAGAGAGGGGCTCTTTCCCTGCAGGCTGAGGTTAATTGGCTTGTGCTTTTAAAAGGATAAAGCTGCGGAGGCTCGGAGTCAGGGCTGTTCTCCAGATTTCCATTATAATCTACATTGCAGGAAAATAGCTTTCCTGATCAAATCATCTGTCCTCTCGGAGCAGAGGATAAAGAGCTGGTGATGTGGGAAATCTGCAGAGGGGGAAATCTGCGGTGCCTCTGCACGACCTTGCTGGACAGAGGAGAAAGAAGACACAAAGACTTTTCTCTGCAGTGAGGAAATGTGAGAGGGGTGCACAGCTGCAGTGAGCAGAATTAGGACAATTCCTGAGCTTGGTGTTATGCACCTCTTGAAAAAAAACCCAAACAAATAGGAAAACAAGATGGTGCACAAGAGTGGGAATTCTCTGGGAAATGATGTGAGTTCTGGGACCAAGCCCAAAAAATTATTAAAACTTGTGGCACTCCTGTGTGACGGTGTTCACAGGGGTCTGAGGATGAGGGAAGAGATGAGGATCTGACTCTATGTTTCAGAAGGCTGATTTATTATTTTATTATATATATTATGTTAAAACCATACAAAAAGAATACAAGAAAGGATTTCATCAGAAGGCTGGCTAAGAATAGAATAAGAAAGAATGAATAACAAAGGCTTGTGGCTCGGACAGAGAGTCTGAGCCAGCTGGGCTGTGATTGGCCATTAATTAGAAACAACCACATGAGACCAATCCCAGATGCACCTGTTGCATTCCACAGCAGCAGATTACCATTGTTTGCATTTTGTTCCTGAGGCCTCTCAGCTTCTCAGGAGGAAAAATCCTAAGGAAAGGATTTTTCAGAAAATATCGTGGCTGCACTCCTGGCCCTTGAAAACTGTCTGAACCTTGTCCAGGTCAAAGACAGTCTCAAACAGCTGTGGGAGAGAGGAAGCAAGAGGTGTCAGTGGGGCCTCCCCAGAGCCAGGGCTGCTGTCTCAAGCTTGTAGCTCATTCCCCAGAAAGCCTGGARTATCCCCTTTCCTGTCAGGACTGGGGATATATGGTTTCCATGCAGCTTTTTTAAAAATTAAAACAAAACCAAACCACCATTATTTTGGCCAAGAAATCAATTTGTTCTGTATTTCACAAAAGCAGCAGCAACCTGAAGGAAGACAAAACAAAGAGTGAGGAYGAGGACTGGGAGGAAGAACAAAGAGTTTTTCACCTCTTCATTCACCACCTGTGAAAAGGGAACAGCAAGATTCACTTCCCAGATTTGTCTACTTCAAACTCTCMATTTTGATATTTTCCTTTGATTTTTCAAACTCTTGACTCTGGTCAGCACCCTGTTCTCCAGGCAGCCTTCATCCCAGCAGAAACTGCAAGGAAAGCTTYTTCCCCAGCCACACACAACCCCACACAACCCTCCAGGTCCTTTCAGCTCCCATCTCTAGGAATTCTCACCAATGCACTTGGCCTTGCACACRTGGCACCTGAACATCCCTGTGGGTTCCCATCCCAGACCCAGCTCTCACAAGCACACAGCACCTTCTACACAACTTCTTTTATGGCACAGGAGGAAAATTCACTCAGAGAAGTTCACCTCACCATTCTAGCTCTCCTGAAAATTCCTTTTTCTAAATTTCTAAAAATCATATAAGAAAAAATTCTTTAGAATTGGATGGGACCAAAACACTCAAAAGCTCAAAGCCTGTGGTGAAATTCCTTGTCTAGCTGGGCTTTTCCAGGTCCAGTTGTGATGGCTCAACCCATTTCCCACAGAAAAAGAGGAGGGACTGGCAGTCTCTGGGAAGAAAACTGCATTTCTCCATCCATCCCCTGTGTGGAGATGGCCTTGGAAAAGAGGAGGATTCTTTGCATTATGTGTGCAGAGGGCYGCAAAGCTCAGGGTCAAGTTTGCCTGGAGCACCTTCCCTTGAGGTTTCTTTTCTGAGGCCACCAGTTCAGACTAGACAAGTGAGTAAAGTACTGAGTGCTCAAGGCTGGGCTGGATGGGGCTCTGAGCAGCAAAATGTCCCTGCCCATGGCAGAGGGCTTGGAATGAGCTGATTTTAAGATCCCTTCCAAACCAAAACATTCCATGATTCCATTCCATGGAAAGGGCCTCGGTTTTCCCTTCTCCTCTAGCTCTTACCTGGCGCACACCAAATCTTGGGTTTCTGTAGCTGAAATGACCCCGAGGTGTTAGAAAGTCTCTTTTTTCCCAGCCCAGCGCTCAAAGAAGAAGTCGAGATTCCTCAGCTCTGCTTTTCAAGGTTGTTTATTTTCTCTTATCTATTCCATTCTTTCTCTGACCCGCTGAGATCTGTCCAGCAGGTCGGGTTGTGGCACAGTCCCTGCCCTTGGGGTGGTGTTGGCTTTTTATACCAAGAACTACGTGTACTTTATTTACAATAATTTTCCAATACCTATCACCTATGTTAGACAGTCTGTCTCTGCTCTAAACCAATCCAGAAGTGTCACCATCCCAGCAGAAGATGGAGGACAAGAGAAAGATGAAGAAAAAAAGAAGAAGAAGGAGGAGAAGGACAGGACATGCCCAGATTCCTCCATCTTGCCTCTTGAACCCCCCATTGTAAATCCCCAAAATTCTACTTTTTCACCCTGTGACAAATTCACTATCATTCTACTCAAACTCTTGTGGCTTGTAACTCCTCACACAAAGCTGGTAATTGTTTCCATGGGCTAAAATCAAAGGCACAGGTGTTTGTGACTCCATGCCAGGGTCTCTGAGCCCCCTGCCAGGGTCTTGAGTCACCCAGGGCAGCCAGAGGAATGTCCTGGGTCCCAACAACCCAACAGCCACATAAATCAGCACCAAGGCTGACAAAAGTTGTGCCTGGTACTACAAGGGGACAGAAAATCCTCCCTTCCTGAGTGTTGCATTTTAATTCTCTGGAAAAATCCCTTTGCCCAGGATTTTTCTCCTGGGAAGCTGAGACGCCTCAGAGAAAAGGGAAAACAATTCTTATCTGATTTGCTTCTCCTGTTTTGTGCTCATGAGGAATGTGTTTGGAAATTGTTTACCCACAGGTGATTGTTCCATTGGATTCTGGTGTGAGTTGTTTTCACTCTTTGGCCAATCAGTGCCGAGCTGTGTCAGGGCTCTGGAAAGAGTCACGAACTTTCATTATTATCTTTTTAGCCTTCTGTAAGTATCCTTTCTCTATTCTTTAGTATAGTTTAGTTTAGCATTCATTAATATAATACAGTATCAYAAAATAATAAATTAGCCTTCTGAGAGCATGGAGTCAGATTCATCATTCCTTCTTGCCATGGGGCACCCTGYAAATACAATACCTGAGCATCCCACTCACCCACTGACACCCAGAGCTGTCACCCACCTCCCCTCTGCTCCTCAGCACTCCAGGGAAGTGCAATCCAAAGGCCRTCTCCACCCCATCCACCCTGTGAACTGTACTTAGAATTGGTAGAAAAACAAATGYTGAGATTTCTCCCTCTCCCACGGCCGTATATTCTCACTGCTGAGCTTCTGCCCATAAAGTTTACAAGATGTTTGCCACAGGGGTGATTTGTATCAGMGAGGATGTTTACCTATGGTAAATCACAGCCTGCTTCTTTGTGTTCTCCTGAAATTTCAATTACTGAAACTATTCCTTTATTTCTTGCTTTGCTGTATGTTATTCTCATTTAGGCAATGAGCAGCACCGTTCAAGTTTGTTCCTGCATGACTCAAGGTTTTATATGACCCTCATTTTGCCTTGATGCTTTATGCTCTGCCTGGGTGTATTTCTCTCCTTGTATTCCCATTTTCTGCTTTGAGCTATTTTATAACACCTTGCTCCTGATGAAATTGCTGCTGCAGCTCCAGGTCAGGTTTTTTGGGTTCAGGAACAGGACTGTGAGCTTTGTGCAAGGTTCCAGCTCTTTCCCCTCCACTTTGCATCACCTTCTGACCCAAACTGCCACATTCCACCCCTGCTGGGGAAGGTGGTGAGGGCTAAAAAAGAGAATTTCCAGGGAGAGCACKGGCAGGGAAGTTTAAGGCTGGAGTGCATTGCCCACCTGGAGAAATGGCTTGGTTGCACTGTGGAGACTTGGCTGCAGAGACTCACAGAGCACGGGACTGATGCAGACCCAAACCCCAACAGGGAAAGCTCAGCCTGTTCTCTAGGACTGATGCAGAATCCATGGCAAACAGAATAATCCTTTTATCAGTTTCCTAACTTGTAAAATTGCTTCCTTCTCCTGGCTGAGCAAGCTTAATAACCATGTCTGGGCCCTAGGTCAGGTGGAAAATCAAGAGTCTAACCTGCCTGACATGGACCCTGAGATCAGCTCAGCTGGCTGGAGCATGGTGCTGATAATGCCAGGATTGTGGGTGAGATCYCTGTGTGGACCATTCACTCTAGAGCTGGACTTGATGATCCTTGTGGGTCCCTCCCAGCTCAGAATATCTTATAATTCCATGTCCAAGCCATCCTGATTGGTACCTGAGTGCTGTTTCTCTTTCTCAGTCCTTTTAACATTTTGCAGGGGCTCTGCTATGAGACCTCTCCATTCTCACACCCAYTTTTGCATGATTTCCACGCAGCTTTTTTTGAATTAAAACAAAACCAAACCCAAACCACCATTATTTTGGCCAAGAAATCAATTTGTTCTAATTATTGTGGTGCTTAACAATCCCTTGTCTGTTTTGGAGCATAGCTCTGACCATAGCACATCTTGGCCCCTTGCCTGCAGTTATTGTTGTCTGAGATAATGTTTATGATTGAGTTCAGCGAGTTGTGCATTTCCTTATCTTTCCACATGTCTGTGAATGCCAGTATTTGGAGTCAATCCAACAGAATCCCGGGATGATTTTTCAGAGACAAGCCAACAAGAGAATATGAAAAGGGAAAATGTGATGGCAAGGGCGAGAATATGAAATTTCTTCTACAGATGCACCGTGTTTGATAAACCCTGGGCATTGCAAGCTCTGAATTGTGGGGTCCAGAAAGAGCCTAAACAAGACACAAAAATGYCCTGTGTGCACTGGGACATAATGGGAAATCTCCTTGTCCTGCTGTGTCCTCTCCACAAACACAGAAGAGTAGAAAAAAGCTCTGGAAAAGAAACTTAATGAAACAAATTATTCCAATACAGTTGGATTTCGCATCAATTATAGAACATTGAAGTMATTTTGGAGGCAGGAACATCAGTGATTGTGGTTCTCTGAGCTGTTGTGCAAACTTCAGGATATCCTTAAATGATGTTGCCTATTYCCTCAGCAAATGGGAATATCAGTATGACTGAGCAGAAATATTTGCTATCACCACGTGCAAAGTGCTTTGAGATCCTGGTGTGAAAGAAATGGAAGATGAGCAAAGCATCTTCCTCACTAAACTCCTTAGCCATGGTAATTCTACACGGTCATCATTCACAGGAAGAATGCTTTATTTGGGAAGGAATAATCACATCTTGCTGCCAAAACATGAAATCCAATTATGCTGTGAACTAAAGGCTGTTTTAAAGGGTTTATAATTTCTCAGCTTTATCCTCATCAGGATATAAAGTGGGTTTTCTTCCCTTCCTTCCTTCACTTTTAGAAGGGCTKAGTCCATTTCCATCTTCCCTGAGTGACAAATTTCCCTTCTCAATGGCAGAGTTAACAGTTGGACTTTGCTTGGGATTTTGCCTCACATCTTCACTATTTTCCCCCAAAAATCAAAGCAAACCTATGGGCCTTACTCTGGTTTTATTGTTTCCCACTGMATATGAAATGCAAAACCATGGGAGTGTTGAAATTGGGAGATCCTGCCTGTTTCATCCTCTTGAACAGACTTTGTGGCTAAATATTGGATCCAGTCCCTGGAAAATATCCATCCATGGGGAAATACTTTTTTTAAAGCAGTTATTTAAAGAAGTGGTGCTTCCTTTCCTTTCCTTTTTCCTTTTCTTTTTCCTTTTCTTTTTCCTTTTCTTTTTCCTTTTCTTTTTCCTTTTCTTTTTCCTTTTCTTTTTCCTTTTCTTTTTCCTTTTCTTTTTCCTTTTCTTTTTTCTTTCCCCTTTCCCCTTTCCCCTTTCCCCTTTCCCCTTTCCCCTTCCCTTCCCTTTCCTTCCCTTTCCTTTCCTTCCCTTTCCTTTCCCCTTTCTATTTCCTTCTGTCTTGAACAATAAACAACATAGCTCCCTAAGAATGGAAATTTTGTGTTTATGGTGTGTCAAACTCCACTCTATCCACAACTTTAAAACAGAAGGACTAAAGGCTCATCAGTGCTKAGAATTTAAAGGCAGGAGAATGGGTTTTTTTTTTTCCTGTTGCTGCCATAGATTTTTATTAAAAACACAGGTTTGGGAAACATATGGGGTAAAGGTGCTCCTTGAGGTGAGACAACAGGGAGATGGGGTCAGGGTGGGATTTGGTAAAATTCTGCTGCTCTAGAGAAGGACTTGTCATACATGAGATGAAAGAATCTCATCAGTGGAAAAGGCAAGAAACTGATRTTTTAAAGACTGGTTCAGGATAAGAAACTGCCCTGGTGGCATCGGTGTGCTTAGGGAGGTTGGCAAGGAGGCGATGGCAGTGCTAGGGCTGGCTGAAGAAATGCATTTGTCAGGAACTAATTAGGTGGAAAGGACCCTGCCTTCCTGTCTTTACAGCCCTAATTTCCAGTGAGTGAGGAAGTCCCTTGCTGGGTTAAGCCTCCCTCTATTAAACCCTGTCTGTGTAGACTGTAAATCCTCTCAACCAGGCTGAGCCTAAGCTCAGGACGGCAGTGGAGTGTCACAGGTGCAGCCAGACCTAGTTCCAGTTCCAGGCAGCTGCAGGAGAACCCAAAGCCAGCCCTGTCAGCAGGGACAGATGTGCACAGACTTCTGACASCTGTGCCTTGTGGAGTCCACCTGCCTTTTCCCTTAGAATGAAATGGGGAGCTCCTGACCCCCAAACTGGACTCCAAATCCAGCGTTCAGAGCTCCCAGGACTACTGAAGACACTCCTGTGCCTTCAGCCACAGAAACCTCTGGCTCCTCCTGCTCCTGCAGTTGCAGTAGCCTGGTCTGAATCCCGTGACAGCTGGAAAGCTCAAGATGGGTGAGCTACTTGCCTTTCCTCCCTGATTCCTTGATTCATTAGTTAATGTCTGAAAAGCACTTTGGAGCTCAAGAGTGTTAAGTGCTATTATTATTAGAGACCTTTCATATGAATGTTGATTGAAAATGATAATTGTTACCTTTCTACCTTTCATTCTTTTTTTTTAATTTTTTTTTTCACATTTTTATTAAAGAGAACAGTAACTGGCTTCCCCAAGAGGTGGAAAGGAAGAGTTGGATGTGCTACTGACACAGAAGATGTAGTCCTGATGGAGGACACAAAGAATGGAAAAAAATGGAAAAACAGGATGGGGGTTTCCATTTCCAGAGGATGTAACAGAATTTATGGAACAAGGCTTGTACTGTTTGCCCATTCCAGGCCATTTCAGTTCCTCTTATATGAAAGAGAAGGAATGATTTGGTTGTGTTTTGCCAGTGGTTCAGCTGCCCTCTTGCAGGCATTGTGTCCTGGGGTGTCCAGGCTGGGTGTCCTGTCTGACACTGGGCAGGGAATGGATGTGTTGGATGTCTTGTTCCCTGCATGGATGCCTCCCAAACCCCAGCTCCACAGACTAAGCTCCATCTTTATCAAACCAAGTCAGAAATGGCTGATGTTGCACCTACTTCAAAGACAAAGTCAGCATTGAAGTGTTTCTTTGTTCCCTTGTTCCTTTGGTCCTTAGGCCAACAGATAAAAATCAGGGCAGGGGCCCAAAGACTCTGCAGGCTCCAAATCCATGGATATTTCTGAGCTTGGCAGGGTGGGACCTTTAGGGAAGCAAATTTAACTGGCACTGTGTCTTGGATGGTGGTGGACTACAGACCTCTTAAGGTCTTTTACAYCCTAAATTATTCTGTGATTCTTAGTGCAGGAAGATAAACTGGACCTCTGGATATCCATGMCTTCCTGCTGGCTGTAAAGGGAGACAAGTAAAGGACTAATTCAGACAGAGAATTCTACACCAGAGACCTGTGAAGGTGTGGGTTCATTATCATGCAACCAAGTTTGAATGTCTTTTCACAGCTGTAAATCAAGATAGGCTTGTAAGTGGGAGAGTGGAAAGCAGGGCTTGCCACCAGTGATGGTTGAATCATCCCCAGGAGGTCTTTCTCCACCAGGAGTAGGTAGAGTTTGGATAAATGGAATAAAAATCCTATTTYTGCATGGAGAAAAAGAAGGAAAATAATCTATCCACCGTCTTCTGCCTCTAGGAAGTTTTGCCATGATGGGTTTGAAGGATTTGAAGGTTCTAACTTGAAGCTTTAGGCAGAAAATCCTGAGTTTGCTTGAGTTGTATCTGTCCAGTGCTTCCCTGACCTTCCTGGATGCTCAAATGGCTGTTCTGACCCACCTGGACTCAGGGGAAAGTGAACTCTGAGACCTGGAACACGTGGAGGACAAGCTGCAGATCTGCAGCTGGAAATGCCCAGCCCATGGAAGGAAAGATGAAATTTCCTCCAGGGCACTGTCCAGCTCCAGTTTAGCAGTTCCAGCTCCAGTTTAGCACACTGGGAACAAGCCTGACTGCCCAGGTTCAGCTGCATCCATGTCTTGTCTGCCTCCACACCGTCATCTTCACCCCACATGGGATTTCCATGGAAAGAAGCAGAAGAAAATGACCCAAAACAGAGGCCATCCTTCGCAAGGATTCACATTCCATGGGGACCAAGACTGCCAGCATTCCACTCTCCTGAGAGGGGCAGGAAGGTTTTTCTGGGACCATGGGAACAGCCAGGCCTCTCCTGGCTCTAGGACAGGTGGGACCAACCACGGGCACAGTGCAAAACTGGTGTTTAAACAGAGGCTCTTCCCCTGRAGCCTTAGAGTCACTTCCACCCTGGATCCCTCACAGCATCATTGTCCTCACATTTTCCAGCTTTGTTTCCCCTCTGATGCCTCCACCAGGCTGGAACTCACCTTTCAATCTCCCAGGTGGAAGCAAGAAACAAAGTGAAAAACCTGTTCCACTTCCCCACTGATCATCCCTGCCCAGATCCTTTCACTTTGGGTTAATGGGACCCAGAGATGCTCATTTTGCACAGCTGTGGAGTAAAATCATCTACACAGACCAAAGATATTGCTCTCACAAAAATAAATTTGCCGAACTGCTATTGCCCTATCTTCCCRTTTTCATCGAGCTGGGGTTGCATTAACATTAATGAGATGTTAAAGGAGAAGGGGAAAAAAAAGGAAGAAAGAAAGTCTTCCTGAGCAAATAATAACTACTCAGTCATAATTCAGAGGAAAATTATGGCTCTGTTACATGTTTGAAACTTTCCACTGTATTTCACTCCTGCTTTTGCTAAATTATGTGCAAATGATGGAAGTCCATACATACACATGAATGTGCCTTGCAAAGTTGAAATGTTTTCTTTGCCTGGAAATTATTTCCTTTTCCAGTAACTCTCTATCTTGTTTCTTTCCCCTATTCTCTTTCTGTCCATGCAGTGCAGATGAGAGGAAATTCCTCTTTCTTCCGAGTTCCAGCCTTGCTTAACTGGGACAAAGAACTCATTTCATGACTCAGTGGAAGGGACATCAACTGAGATTCTTGGACTACAGAAGAATAATCCCAGAAATCCAGATCTCATTGCATTGTTATTTTTGTCAAGATTGGAAAATGGCAACASCACTCAGTTGAACTCTATCAATTTTTCTTCTCTGCATCCTGGCCCAGAAAAGCTTTGGTTTACTTTCAGTCTATTTTCCTGTTGTCCTGCAGGTTCTCAATCACCTGGAAAATACAGAGTGAAGCAGCGAAAGCTACAGGTGTAAAGAGAAAATTGTAAGTTGTTTTGGACTTTCTTGATGAAGAGTCTTAGGGGGAGTTATTCTGGTGTTATGGATGGGCTCAGCTTGTGCACATCACACCAGGGACCTGACAAAGTGCTCTGAGAGAGGGCAGCCAAAGCCAAAGGTAATTCCCACCTTTCCAGCTTCAGAAAAACTCTCTGACAGCAGCAGATCTGAAGGAGAGCTGCTGAGACAGACACCTCAATGATGTGTCTGTTCTTGTTTCTGTAAAAACACCGRGCTGCTCAAAAGCACACGGGTTTTGTAGGGAGAAAATAAAAGAGTCCAAGCTGGGATTTCCCCTTCTCCCAGGAAAAGGAAAACAAAACAAAACCAACCCCAGAAAACCTCATGGCAAAGTCTTTCTCAGGGAAATCAGGTTCCTCTATTCTCCTGGGACAAGAAAGGCCTCAACACAACATCTCCCTTTCATCTGGCTTGTGGTCACCTCTGGTCACCTTTTCCTGCCACGGTTTCCATGTGTTTTTGGAGGCCAGGGAATGTGGGAATACCTCAGGAACGCTCATCCTTTGCTGACAGAAAAGCAGAGCAGCCCCATATCAGAGATGTGCCCTGCATTTACCCCCAGGAGCTGAAAAAACTATTCCAGCCCATACAATCCACAGCTCACCAGGAGASAGATATGCAGTAATAATTAATAATTTAATTTTAAATTTAATTTWAAAATAAATTAAAATTTATCTAAGTTTTTAAAATATAAAAATTTGTAATTTATTTAAATAGTTAAATTTTATCTTATGTAAGAKAAATATATTTATTATTAAATATATATAAATGTATATAATTTATATATAATAGATTTAAAATACATTATATTATACATAAGTTTATATATATAATTTATATATAAATAAATAAACAATATACATATAAATGTACATACAATTTTTTATATATATTTTTATATATATATATATACATTTTAAAAACCTTTATTATTATGAAATTATAAAGGGTTTTGTTTGGGAAAATGACATAGTGATCAAGTTCCACAGTAATAATTCCCCTGTTTAATCTTCTGCAACCCACAGAACTTATCTCTAAATGTGAATAACCACGGACTTGGGGTGCTGCATGGAGCATGTGATGCTCTGGACCTGTTTGAAACCCCATCTGAGGCCTGAGAAAGCAATCTTGGCTTCCTTGTGAACTTTAGCCCACGATGCCTTCCTGGGCTTTGGCCACAGATTTTTCCTGCACTGAGCCTCAGGACTCCTCAGAAAGTCTGGAATTTGCTCCCATTGCTGCTGCAAAGAAGCTGACTGAAAACATGATCCTGTTCTACCTCGTTTTATACAAACCATCTTTTCTCTTCATTTACCCAAAGCCTCCGTTTGAAATCTCTGGCCAGATCCACTCCAGACCGGAGGCCACGGGTTCATTCTCAACTTCTTCATTTTTTAATAAACTTCTCAGTAAGCCTCACCTCAGTTTCAAAGCTGGCTAGAGCATCCCTGAGCCCCGGGGCTTTGCAGAGCTTTGGCTTTCCAAATGAAAGCCTGATGCTGGCTCATTGTTCCACAACCCCTGCTCCAGCCTGACCTAAGCCCCAAAGCCTAGGATGCAAGGCAGTGTCAGGATTACTCCTGCCTTTGGCAGGGAAAACACATCAGAAAAGAACAATTAACACTTTGTTAATGTGCCAAGGAACAGACTGATCTGCGTGCTGGCCAAAGGCAACAGAGCGACTGCTGTTTACCTTGATGTGTCTGYGCTGCTGTGCAGCAGCTCTGATAGCACAGCTTAGTCCCAGCCTTAGAGCACAATGACAGATGAGAGGTCCTCCTCTAATTTCCCGTCCTCTCCRTTAGCAGGGAATGCAGATAAAGCCAGCAGCAGAACCCTGCAGTCCCGGCTCCTACCTGGCAGATAATAATGCAAATTACAGCGACAAAAAGTGGCGAAAATCCGCGGCAGGAAAATAGATGAGTAGGGCTGATCTGGGCTCCGTGGGACAGCACCAAATGCCACTCCCGAGGGAGGCTCAGGTTCTGCTCAGATCTCTGCTGCTTTCACCAGGCATTAACATTCATTCCCATCTGGGATTGCAGGCTGCCATCGGAGCCCTGGGATGCTGCTGTCACCAAATGTGACACAATACCTCATCAGAGAATAAAGGAGTTTTTGCAAGTCTCTCAAAAACTATTTCTGCCTTCGTGCTCTGCATCCTGTGCCTGGCTGGGAGAGTTGAAAGGAGTCTGATACTTAGGGCAGATCCCAGATTAGGGTCAGCAGATGTCTCTGCATCCCACTTCACATCATCATCCTGCCTGCAGTCCCTCCCATAAACCCTTCTTCATCTGGACAATTTAATACCAAACAGGGAATATTCGACTCAGATCAGCCCAATTTCCCTGCTACCTCCCTTTTACCCCAGGCTGTTGCTTTCCTGCCACTCTGGGATTGTTCCCCCCAAGGATGTACCCACTGTGCTCTCRGGGGTCTCTGTGGTCAGGATGACCCCAAGATGTGTTAGAAAGTCTCTTTTCTCAGCCCAGCAACCGAAGRAGGAGTCAGGATTCTTCTGTTCTGCTTTTCAAGGTTGTTTATTCTTTGTTATCTATAATATTCTTTCTCTGACCCACTGAGGTCTGTCCAGCAGGTYGGGTTGTGGCACAGTCCCTGCCCTTGGGGCAGTGTTATCTTTTATACTAAAAACTACATGTACTTTATTTACAATAATTTCCCAATACCTATCACCTATGTTAGACAGTTTATCTCTACTCTAAACCAATCTAAAAGTGCCAACATCACCCAGAAGATGGAGGCTAGGAAGAAGAAGGAGGAAGACTGGACACGCCCAGATTCCTCCATCTTGCCTCTTAAACCCCAGTTCTAAAAATCCCAAAGTTCTACATTTTCACCCTGTGACAAACTAACTATCATTCTACTTAAACTCTCGTGGCTTGCAGACTCTCATATAAAGGTTGGTAATTTTTCTCCATGGGCTAAAATCAAAGTCAGAGGGGCCTTGGTCTCTGTGCCAAGGTCTCYGAGCCCCCTGGCAGGGGCTGGAGCCATCCAGGACAGCCAGAGGGATGTCCTGGGTTCTGACACTGGATAATTCAGTGATTCCTGGAGAGAGAGGGGCCAGTCCTGTCCTGCTGAATCCACGGTGGGATTGCTCTGCCCACAGCAGGAATCGCTGCTTTTGCTCCTCTCTCTTTTCATTTTGGCTCAGGCCCTCCCTGCCAAGCCTCGGAGCTGAGGAGAGGCAGTGATTGATCRGGGGAAATTTCACCAGCAAAGATGCAGTCCTGCAACCTTCACTCGAGATGGAATGGAAGTCACCAGGATAATAAAGATGGATAGGTGGATAGACAGACGGACAGATATGGAGATAGACAGATAGATAGATGACAGCTTGAATCCTCTATGTTAAAATCGTGGACAATCTGTCACCCAGCCTCCCTTCCCTTTTTTATCCCTCCCCTTTCTTAAATTACGCCTATTACTCTGGTGAAATTTATTACAATGTAAGAAATAATGACTTTTTAAAGATATTTTTTACTTTTTATGCAGAGGTGTGAGGGCTCCCTGAAAACAAATGGATGAAGATGTGAAAGCTTATTGGATTGTCACGTCGGATACATTATCCCCAGGGCTCTGAATGAAGAATTAGACCATGGAGATCTTATTTGACATTAGATGTTTCAATTTCTCCAAGAACATTAGGCATGTTGGATTCAGCACTGAATTCAATAATAAACAACAAGCATTGACCCTCCCCCCGTCCCCTTTTACCCCTTAGCATTTTAAGTCCAAGACATGCTATTAAGATTTATTTTACATTTTTATTATTGYGCTCACAAGGAAAGGGAGATCATATTTGCATAATTCATTTTTATACAAACCTCTCTGTATTACTTACAGCTGCCCATTCTCCCCCCCTCTAATATATGTGTTTATGTGGCAGTAAAACAATGACATTGGAACAACACACTGGGAATTATTTACTCCAACCCTGCAGGTATTGCTGTCTATTTATTAACCCCTGGGAATTATTTTGATGGAAATCCCTTTGGGTAATGCTCATCAAGAGGCTGAGGTTAGGCAGTCTGTTCCTAGAGAGGAGGCAGGAGTTTAACATCAGCCCCTCTTGGGGTGGTCAGGGAGTGGCCACTTGGCCATGGAAGCAGTTTGGGCATTTTTAGGGCTGGATCTGGCTGGGACCAAGGTGCAGGATGAGTGCTGGGACAGGTTTCCTGGGGTGCTGAACGTGGGGATAGGCACTGGATCACCCAGCATTGTACAGAATTTAGAGCTTTCCCCATGGATTTCTCCATATCCTCTGGACCAGACCACCACAGCCCCACACAGCAGTGCCCTGCTGAGCCTCACCAGACACAAATCCAGGTTCTCCACACCACCTCAACTCCCAAGAGCTGCTCAGACCTTCCCTTGCCAGACAGTTTTATTCTCTGGGAGCTCTCCTGGTCCTTTCCCAAAGGAGATGCCCACTCCCCCAAACACACCCAGGGAGCTGCACCCCAAACTCCCCATTTTTTTCTTTATTTTCACACTCTGCACTCACTGGTGGTGCTGGTGGTGCTGGTTGAAGGTGGTTGTCATGGAAACTCCCTTTTCTCTTTCTGCTAATTCTGCAGGATTTCATTCTACGGCATCGATCTGTGAACGTGCCTCCTTTTCTTGCTCACCCTTTAAAATAACAGCTATTGGGAATATTTGAGGAATGTAAAATTTGCCAGGCCAGGGGGCTTCTCAGAGTGGTTGATATTGAAATTATATCTACATCCAATAGCTGCACCCTCCAGCTGCTTTCAAAGGAAGTCTCAAGGAGGAAGAATTTCCTGACCAAAAGGTTTTTCCCTCAACCCAGTGGGAGCAGTGTTGGGTTCTGCCCCTCATGCCTGTCCAACCTACAGAAATTCCCACTCTTTTTCTCCTTCACAGCCTAGTCCTCCTCTGAGACCTAAATTCATGGTATTTTTGACATCCTGGCACAGCATCTCCCACATTTTAGCTGTGGAGAAACCAAACTCARCATTTTAGTTTTTCACTTCACCATTTCTCCACTCAGTTGGGAAGAGGCTTCAAATTCCCTCTAATATTCAGAATTAAATCTGTGATTCACTTTATTAAGTGCTATTTTAGATATGTTCTTTTACTCTCTAAAACACCTTTCCTGATGTTTTCCAGGGTCTTTGTCTGATTGTGAGCATGAAGACAGGGTGTGTCTGGTGAGGAGGGACAAATGAGGAGGGACAAGCTCTTTTTGACAAATAATCCACTCATTTCACAGAAATTTCCAGGAAAATAAAAAGGAAAAAGAAAACCAGGTTTTAGACCTTTCTCTCTTAAAAGACCCACAGATGAGGGATCCCCCCAAAAGCAGGAGAATCATATTATTAAATTATTCCATCAGAGGCGTGGCAGATGGATCTGGATTTCTTCACTAGAGGAAATTTATTCTTAAAATCTCTCTCCAGCTTGTTTCTCTTTCCTAAAAWCATGGGTGGCCAGTTTTAGGCTGCCATCAGAGTCCCCTAAGGTGAACACAGACATTTTCTGTGGTGTTTGAGGTCAGGGGAACAACGAGGAGCAGGGACTATCTGCACTCCAACATGCTGGATTTAATGACACTTCYATCAGGGAACGCTCCCCAGAGCGTCCCTCACATCTCTCCTGAAGTCAAATTGAAAATTTATTCACCCAGCTGGGGATTTATCTCACCTAGCCTCTCCTATTTCAGTGTAAGCATCACCCTCTGAGCCAGCTGCTCTTTATAATCAGGGGAGAGAGATGGGCACTTCCAGAATGAGATTTGTCTGCCCTGCTTTCGACAGCTCTGTCTCCAGGCGAGATGCTCTGAACACCAGCAGGGCACGTTTCTCTCCCAGAGTGATAAAAGGGCTTAGAAATGCTGTCAAAATCCTGTTGTGGGACAAAGGGAATGTTGGAACCCAGGACATTCCTCTGGCTTCCCTGGAGGACTCCAGACCCTGGCAGGGGGCTCAGAGACCTTGGCACGGAGTCACAAACACCTGTGCCTTTGATTTTAGCCCATGGAAACAATTACCAACTTTGTGTGAGGAGTTACAAGCCACAAGAGTTTGAGTAGAATGACAGTGAATTTGTCACAGGGTGAAAAAATTGAATTTTGGGGATTTAGAGTGGGGGTTCAGAATCCAAAATGGAGGAATCTGGGCACGTCCTGTCCTTCTTCTTGTGTGATGGTGTTCATGGGGGTCCAAGGAAGAGGGAAGAGACAAGGATGTGACTCCATGTTTCAGAAGGCTGATTTATTATTTTATGATGTATATTATATTAAAACTATACTAAAAGAATAGAAGAAAGGATTTCATCAGAAGGCTAGCTAAGAAAAAAAGGGAAGAAAGGAATGATAACAAAGGTTTGTGGCTCGGACAGAGAGTCCAATCACAGATGCACCTGTTTGCATTCCACAGCAGCAGATAACCATTGTTTACATTTTGTTCCTGAGGCCTCTCAGCTTCTCAGGAGAAAAAATCCTAAGGAAAGGATTGTTCATAAAAGATGTTGGTGTCATTCTTGTCCTCCATCTTCTGCTGGGATGGTGACACTTCTGGATTGGTTTAGACCAGAGACAGACTGTCTAACATAGGTGATAGGTGTTGGGAAATTATTGTAAATAAAGTACAGGTAGTTCTTAGTATAAAAAGCCAACACCACCCCAAGGGCAGGGACTGTGCCACAACCCAACCTGCTGGACAGACCTCAGCAGGTCAGAGAAAGAATGGAATAGATAAGAGAAAATAAACAACCTTGAAAAGCAGAGCTGAGGAATCTCAACCTCTTCTCTGAGTGCAGGGCTGGGGAATAAGACTTCTAATACCTCAGGAGTAATTTCAGCAACAACAAATCTGAGAAGGGAAGACCATCTATCCGAGCTAAAAACTTACACCAGTAAGTGTTTTAACAGTCTAATAGTTCAAGTTATCTGATAAGTACGATAAAATTTCATTAATGATGTTGTTCAAACTGCTGTACAGAGCCATTCTTGCCTTCCCAGTGTCCACCCCCACCTCTGGTGTCCTGCTGACCCTGCTGTTGGAACCCAGGACATCCCTCTGGCTGYCCTGGATGGCTCCAGCCCCTRCYAGGGGGCTCAGAGACCYTGGCACAGAGCCCAAGACCCCTGTGACTTTGATTATGACCCATAGAGCAAATTRCCAYCTTTATATGAAGAATTACAAGTCAAGAGAGTTTAAGYAGAGTAACAGTTATTTTGTCATGGGGTGAAAAATAGATTTTTGAGGTTTTTAGMATGGGGGCTCGGGGTCCCAARATGGAGGAATTTGGGCATGCCCTGTCCTTCTTCCTTCTTCCTCCTAGCCTCCATCTTCTGGGTGATGYTGGCACTTTTGGATTGGTTTAAGGTAGAAGCTCACTGTCTAACATAGGTGATAGGTMTTGGGAAGTTATGGTAAATAATGTACACGTAGTTTTTAGTAYAAAAAGATAACACCACCCCAGRGGCAGKCAGAGTGCCWCTGTCTGACCTGCTGRACAGACCTCAGCAGGCCAGGAGAAAGAATTTTATAGATAAGAAATAATAAACAACCTTGAGAATGAGAACAGAAGAATCCTGACTCCTTCTTYRACTGCCAGACTGGGAAAAGAGACTTTMTARCAGATCTTGGGGTCACTCTGAGCAGCAGAGCTTCTGGGACCCTGCCAGTGTTCCTCTTCATCCCAGAGTGCACAGATCCAGTGTTTCTCCATGGAATGAGGAGGGAGGATTAAAAGCCATCACCACCGTGAGCTCCTCCCTGGCAGGGGTGTGATGGCCATGCTGGGGTTCCTTCTCCTCACTCTTGGTTTGTCCATCCCCCTGTGCCCACCCAGGGCTGGGGTTTACTGGGCAGTGGCCGTGGGGGTGTCCCCAGCGCTGAGCTCAGGCACAAGACCCTTATCCATGGGACACTCGTGGTCACAGGGACACCTAGCTCTGGGCACAGCACGTTTAGAGACACCCTGAGCTCCCCCAGCATCAGGTCAGATCAAAGCCTGTGGCCTTTCACTATCAGTGGCTAAAATCACAYTAGTTGGGCTGCAAAGGACAGCAGAGATGTCCCAGGGATCGTATCCAGTGTTATTCCCAGTGGCATTAACCACAGGGCACTGACCTCTTCTTGTTCATGACCACTGTTCCATTCTCTCCAGCGTGCTCCAGCCATTCCTTCTCTGGTTTGTTTTTTTTTTTTTAAACACTAAGTTGTGGAATAAATCAGACTTAAATCAGGTTTCAAGTGATCTGTGGCAGCCTTTGCTCCAGCCCCATCAGGGTCAATAGAGAAAGTTCTCATGTCAGAGTTAGATGAAGTTGCTCTGCAGGAGAAGCATTTTCTTTGAAAACCTCTACAGCTTGATACTAATGGTGAAATGAGAAACATCTGCTCCATTGCTAAAGTTGATTCTCAACCCTTTACACTCAGCAACTGTTACAAGGAGAGGTTTCAGGTGCCCTGAGCATTTATCTCCTGGCACAAAAGAGAGGTCAGAATCCAGTGTTAGCTCCACTTATCTGTCACCAGCATTGATGGGAAGCCTGCTCTTCCCSCAGCACACGGAATTGCATTTCATGGACACGGGATTTGAGAAAGCATTACCTTGGAGTTTGATCCTGCCTTGTTTCAGAGCATGCAGAGATGTGCCTTCAGCTTTGAAGGGAAAAGGAGAAGGCACTTAATCAATAGCCATGTGAGTGATAAGCACATAAAAAAGATGAGCTTGGCCAGCCTGTATAATCGTCAGCAGGACCAGATGGGAAATGTATTATTCAGGAAGAAAGATGACCATGGTGGGGATGGTTTTTATGAGGGTCAAGACTGCTTGAGGAATACTCAGTTATCTCATGGAGCTTCTTACCTGGACCATTCACAGCTCTTTCTTAGGATGAGGAGGGAAATAGCAATGAATATTTTTGGCTGAGTCCTGGAGAGGACAGAAACAGAATATTTTGACTTCCAGGATCTCGTGTCCAGAGCACAGGAAAAGTCAGAAACCAGGTGTTTTTAACTTCCAAAATCTGTCCAGAGCACAGGAAAAGTCAGAAACCAGGTGTTTTTAACTTCCAAAATCTCCTGTCCAGAGCATACACACGTGCAGAGGCTATAAGGATAATGCAATAAAAATTTTTTTATTTTTTTAAATTTTTTTTCTCTCCCATGACAAACACTTTTACGCTGGTGCAGTGTTGCTGTAGGACTGGAATCAAACAGSCTGAAATATGTAACCTGCTCTCAAAGAACCTTTTCTTCCTCCACCAACGCCAGCAGCTCCTTGTCAGGTTTAAACCTGCCTGACTTTAGCCTTGCTGCAGCTGTGCAGTGCTGAGTGGAGAGGAATACTCAGGATGCACTTCCAGCTCCAGCTGTGCTTCTTGAAGTGGTTACAACTCCCAAAGGCACCTGCAGCTCTTTATCACCTTCCTTCTGCTTCCTCCAGCTGATCAGCCCAAGTGCTGGTGTTGCTCCTTCCTAACTCCCCACCTTTGATACGAAGTGGAGCAGCAGAAATTCACTTYTGGAAGTGTTTTTTAAGCAGCCTGGCTCACTTTGGCTGTGACAGGTTGGGGAGCAGGATCACAGACAGCCAGTGCCTCTTGGATAGGGATGAGGTGATCACAGCCTCCAGCTGAGAGCATGGCAGAGGCAGGGCTCACTTCAGATCACTCAGAGGGATGCTCATTCCAGACAGAGAGCATTAAATAGTGCAGGGCTGTTTAAGCAGCTCCCTTCAGTACCAAATCCACGTTGTTGTTTAAAAAAAATTAAAGTAC
>JACDOX010000253.1:322968-348566 GCA_014549065.1 Cardinalis cardinalis
CTAAGGAATAAAAGTGAGGCTGTTTAGACTTTAGGAGCTATTTGCCCTGTCCCCAGACAAAACCCCATAATCTGGTGGACTTCCCTGCCAGAGGCTTTGCAATATCTGGGAAGCAGGACTGAGCCAGAGAATAAATATCCTGCTCAAAACTGGTCAGAACTTTACATGGCCATGGTCAGACTTTGGTATGAATTGTTGGAGGGAAAGTGGACTGTAAAGGGGGAACAATAATCTGTGTTTATGACAAGTCTGAGAGAACCCCTCTGTAAATTCATGTCYGTGTTGACTTGCACACCCTCCCCTCACTCTTAACCACTCCTCCTTTGATCCTGAGCAGCTCCTGCTGCTGGCAAAGGGAAGTGGAGTTCTGGCAAGTTTGGAAGTGACTGGCAGTAAGGCACACAAGTCAACCTTTGCTCTGAGAGAACTTTCACAATATGAGTTTTACCCCTCATTGGGATGAGTGCATCCCATTTGTCCCAAACCCAAGYGCCTGCATGGGTTTCTCATGTCCTTTTGCCCTCCAGAATGAGTGCCGGGAGAGCCCCAGTGCAACCCTTGAAGCTGGCAAACCTGGGGGCTGAAGTGCCCCATTCCCAGCTGACCTTGAGCTTCTCTTGGGACTGAACCAAGAGCTCTGTGCTGGAGGGAGAAACCCCTCGTGAGCCAAGAGGAAATCTGTCAATAAYGGGAAACCACAGCCATTTAGCATCAATCATAATAATTGATTCTGCCAGGGAGGAGGGCAGGGGGAGGGARCTGTTGGCTGGGGGACCTGGGACACATCACATGTCCCTGGGACCGGGGCTGTTCCTGCACTTTAACACGGCTGGAGCAGAGCRAGGAGCCATTAATTGACTTTTAGCTCCAACTGTAATCCTGATGTCTCTTGGATGTCAATTAACCGCCACTAATAGGTGGCTAATTGCATGAGATGGCCTTTCAAATGAGATGTAAGACACAGACCCAACCACTGTGGTCATTAAGGGTCCTTCTGCACATTGCACAGGAGCAGGGGATGCTCAGGGCACTTTTCTCTGGCTCTTTTCCAGTGTCTTTCATTACATCACACCCTRTGTCTGCACTGGATAATCTTTTACTCAGGCTCTACCTTCATTATAGYTCTTTTCTTGTGCTTTTATCCATCCAGGGGGGTACAGAGTTGTATTATTGCCATTTTATTTAAAGGTCAAGGCAGAATACCTCACAGGTGCGTGTTATGGAGTCTCACAAAAACACTGTCYTTCAATACAGGACAGGGTGAGAAAAGCATCTCACAGCTCCTCCCATGAGCTGAAAAGTCAATTTTATAGAGAGAAACTTCTCCTGCCTGGGTGTCCCAAGGTCTAAACAAGTCCAGGTATCCATCTCCTCACATGGAGATGATCTAACCTGCCCTGCAAGGTTAGAACATCAGCAGAGGGAGAGAGAAGATAAATCCTGACCTGGTAAATCCCGGGGATTGTTGGTAGGAACTGTGCTTGGAGAGGGATATCAGGGTCTGAGSTTCTGTCCTCCCACACCCCTGGCAAGTGCAAACCACAGACTGGACATTCAGCAGCACCATTTACCCCTAAAATKATGATTTTGTAAGAGTTGACAGAAATATTTGCTTTCAACAATGTCAATATTTTCTATTTTTTTTTAAGTCTATACGTTTCCCAAAGTCCTCTGAAAGTCAACCAATCCAGTTTTTGTCACTAGAACTTCTATATCCAAGTAGAGCATAAAATTTTCCCTTTTGCTACTGTGGTAAACTGGAGATGGATGAAAGTTTCCTTCCYAGAAGCAGACAAATTCCAGAGGTGGGGACTAAACTGTGCTAAGCCCTGCAGAAAGCAAGATGTGCTGTCACTGCACAGCTGGATTCCTGTGGCTCTGAGATGCAAATCTGATGCAGTCACTGGAAGTTGCAGCTCACAGAATCACCCAGCTGCATCAAGAGCAGAGACGTGCTCAAAAACCCCTCCAGACATGACATCTACCACAGSAGACAGACTGAAACCCCATCATTGCAGCATTTAATGTGATTTTCCAGCACCAGAACAGCACCACAAAGCCAGGCTGCCGCCACAGCTGAGTTTTGTGATTGCCTGGCACCCGACTCAGCTCACCTGACAATTCCATCAATCCAGGGCCTTGCACCTTCTGCTTCAGTGCCTCCTTGTGTTCTGACAGCAGGTTGGAGACAGCAGCTCTGATCAGGACAGGTGACATCAACACTCAAGTGTGAGACTGATAAGAAAATCACTCAGGATGTCACTACAGGAAAAATTACTCTTTTTTGTTTAAGGAGCACTTTCCCAGAGTGGGGAGTRCATTGCTCTGCAGAAAGGGAAAAGAGAAAGCCAAAACCATTTGCTGGGTGGAGTTTATTGTCCAAGGAATTGCCATTCTCCACAATTATCCAAAACTTTGCAGCTGCAGGTGATGGACACCAGGTGCAAAGTCGACATTGGGGATGCAGGGTGGCCCCTGGTGCTCCAAAATCCTCACCTCCCCAGGAGGAAATGCCTGGCTGAAATTGGTATGGCCATGTCTCCCTCTAGAGACTGCATCCTCCAGCAGCTGGGATTTGCATTCTGCTGATGTTCCTACAGTTCAAAGAGCAGGGATGGGGCTTTATAGCCAGCAGCTGGAGGTTGTGCCCCTGTGGATACAGCATGAACCGTGTTAGCATGGTGCTGCCACAGGGAGAGACCACAGGAGGTGCATCAGGAGCTCACAGACAGCATCCAMATCCCCCTGCCAGAAGCCTCATAATTCGGAGTGCTCCAGAGGGAAAAAAAAAAGGAAAAAATATAATTTTCAGGACAGTAAATAGGAGGCTGAATTGTATGGCTGGGTCACCCAGCTACACTTGCTGGATTGGTTTTAATGTGGGACAGAGAAACATAAAGAATCAGAGAATGGTTTGGGTGGGAAGGGATCTTTAAGATCCCCCTGCCCAGGCAGTGACACCTTCAGGCCAGGCTCCTGAAATCTCTATCTAAACTCACAGTGCCTAAAGAGTTGATCTTCCCTGTAGGATCTGTTTTCCCTCCATTCAAGCGCCTGAATTCTCTGTTGGAAAACACCATGCCAGGGGAAACCCAGAGCCTGGACAGGTGAGCAGACACAGGGGGAAAGCTGGGAGCACAGAGGTTCATTAAGGGGAAACTGAGGTAGCAGCAGAAACCAAGCTCAAATCTGCAAAGCTTTATGGGATCTGATGTCACCTTGATGCCTTGAGAAGGCTGAGCTAGAACAGAGGCTGGGCAGAATTCCAGAATGAAGCAGGGATTTATGAAAAGCATCTCCTCCATGGATCCACCTTGGGCAGCACCAGAGCCCAGCCAGGGCTGCACCCAAGATGAACCAAAATGGCCCCAAAATGCACCAGCGCTCCYGGGGGCTCTCCCTGGGATCAGTTCTGCTCCATTTGCAYCTTGCAGTTCATTGTCCCATTCCAGCTYCAGCCCCTGCAGTCCCACCCTGCTTGTTTTTCTCTCTCCAGCCCACGGTGTTTGTGCTCCTGGGCTGAGATTTGGGTCATTTGTCCTTGGTGCCCAGCTGGAGCAGGAATTGTTTTGTCTCCCTGCTCTGTGCACAGAGCTCACCATCCCATAATATGAAACTCAGACCCACACACTAAAGCAGCACAGAATGTGAMAAATATAAATGCTAAACCTGAGRTRTCAACCTGAGATTCTCACATGGGGATCATCTGTGACATGAGCCCAACTGGAAATCCCACGTTCCCTGCAGGGGCATTTGGGATGCTTTAGGAAAAATACCCAGATAGGAGTCTGTGTTTAACTGCACCCTCTCCACCTGCTGATTTACAGGGGCTGCACAGAGGCAGCCAGACTGGCAGGAGCACTCAGCCCAAGATGAAGGCCRTGTGCTCTCAGGGGACGTCAGAGTTTTCCCCACAATTTGGTTTTGTATCAGCAAACACCAATTCAGGGGAGCCAGAAGTACTCATACCCCAGAGGGCTCCCAATGAATGTGACATTAAAATGGTTTCTCAGGTCTTTCCTGAGCCAGGGCAGCCTATGTCACATCCCAAGTGAGTTTTGGGATGTCCAGAGTAGAAAATATCACCTTTCCCCTTGCTGGGGAGCACATCAAAGGCTTGGTGTCTTCACAATGCAGAATAATAAAAATTGGTTTACATTTGAATTATTTTCCTACACAGAGAAATAGTAGATTTCTGTTTGCCTGATGCTTAAGTCATTTCCTTGAACCTGTGTTTGAAGCAACAGGTTTAATCTGTCTTGGGCCAGGGGGGATAGGGGAGGAGAACAAGCCGTATAAGAGCATTGGGAAACTGTTGTCATTATAGTGCAAGAGTTCTACTATCATTACATTGCAAGAGTTCCATATTGCCAGAGTTTCACACCTCCTTGATGTTTCTTGTAGGCATCTCCTCTAGGCACTGACTCTTCCTTGTCCTCACAGTACACAACTGACTTCATGTCCCACCAATCCACTCTTATAACACTGCTCTGATTGGCTACAGGTGTGGCCTGTTAACATCAGGCCTGCTCCTAATCCTTAACAATTAACCCAGCTGCAACTCTTTAGGGGGTAAGATTACTTTCTATACYACCTTTATTTGTTCTATCCCCCTACAGGAAACTGAGAAGAAAAGTGGAAGATATCCCACATTTAAAAGCGGTTTGTGAAATCCTGGGCTGGGATTGATAARATACAAGGTGAGGGTCCTTCTGAGGCTCTGAGCTGCACACAGTCCCTGGTTCCATCAGAGGATTAAACCCAGCAGCAGGGTGACATTGATCACCGCAATGAGCAYAGGGACAACGAACCACTTCACCTGCTCCTCCCCTCTCTCACTGAGGCCAGCACAGCTGAACACACCAAACTCCAGCAGTGACTCCATCCAACACCCTCATCCAGCTGTTTCCCCATCCCAGCTGAAATAAACATGGGCAGGACMCCTTTCTCCTTTTTAATTGCCTTTATTAAAAGTGGTCAGCTCGGGTGGGGAGAGCCGATGGGTCTGTGCTCACACCACCRCTGCTCCCAGGAGTGACTCGGAGGAGGAGGAAGAGTGCAGCTGTGCCCACTGGTCTGTGGGCAGAGCTGGGGGTTCCATCCTCATGAGAACACCAGGCAATTCCTTTATCTTCTGCTTTAACATTTGAGGTCCTCTGTCTAGCCCACWWCTTAGGTTAGGGTGAGGGGTAAAAAGGGTCTCAGCAGATACTGGATTCTGTTCCCCACGTCTAGTCATCAGTTTGATTCATCAGTTTTGTGTTGGCTCGTTGTTTTTAGGGGTTTTTGGCTAGGTTTGGTGAGGGGTCTCTCCCGTTGCATGCTGTATCCGATGTCATTTGCATGCCGACTCGATGTCCCTTCCCCTTCACCATCCGGGTGCCATCCTCCAGGAAGCAGCAGGGTGTCACTCAGACAGGTAGTTAATGAAAAGGACAGGTGATTACAACAACAAACAGTTAGAACCCCACCCTGGCAGCAACTGGTCCAACCTGTGAACTCTGAAACCTTTTAAACAAAATGGGCAGCTGATCTACTTGTAACACCAGCCCTCACCTGAAGTGCCTTTGAAGCGCCCTTGCCATGAAGGGCTGGCTGTGCTCGGTGGCCCTGGGAGATGGAGCCACTCTCAGCATTCAGAGTGACATCCCCAGCGTGAGGCAGACAGACAGACAGGAGACAGCGAGGGCAGCACAGGTCAGGGGGGCACGGTGCCTTGTGCCTCTGAGACCTCTCTGCCCAAAGAGCAGGGCCACAGATGAAACTAGACTGGAGCTTTTCACTCCTGCTTTAAACACTTCTGAAGCTTCTCCCTAAACAAGGATTAAAACAATAAAAATAATGACAAAGAAAGAAAGAAGGAATGTGTGTGTAGGAACTGCAACAAGAAGCACAAAAAATAAAGGAGGAGGCAGCAAAAGTTTCCCTGAGCAGCTGCCTGAGCTGCTTTGGGGGGCTTGGAATATCTGCTTTGCACACATAGGAACACACAGCCCTATAAGCAGTGATAGTATTTTGTAATTAAAGGTGCCCCACAGCAAGGCTGTTCTCAACAGAATAATACCATAATCTTTACAAATGCCTTTGCTTCCTTGAAATGATGCAGCTAAGTCAAAGACGGAGACATAGGGAAGAAAAAAAATAATAGCACCAAAGGCACTCAGGATGCAATAAAATAGAGGATTAGATCTACATTACTTTCATTACATTATATTGTATTTTTATTATTAGGTCCACAGTTATCATTTAATCTTATAGCTGCTGTGTCTGATAGAGYGGAACAAAAACAAATGGAATTCATCCCCCACACACACACCAAGGAATTGGAGATTAAGGAAAGATTAACATCATGTGTAAATGAATGAAAAATGTAAATGGGAAAAGAAAAAGGGAAGAAAATGAGGGGTGCTGGGGCTGGGAAAGCAACCCTGGTGTGAGGTTAACTCTCCTTTATCTCTGCCTATTTCCCTAAGGCAGGAGGGAGAAACAGGGATCCTGGCCACTGCTGGGCATTCCTGAACTAAAGGAATGAWTTTCAATTGCACTGAGGATCCATCCCCTTGTGATGGAACCAGGCCCCAGAGAGCAGCACCCTGGTGGTGTGACCAAACAAGCATTTGCCTCTCTTTGCCCTTACCTGGTTTACAGTGGGATTCATTTCAGCTTGGGAGGCTTAAATCTCATTTTTCCATCCCTTTTCCCTTATTTCCAGGAGCAGTGACCAGGCAGCAGCTCTGCTGCTCCATCCTCCTGCTGCCAGTGTGTGGGGCTCAGCCCAGCCTCACCAATCCTGACTCTTTTGCAGGATTAATTTCTGGAGGAGAGGAGTGGCTGACACGATCCAGGTATTTCTTGGCGGCAATCCTATTTACCCAGAGCATTCACAAAGGATTTACAAACCTAAAGGGGGATTTAAAGGGAATTTGGGCACCTAACTCTGAAACAGCCAACCTGAAAATCCCCACTCATCCATCACCTGATCCCAGAGGTTCCTGAGCTGCACAGGTACCATTTTTTTCCCCCTGTACTGGCATGTTCAGAAGATCTTTGGTCATGGCAAAGCTGAGCAGTTCCTAACCAGAAATCCCCCTGCTCTTTAGTTAACCTACCCCGAGCATCCCTTTATCCCTCAGCAGTTCCCAGACAGCCTGAGGTTCTCTGCAGCCACAAAAGCAGAGCTGCTGCTGGTTCACTKTAAGATGCAGCAGCTCCTTCTTCCCTCCAACCATAAAATAGCTTGGGWGAGTCTCCTGGGCTATGGAGACCCAAATCTTGGTTTTTCCTCCACCTGAAWCAAACTCTTCTTTCCTGTTGCACACAGAGTATCAATGAAGATGATTTGTTCAAGTGGAGGTTTTCCCCCATTTTTCCACAGCAATGAGGTGTAGCATTCACATTCTCTGAAAAAATCCCTTCGGCCAGGATTTTTCTCCTGGGAAGCTGAGAAGCCTCAGAGAAAAAGGAAAACAATTATTGTCTCGTTTGCTTCTCCTGTGTTGTGCTCATGTGGAATGTGTTTAGAGATTGTTTACCCACAGGTGATTGTTCCATTGGATTCTGCTGTGAGTTGTTTTCACTCTTTGGCCAATCAGGGTCCAGCTGTGTCAGGACTCTGGAGAGAGTAATGAGTTTTCATTATTATCTTTTTAACCTTCTGTAAGTATCCTTTCTGTATTCTTTAGTATAGTTTAGTATAGTAATATAATATAATATAATATAATATAGTATTATAAAGTAATAAATTAGCCTTCTGAGAACATGGAGTCAGATTCATCATTCCTGCCTTCGTTGGGACATTCCCAGCAAATACAATAATGAGGGGCAGCCTCCTGCCTTGTCCTGAGTCCCCTAAAGCTGATGTTTGTGAGAGGCTAAAGTGTCATTTTGGGACATGACAGAAGTGAACATAAATGTTGTCAGGCAAAAGCAGAACACCAGCTATGCCTTTGAGCATCACAGGAAAATGACCTGGGGACCAGGAAGGAGGGAGAAAATGGCGGGAAGAGGAGGATGAAATTATCCTGGGGATACCCATGAGTGGGGAGGAAGAAAATTCAGCYTAAAGTGTGAGGAGCAAAGTACTACATTTCCCTGCTTTGACTGCTGAAGGAGTTGAGAAAAATAGGTATTTAATCCCTGGATAACTAAACTGAGGAGAGGATGTGTTCTCAGGTCACACAGCCCAGCWGCTGGGTRGGCCATGGCTCTGGGCAGTGGATTSTGTTCCTCCCAGTTCCAGCACTATAAAGTTTTTTAATTGCTGTTTTCACCTTGCTTGAAATCAGGGTGATGATCATTCCTTATCTGTGAGTACAAATGTCTCTCCYCCAGACCTGGTGCTGGCCACTGACCCTTTTCAGATTAGTGGTGCAGCCAGCTCCAGCTGTTCCTGCCTGCAAGCATGACTTGATGGATCTTTTTATTTTAATTGAGGTTTCTCAGCACATTCTTTCTCCATGGCCGAGGGGTTCCCCCCAATCCTTCCCACCTGAGGTTGCCTCTCAGCACATTGAAATCCACTTCCCAGAGCAATCTGAACTTCATCTGAAGCCACACCAACAGCAAGATTATATTTTCCCCTTCCATTCCTTGTGCAATGCTTTGCATTGCCCACACACATGTGGTGAGTGTCCTGTGCTTGGAGTTACAATCAGGACTGAGCAAGGAAAATTAATTGTCAGATAAGTAGGATGTTAATGACATTGATATTCCTGCAGCTGAATTAATCTGGTAGATTGTAGGATTATCACAGAAGATCCTAGAAGTTCATACCAGGCACAGGTTTGTCCCATCCCTGTGATCTACCATTTTTTCTTTCAATAGAAAAATCCCCAATTCTCAAATCTTCAGACATCATTTGGCTTTGGAGGAAGCCAAAACCAATTCCAGACAGKTTGYRTRGCACATTTCAYRAAGCTTGAAGKGACCAGACTGAGAGCAGCTTACAGCTGCAAAATCAGTCATATTTTGTGCTGTGATTATTTATATTCTCTGTCTTTCAGCAGTGCCCAAGGTCGCATGCAGGATCAGAATCCCATGGGATCCCACTCAGACACTGAGATGTGTTCACTAACGTGGCAAATATTTTCATCTAACATATGAAATACCTAGCAGGGAGCTAAAAGGGAAGGACAGCTCTCAGTCAGGCAAGGTGACACAATGTCTTCAATTCCTCAGGAAGCTGAGAACCAGGAAACCTTAGAGCAGTCGGCCCCTGCATGGGGTAAAGAAGGATGTGTGAAGTTTTAGCTCACTTGAAGTCATCTAAAAAGTTCAGTGAGGATCTGGTCAAAACCCCACAGAAATCAGCAAGAGCCTTTTCGACAGGTTTGCATCCCCTGAAGGATTGTGCAGCAGAGACAAGGCTGCAAGTTCCAACTACAGAGAGTTGCAAATCACAGGGCATCAAAGTTTGGGAAGCCTCTGAACATCCCTCCCTGCAGCAATCRCTTCTCTGCCAGCTTTTGTGCTGGGGGGAGGTATCAGCTACCTGAAGTTCTGTTTGCAAACACGTTTCTCTGTCCGTGTGACTTTCCAGGAGGCAGGCAGGAATATAAATAAAAGCAGCAGCCCAGGAGTGGGCATTGCTTGCTGGGGAATGGAAATTCCTGCAGAGCAGGAGGATTCCTGCAGCGGTTCCTGGAGTTTGGAAGGAGCTGTGAGTCCCTGCAAGTGTGGTGGGATGGGAAAGGGAGGGGTGGARTTACCCCTGGGRRTGAGACCCAAGAGTGAGGAGGTAAAAACAGCACCAGGAACATCACAAATCATCCAGGAAAGTTCTCAGGGTGGTGACAACTCTTCATAACCTTCCTCTGATTGTGCTGAAGGGACTGAAATCTGTCAACGCTTGGGTGCAGAGGGATGTTGGCAGGACCAGAGAAGAAGGGAGGATGCTGGAAAGCTTCCTTATGTAACAGTTTTAATGTAATTATAACTGAGTTTCATCTGTATCAGCATGGATTATGAGTATGAGTTAATTAACTTCCACATTATACTTAGATGGGCTAATAATAATATTTTTTTTTGGCGTGGGGGCTGCTTCATTTCACACACAACAAAACTCTTCAGTGTTATACCAGGACCATTTCAGACCAATTTTGAAGGAATATGGTGGCAAATGACCCAAAAAACCCCAAGTATTGAATTCCACAGTGCAGTTTTGGTGTAGGGAAAAGTGGGAGCTGCAGCTAGAGGAGAGAACAAGACCATGTGAGTCCCAGGGGATGTGAATATTTATTGGAGAAGAAATGCAGCAGCATATGACCTAGAGAGAGCTRAAATTTTTGGTCCTTTTTTTTTTTTTAATTTCACAAAGGGAAGAAAAAAAAATATAGGGGAAAAAATGCTAAAAATCTAAAGGTGAAAGGTAACTTCTCCCAGGAAATATTAGTGGCAGTAACTGTCACTTTATTAAAGAAGTGAAGGAGTAAAAACAGCAAAATAGAAACAGGCTTGACAAAGTGGGCAACAAATGTGAAATAATGCTGCTTCCTTGGTAAACAGGCTCAGTAGCAATGAAATAAATATTGGCTCTTGCTGAAAGAGTCCATCAAATCCATATCAGCAAACCTCAGTGTCACAGGGAAAAAAACAAGGCAGGAGACCAAGATGGTTGTACCAGGAATGCTTTAAAAGCCTGAATATTTGGGCAAGGATAAACAAAAATTGCACATAAAGTGAGAGGGAGGCTGCAAATTTAATGAAAAATAAAGGAGAAGTGCAACTATGGAGGAATAMAATCAGGGAGTTTAATATAGATAGTGAATAAAAGTGAGCTAACAACAACAAAAGAAAAATCTAGAAATCATTCAAAATGAKGGGATGAAAAAAAGAGCAAGTCTGGTATTTCATTGGGAAGGAAAATATACATCCTGTGATGCAGAGATGGCATGAAGTAGACCATATCTTCACAAAGTTGATAAGACATTTTTATCTTCTTGCAGACAGAAAAAAAGAAAGGTTAATTGTGATCTGATAGATAATATAATTAATTATAGAACTGATTGAGAAGAAGGAGCCCTGTGAGGGAAATAGAAGTGGTGTGGGGGTAACACAGATGAATCTGARCCACCAGGACCTTGTGGAATCTTCTGGAATGCAAAAGGAAGTGGCTCTGAGCATTTCACTCCTTTTAATAATCCAGGGATGGCAGGGGAGGCCCCAGAGGACAGGACAGCAGAGAGCATGGAAGTGTCTTAGAAGGGAAAGAGAAAAGCAAAAGGCTGGGCAGCCTAATCTCAATCCTTGGAGGATGATTTTGGAGGAAATTTCTAAATTATTATTGGAGGTTACATCTGTCCTACACATCTGTTTGATTTATACTGTGATATAAATTGATTTATACTGTGATATAAATCACATTTAACATGCAAGCCACCATGAAGAATGTCTGATAGCACAGCTTTCCCCTGGGTCAGGGAAAGCAGGAGGTGTGATGGACAACCTGAAATCTCATCCTGAAGGGTTTTCTGGCACCCTTAATAGAGTGAGGTTTGTGAGAAATCATGGTCCAGCAGGTGGAATTATTAAATGCCAGGCTCAATGAGAAAATAATTTATTGYATAGCAGAAGGGGATCCCACTTCTTGTGGGAGCAGGCCTTATGGGGTATTCAAATGTTCAATATTTCCYGATGACTTCCACAAGGATGTCGACACCTCAGAAAGCATTCAGAGGTTTAGGTTGGTGAATAGGGAAAATTTMTTCAGTGAATGGGTGGTCAGGCTGCCCAGGGAAGTGCTGGAGTCACCAATCTTTGGAAGTGCTGAAAAGATGTGTGGATATGACATTTTGAAATAATATGCTTTGGTGGTACTGGGCTAATGGTTAGACTTGGTGATGTCAAAGATGTTTTCCAATCTGAACAATCGACAAAAATAAATCTTTTCCCTTCAAAATGTTTTCCCATCTCACCAATCTGCCTCAGCACCCACACATTGAGATATTTTGACCTTCCACACCCCAAGAAGCAAACCCAGCTCTGTACAGGAGGGAATAACAGATTCCAAAGGTCACATGAACATTCTGCCTGAGATCCCATAACTGATGTCACTCATGATGCTGTCRGGTGTAGCTTCTATTTTTACAGCAATATGGGCTGCCACAGACAACAGTCTTCCCTGCTCTYATGTGCCAGAAGAGATCTCAAGAGGAAAATGGAGTGGGGAGAAGAGAGAGGTTTGAAATTATAGTGTAAAATACCCATTTTTTAGGCCATCTTGCCAAGTGGATGGATTTATCTTGTCTCTAAGGCCTGTTGGCAGGATTAAARAAGGCACAGAATTCCTGTCCTTTGATTCCAGCAGTCACAAAACCCACCTGTCCTCTTTCCCCTCTTACACCRGGAACTGATTCCAACAGATCAATTCAATGCTTCCTTTAACTGGTCAGCCTTCTTTGTTTTATTCATTTAATATATTTCTGTTACATCTTTGAAAGRAAAAATGACACCAAGATTGCCCCATCATGTGGCATTCACATTCTCTGAAAAATCCCTTTGCCCAGGATTTTTCTCCTGGGAAGCTGAGAAGCCTCAGAGAAAAGGGAAAACAATTCTTRTCTCATTTGCTTCTCTTCTGTTTTGCTCAYGTGGAATGTGTTTGGAGRTTGTTTACCCACAGGTGATTGTTTYRTTGGATTTCTGGTGTGAGTTGTTTTCACTCWWTGGCCARTCAGKGCCAAGCTGTGTCRGGACTCTGGAAAGAATCACAAGTTTTCATTATTATCTTTTCAGCATTCTGTAAGTATCCTTTCTGTATTCTTTAGTATAGTTTAGTTTAGCATTCTTTAATATAATATAGTATCATAAAATAATAAATTAGCCTTCTGAGAAGATGGAATCAGATTCATCATTCCTTCCTGCCACGAGGGTCCCCACAAATACAAYACCATCACATCAAAGAAAGCAGCTCCCATCTCTGTGGCCACTTCCAAGAGGCACAGCAGGYGTTTGGGACTGGTGTGGTGCCCCAGGAGGTTCTTTGTCCTCTCCTCTCTTGTCATGAGTCCAGACAAGAGTAGGATGGATTTGCCATCTAATATTAATATGGACATAGAGCAGCTTTGATTCTGAGACTAAGGAAAACAAAACTAACCCAGGGTTCTTGCTCTCTTAGCTCTGATGACTGGATTTTTTTTTCTCTTAAATATCCTAAGGAGTTTTGTGGGGTTTTTTTTAACTGATAAAAAAGCAACTGAGCAAATATCTTGACATCAGTCTGGACCCACCACTGGTTTATATGATGAACACAGGCAATTTGGGAGGTGAAGATCTCCCTGTCTCACTGAGGCAAGTTCAAGCTGCCCACAAATCCCACCAGTCCATGAAGCAGGGACAGCAGACCCTCTTGGCAATCCCACCACGAGATCAGATAGGGTGGATGGCACCTGCTGTGGGTGACATTAGATGCTGGAAGGACATTGGGTTCCCAAGCAGGTCCGCCTGGGATCATTCCAGCCTGTAAATCATGTCAAAAAGGAAAAAAATCACCTTTATATCCAACCTTGAGGTATTCCTGTACAGACATAGTCCATGACGAGCAGGAGTCACCAAGTTATGGAATCATGGAATGGTTTGGATTGGAAAGAACCTTAAAAATCATCCAGTTCCACCCCCTGCCATGGGCAGGGACACCTTGCACTATCCCAGGGTGCTCAAAGCTCCATCCAACCTGGCCTTGAACTTCCAGGGATGAAGAGTCCCCAACAGCTCTGGGCAACCTGTGCCAAGGCCTCACTACCTTTATAGTAAATATAAAGTAAACATCTAATCTAAACCTGTGGTGGCGTTTGAGGGTCCCCAGGATGAGGGAAGAGATGAGAATCTTGACTCCATGTTTCAGAAGGCTGATATGTTATATTATATTATATGAAAATGATATACTAAAACTACACTAAAGAAAGACAAAGGAGACATCAGAAGGCTAGCAAGGAATGAATAATAAAATCCTGTGACTGACCAGAGTCCCGACACAGCTGGACTGTGATTGGTCATCAAGTAGAAACAATCCACACGGAACCAATCAAAGATGCACCTGTTGGTAAACCATCTCCAGACCACACTCCACAGCCATCAGATAATTACTGTTTACATTTCRTTTCTGAAGCCTCTCAGCTTCTCAGGAGAAAAATCCTAGCGAAAGGATTTTCATAARATGTCAGTGACATAAACCTACCTTCCTCCAGCTGAAATTACCTCAGAGTAATTTCTCCTCCTTGAGATGCCCCCAGCAGAGCAAACCCCTTTTCCCCACAGTCCTGTCACCCTAGAGCAGACCCTGGCCCAAAGGAACCAGCATTTATGGTCAGATCATCTGAAAGTGTCTGAGGGCAACCAGCCTCATGRARATGGTGTKGAGATGACCCCGAGGTGTTGGAAAGTCTCTTTTTCCCAGCCCTGAGACSGAAGAAGAAGTCAGGATTCCTTGGCTCTCATTTTCAAGGTTGTTTATTTGCTCTTACCTAATACATTGTCTGTCTGACCTGCTGAGATCTGTCCAGCAGGTTGGGTTGTGGCACAGTCCCTGCCCTTGGGGTGGTGTTGGCTTTTTATACTAAGAACTACATGTACTTTATTTACAATAATTTTCCAATACCTATCACCTATGTTAGACAGTCTGTCTCTACTCTAAACCAATCCAGAARTGTCACCATCACAGCAGAAGATGGAGGACAAGAAGAAGAAGAAGAAGAAGAAGAAGGGCAGGACATGCCCAGATTCCTCCATCTTGCCTCTTGAACCCCCATTCTAAAACCCCAAAATTCTACTTTTTCACCCTGTGACAAATTCACTATCATTCTACTCAAACTCTTGTGGCTTGTAACTCCTCACACAAAGTTGGTAATTGTTTCCATGGGCTAAAATCAAAGGCACAGGTGTTTGTGACTCYGTGCCAAGGTCTCTGAGCACCCTGMCAGGGGTCTKGAGTCCTCCAGGGCAGCCAGAGGAATATCCTGGGTTCTGACACAGGCTCAGCTTTGGCTGGCTACACTTAATCACCCAAATCCCATCTGCAGTGACAGTGTGGTCYTGCTTCCCTCACAGTTGAAAAGGTCCCTGTAATCTCCAGGAATAGCAGCAATAGTTGTTGGCTTTTGCTGATAACCCAGCCATGTATTATTTTCTCCCAACAGCAGTACAGTTTGTTTGGTTTCCCTTSTACAGGACTCTTTAATCTTTGTTTTGACCTTAAAAGACCTGCCAGTGTTAGTCCATGAAATCAGCTTAACAACTTTCCCATCCTTTCGCTCCTGCTTTATGAGAATAATTTCCCCATTGGTTCCACTTTCCTCCTTCATCCCCTCAATTTTGCATTCGTTGTTGTTGTTATTGGTTATTTCTCTTTTTCACCCCGGTCCCCTCAATTCCAGTTCCCTGCAGAGAAATTACAGATTGCAGTAATAATTAGTTGCTAGTGTTATCTGCTTCTGTCCCTCTGATAGCTCTCAGAATAAAGCTGTCACCCAGCACTGACCGTCTCATGTAATCAGAATAATATAAAAATAACCTTGCTCAGCACTGCCAGAGGTTTTCTTGCTTTGGTGCCTTAATTGTGTTTGTTAATCAGAAAACACAATTAATTTCCCTGTTTCTGCATCTACAGGTTCTTTTTTTGTTTTTTTTTTTTTTTTCCTATTTCCTACACTTTTCTACTAAAGTAAACCATCATCAAACTAGGGGTGGGGAACTCAATGATTTTATTTGAGTGGATTTGTTTGCTCGTTTTTGCCAAGTTTCACCAGTTATCCTGGTTTCATTCTGACCATGATTTAAACCTATTTTGAAGCCTRTTTGGGACTGCACCATTTTAAAAATCATCCCTTGGAATCTGTCCTCAGTCCATCACTCACATCTCCCTGTGTCACCTGCAGCCTTGATGTCCTCAGCTGCACCCCTGACCCTGACTGGTGCTTGGTTGACATTCCCTGAGTTCTCCAGACCACTCTCCTGCAGTGACCACTTGGGAGCCTTGGTCAGGATCTTCAAGCAGCTGCTGATTCCAGTGGGAAGAAATCTGAGGAAATTCCGGMTCTTTTGAGTGCAAAATGAGGACAAAATGGATTTCCTGTGGGTGCTGGGTAATACAAGGTTCTGTGAGCATCAATCCTTCCAGGAGAGGTTGCCTGAAAGCCAAACCAACGCTCAGAGTTGTGTCTGCTTGGAGGAAATCTGGATCAAGTGTTGGAAACACAGGAGCAAATCCTACTGTGAGCAAAGGAAGTGTCCCAGTCTCACTACAGAAGAGCCATGGAGATGGTCTCTGAGGATTCCAGCGAAAAAAAAAAAAAAAGCCAAAAATCCTCTGCTACAAGACCATCACAGAGGAAACAACTCAGAGGAACTGAGCAGCAGTTCCTCATCACACCCAGAGTGGTGGGAGCACGTTCCAGGGGTACCCACGAAGTCCTTACTTAAAATTAATTCCAGCAGAGGTTGATGCTTGGAAAACACCTGAAATCCATTCTGTGAGCAGGACTCTGGGAATTTCTTCCTTTCAAATAGCTGGGCTGCACAGCTCAGCTGTCAAATGTGAGACACATTCCAGGAAATCACTTCTGAACAATCCACTGAGAGAAACATCAGCAGGGATTGCTTCAAATTCAAAGTRGCTGCAATCAACTGATAGGCAAATTATTATTCCCTGCCACAATTATCCACCTGGTTTCTGTTACAACCCCTACCAGCTTTAAAAGTCAACATCCCTCTTTCCTGGTGTAAACCTGGTAGGAAAGAGAAAGATCAGGGAGCAGAGAAAATGGACTGAAAAAGAAAACAGGGGCAATTTGAACAGTTGGGGCAGTGTGTTGTGTTTAGGGCTGGGCAGCAGCATTCCAGAATGGTGCCTGAAAGCTGTCACAGACCACAGGATAAATTTCTGGAAGATATGGGATGAAATCCTTAGGATAAAGTTGTTATTCTTGAGCACATGACAGCTTCCAGCAAAAGCTGTGCTCCTCCCAAAAAAATATGGGGAGAGTGGAGAGACTRGAAAGGCCACAAAGGGCCCAGAAAATAAATTCTGCTGGGCAAGTCAGTGCTGCTCAGCAGAAAGGASACAGGACTGAGAGGTGGTTTGAGAATGGTCTTCAACAGGCAAAAAATCATTATCAAAGCAACACTGCTCCCTGTGCCTGCTGGTGATGGGGATCTCCATGGAGGACACAATAATGAGCTTAAAGGGCAGAGAGAGACATRCAGGGAAGAAATTGGGAGAATATTTAATGCTTAAGAAAATGCCTTTGACAGGTGTAGAGATCTCCTTGTTGAAGGTTAATGAAAGCAGGTACAGAAACCATGGTAGRATGGGCTCTGTCCTGGGATAGAGGAATAGACAGAATGAAAAAACTCTGAGGTTTTCTGGCTGTCTTCAGGCTTCTACTGGCCTACATCAGGTGACATGGCCTTCCAGATCAGCTTGTGGGAGTGAACAAGAACAAAGATTTCAGGAGTCACCACACAGTCCAGGAGTMCAAAAGGCTGGAACCATTGAACTGATGGAGCAGTAAAATCCAAGTAGTGGATGTGTAAAGCTCCTGTCTCTTCCTGAAAGTTTTGCAAGACTTTTCCTCAGGTCAGCAACAGCCTTACCCAGTGTCCCTGCTTAACCCATGAGAGGGAAAACCAAATCCACAGTTAAAGGATGATGCTTGCCTGTATCCAAAGGCTGTCAGCCGGTGATAATTCTCCCAGTTTCTCCTGGAAGCCATCCTAACTCACCTTCTCTGCTCATTATTTTCCAGCCTCCCAGTCTCAGGGCAAAGATAACATCCCGGAAATCAGCTTCAGGTGGTAATTACAATATATATTGGTTTACAAATTCAATTGTTTAGCAGGGCAGGCTGCAGTCAACATTCATGGGAAGAGGAGGAAAGGAATCAGATTAGAAATCAGGTGGAACAAAGGAGGCKTGTAATGGGAACATGAGGGAAAAAGAGGAGGTCAGCCCAGAAACAGATACCACGCATTGGTCATTTAGTACTAAGGTCAAATTCAGTCTGGACTTGACATGTCTGACTGTGAAAACTGAGTGRGTGTTTAAAAGTTGGTTTAAAAAAATTAAAAATTAAAAAGAAAGKTCAAACAAAAAAAGGGTTTAGGTACATAATTTCCCCCATAAAACTAAGGGACAAGGCTTTCATTTCTATCAGCTCTAATGTGGAGGCCAGAGCAGCACAGGGACTGCAAAAGAAAATAGGACCAAGCATAGAGTACCAGATGGTTTTAGARAAAAGCAGCCTAGATTTTGTTGGATTTTTCCTCTTTTGTTCTGGATTAGGGGTTTTTGTAGAGCTGGGCTGGGATCATCTGAACTGAATGGACATCTGCCTTCACTTCTGGGCTGTCAGTAACTCAGCAGACGAGTCAATCTGAGGTTGATGCCCTGGCTGGTTGACCAGCCTCAGCCCCCTGATGAGGAAGCACAAATTGCTATTAAAGGTAACATGAACAGGCTCGCAGGCTGGGTGTATCTGTAACAGCTGGATTTTGGCAGTTGGCTTGTTAAACCACTCCAAATGCAGAGGGAGAAGTGCTGGTGAGCAGCTGCAGCCACTGGAAGAYGCTGTGCAAATCCACAGGAAGCGCTGGTGAACAGCTGGAACGCGCCACATTTCCCATTTTTGTGTCTGGTTGATGAGCTGGTTTGTACCAGTCCTGTGCTCCTGCTCAGCAGTCAGTTTGAYGGACAGAAAAATGCATCTTCATCTCAGCAGCTCCATCACCTCCCTGCACTGGAGCTTTCACCATTTCTTGTGTCTGTGCCCCAGAGCAGCTTGAGAACAGGGTGTTGATGCTCATTTTAGGCCAACACACCTGGGTCTGGATGGTGAGGCAGAGATTAAATTCTTCTCTTCTTAAGGACCTGTGGAAGAAAGATTGGTCTAAACAGTTAAAATTTGCCATTTGCAAACTGCTGGAGGATGGAAGAACCTCTGGAGAKCTGGCGAAATCCCACTGTTCAAGTAGATACATTTCGACCAAGGGCTGTGTCCAATTGGGTTTTGAATATTCCCATGGATGGAGAGGCCACAACCTCYCCAGGCAACCAGTAGCAGTGTTAGCTCATCCTCACAGTAAGAAAAAAAAATGTTTTCTTTTTATGTTTAAACAGAATTTCCTGTGTCTCATGGGAGCTTGACCACTCCCCAAAATCCTTGTTGTGAAACCCTCAGAAAAAAGAGCCTGTAAAACATGTCAGGCTGAGCTGCAGAAAAGTCTTATTTCAGCTCAGAAGSACCAGATCTGCAGCCCAAGAGCAAGCAAAGATGAAAACTCCCATCCCCACACGAGACTTTTCTCTCCTGCCTACACAGCTGGAAAAGTCAACTTTATTTTTCTTTGTCCAGGGATATTGTAAAATAAACTGGCTGATAGGAAATGGAGATTTCTGATTGCTCCAAGCATTTMACGAGACATTATTGCTTCAGCTGCAGCTATCCTGCCTTAAATATTGCATTTCAGTCTATTTCATAAATGACCTTTTTAAGGGAGAGGCTAAAAGAGATGGCACAGAGCTGATTTAAAGTTTTCTCTTCAATGCTTCTAACCAAAACACAACCACAGTAGGAGGCACGTGAAAATGTGTCTGAATTTTCACCTGCCAGACTCAGGAAAAGCCTCACCCTGGAGCTAAAAGCAATAATCCTGTAGTRATTTGCATGCAAGGCCTCTCTCAGACTTTGTGTGAGTTTTGTGTGCTCGGTCTCAGGTTGGTGCCCCAGCCAGCAGGCATGGGTCCCTCTGCCCTTTGGCAGATGGCACTGAAACCTCCCAGTCCCATGGCAGGAGCCAGGATGTTGGAGTCAACAGCAGGTCTTTCCTTGGGGACTGCAGAACCAGACTTCTCTGCTTTCACAAATTTCACAGAGCTAAAACCAAAGCAAATGAATTCCCAGTTCTAATCTGCTCCCTCACACGCTGGCACAGGGCTGGATTTTACCCAGACACTCAGAGTTGGAAACCTTCAAGTGACCCAGTTACAAGGTGCTTTACAAACCCGTGCAGGGCTGAGAGAATGAACTCTCCAAGCTCATCTGCAGCTCAAAGGGAGGGATGAATCATCTGCTACATCAGCGCATGCACCTGGAAGGAATGGACAAGCCTTAGGGCACACAAACCCTCTGTCAGATATTTTCCAAGCAATTAAAACCAGCAGACAGGGAGCAGAGCTCCTGTGGCGAGAGCATTGCTGGGAGAGTCCTCCATCCCTCTTTACCAGCTGAGTGAGGCTGATGAAGTGAAAGACCAGGCATGGGAAAAAAGGARCACTCTTGTCTTGGAGAACAGCATGTCCTCAGAGGCAGGAGGGATGGTAGGGTTGGTGGTTGACAGCTGATGGCTGCTGAGYATCCTGTGAARTGATGAGGCTCTGGCATWGGGTGCCCAGAGAAGCTGTGGCTGCCCCTGGATCCCTGGAAGTGTCCAAGGCCAGGTTGGATGGGGATTGGAACAACCTGGGATAGTGGAAAGTGTCCCTGCCCATGGCACTGGATGATCATGAAGGTCCCTTCCAACCCAAACCAGTCTGTGATCCTATGATTTTAAGAACCTATTAAATGATTAATTTTTTTTTATCCAACCTGTTCTTATCACTCTGCTGACTATCTTTGAACACCACAGTGGCAGCTGGCACTGATGGACACTCTTCCACAGTGTCTTGGGGAAGTTCAAGAGCTGAAAAGTCTTTGGAAGATAAACTGGAGAGAGAAGGTGCCAGTTCTTGGCAGCCCTGATCAGGGCACAAACCTGAGCCCCTTTGTGCACAAACACTGACCTGGCACCTTTCACTGGCCCTAAATGATTTACAGAACAGTTCTGCCTGGGAAACCTACAAACCTGAGACAGCCATATGCATTATTTATAGCAATTTCCTTGAATTCCAGATGCTCATCACAATTCATTTGCATCTCATTCAGCACAACTCAAGATAGCCAAAGGCTGTACAAGGGCTCGAATTCCAACCATATGCCAGGGCATCATGACCAGCATGACTCTGCAAACACCTGGAAAGGTCAGTGATGGTTTGCTCTCCCTGCATGTTCCTGCACTTCTTGCAAGCCCTGTCCGACCTCTCCTGTACAAACACATGCCAGGAAAATGCTGATTTCCCTGGAAGATCTCTGCCTCATTCATCCCAGCACRGAGAAGAGGAGAAGCAAAGCCACAGCACCTCAGCCATGATGCAGCTTCTCTGCTGCTTGCAGGTGCTGCATCAAAGATTTTCAGAGGTGTCTGTCAGGGAGGTGGGTGATTTTATTCCAGATCTGTTGCAGCTATGTGGGTTTTAGCCTCGTTCAAGTCACTTCGAATCAAGGCAGCTCAGCTCCCCATCAGCTCAGGTCTGAGCCTGTTAAAAACCACAACATGGAGAGAGGATTTTGTGGTATTTTCTGGGTCTCCTGTTGTTGGGAGGAATGAATGAATCTGACTCTATGTTCTTAGAAGGCTAATCTATTATTTTATGATCTATATTATATTAAAGAATGCTATACTAAACTCTACCAAAGAATAGAGAAAGGATACAGACAGAAGGCTAAAAGATAATAATGAAAACTCATGACTCTTCCCAGAGCCTTGACACAGCTGGCCATAACAGGCCAAAAAGTAAAAACAATTCAAATGAAACCAGTGAACAATCACCTGTTGGATAAACAATCTCCAAGCACATTCAAAGCAGCAAAACACAGGAGAAGCAAATGAGATAAGAATTGTTTTCCTTTTTCTCTGACGCTTTTCAGCTTCCCAGGAGAAGAATCCTGGGCAAGGGGATTTTTCCAGAAAATATGACAGTGACAGGCTTTGGTTCATTACTGTCTATAATCCTGTTACTCTGAGCAGCCACAGCAGAGTCAGTGAGCTCATACAATCACAGAGTCACAGGATGGTTTGAGTTGAAAGAGACCTTAGAGATCATCCAGTTCCAACCTGTCTTGGWTTGAAAAGCCAGGTCTCCACTAAGAAAGGCAGGAGCCTCCCTTGAAATGGATGTAAACCTCCTCCCTCTGAATTATTATGATTTTGAAATTAAGGGGACTCTCAGGCAAAGATATGGGAATAGGAATAACAGTTCTTTAATAGGGAAAATATAAAAATACAAATGCAATAGTACAAAAAAAGAAAACAACCCCCTGGCAGAGTGAGAGCAGGAGCTGCCCCCTGTGTGTCAGGGGGTGTCCCAGCCCCATCCCATGGGGGCTCAGCCCTCCTGCAGTGCCAGCTGTGGCTCTGCTGCAGCAGGGATCCTGCACAAGGGGGGAGTTTTCCTCTGCAGCTCCAGGGCTGCTGCAGATGGGCCTGGGCTCCCTCTGCCAATGCAGGGCAGCAGAAAGCTGCTCCTCTGGCAATGCAGGGGGCAAAGGCTGCTGGGCTGGGCCAGGCTCAGATTGGATCCAGGTAGGAATGCTTGGCTCCTCCCCTGGGCGCAGCATCTCCCCATGGGATGCTGGAATTGGATCAGCCCTGCAGGGACACTCAGTGGCCATGGACAGCAGAGATCTCCTGGAGGGAGGGTTGGCTGTGGGAGAGAGAAAGAAAAAACTGCCCCATGAACAGAGAGAACTGCCCCAGCTCTGACAGATGGAAATAGAATACACATTTATATTACAACCCAGGGTACAACCTCTCCTGGCCCCTGCCATGGGCTGAGTTTCTCTGTCTCAGTTTCTCTGAAATGAAGCTGATGCCATTTATTTTCCCCAAACCAGTGCCTGCAGGTTTTAACTGTGGTCTGAGGTGCTCAGCCCTCTGTCAGCTGTGGAGGACAGAGCAGAGCAGGATCCTCAGTGCTGTCTGAAGCTGGGTGAAGTGGAGTAATTTCCTCTCATAATCTCATCATATTCTCTGGATTTTCCCTAATTTGCATGGCTGCATCTCCCAAATGACTCACACTGTGGTCCAGACCTCCCCAAGGCTGGTAGGCAGCACCTGCCCATGGCACAGCCCTCTAGACAGTACATTCCTCTCCTGGCACTTCCCAGCCTCCCAGATCAGACTTTTTCATGCTTTGGATTTAAATCTTGCAGATTTACACAGACTAACCRGGGCAATGGGTTCTGTGTATCCCTTGTGCTCGAATTTGCTGKTTTTCTATCAACTCTGAGATGCCACCTGACTCACACACCTTTCCCCCAACAGCCATCCACGTGCCTCCCCCCAAAAAACAAACACTGAATCACTGCTAATTGAAAATAAATTGAGTTTGAAAGAGACAGGAGACATCTGCATATGATGTTGTTTTATTATTACAATTAGGCAAATGAGGTTTTCAAGCAAACTTGAAATAAATTTGGGAGAATTTATGCCAGCATTAAGTCAAACATAATAAAAAGCCATTYGCAGAGTTGGGGTTTTTTGGTGTCTTTTTATTTTTTTGCAGCCAAGCAAATCCATTTAGTGTTTTATTGGGACAGGAATGGTTGAGTGAGGTGATATCTTCAAGCATCCAAAAAACTCAAAGCCCCTTCACAAAGCTGGGGATGGTTGGGGAAAATGATGAACATTTTGCTGTGCTCGTGGCTCTTTGGGAAAGAAAGCCCATATGCAGGAAGCTTAAACTTCCTTCCTAAATTCCCTGTTTGTCTGAGACTCAGCCACTCAGCCAGCTTAAGGGAAAGTGCTACAGTGGGAGCTATGGAGAGCCAGTCCATCAGGAATGCTGGGCAGAAGGACTTGTTGGGAACTGAGTTGGGCTGAATGAAGGCTTCAGATGTTTACAGGGAACTGGAGTTATTCTGAGAAATTGTCCCTGAAGGGCTGGAAACTTGCAAATGCTGGTAGGAATTTAGAGCAACAGCATCTCCCAGCCAGAACTTGTGCCTGCACATGCACAGAGAAACTCCAAATAAAATCGGAGACAAACTCCAGATATGTGGCAGATGTCTGTGTAAATGACTGTAAAACCTTCTAAATTTTATTATAGATGATCTCCCTGCAGTAGCATTTGTACTTTCCCATGCTGCMTTACAGCCAGGGCCACACACAGCCCCAGCATTGCACTGAAGACCCCGGGGAGCTGCTGAGATTCCCAGGACAGATCAGGTCTGCTTTCCATACACAAACCACCAGGACCACTCAAAAAGCAGGTGTCAGGGGTTAACAGGAGCCTGGCACTCTGCCCTGTGTCTGCTGCACATCAGCAAGGGGACCTTTGCTTTGTCAGAGCCTGGATCTTTATTGGTGTTGATATCTCCATGACCTTGTGTGTGGAGAGACCTGGGGAGTGTCCATGTCCCAGTCTGACAGCTCTGCATGGCCAGAGTGCCAAACATAATCAGAGAATCACATGGAATTGGGTTGGAAGGGACCTTAAAGATCATCCAGTGCCATCCTCTGCCATGGCAGGGACACCTTGCACTATCCCAGGTTTCTCCAAGCTCTGTCCAACCTGGCCTTGGGCACTTCCAGGGATCCAGGGGCAGCCACAGCCCGGGCCTCCCCACCCTCATAGTAAAGAATTTCTTCTTAATATCCAATCTAAACCTGCTTCTCATCAGTGTGAAGCCATTCCCTGTGTCCTGTCCCTCCAGGCCTTGTCCCCAGTCCCTCTCCAGCTCTCCTGGAGCTCCTTTAGGCCCTGGAAGATCTCCCTGGAGTTTTCTCCATGWGAACACTCCCAGCTGCTCCAGCCTGGCTCCAGAGCAGAGCTGCTCCAGCCCTTGGACCATCAACAGTCAGAGTTTGCTGCTTTTTTTTGCCCTTCATGCAACAAAAGTTTTCTAAATGAAACCAAGATTCTGGCTAGGTTTGCACAATAAACTCTGGCCYGGAATTACTCACCCTGTGTTTTCACCTCAGACAACATCAAGCACTGTGTGAGACTGAGGCTTTTTTTCCGTCCTCCAGTGCCACAACACTAAATGTGTAATTTCTAACACTGCTTTSCTCCTCAGTACCATTGCACACAGCAACTCCTCAGCCTCCACCACCWGTGGCAATGGCAGAGCCTCCCCTGTGGCTCTGGAAGCTGATGGAAAGCTCCTGCTGGGTGGGAAGATGGGGCACAAAGGAGCTTTGAGAGGAACCAGAGCTGCATTTGTGCCYGAGCTCAGATGTACTTTGACATTAGCAAAGCCTGCAGTGTAGTTCCAGAGCAGCACTGCTCATTTCAGAGTGCTCTGGGCCCATGAAGTGGGAGCCATGTGAGGAACAGTAATCTGCAGAGGGAAAACTCCATGAAAATGTTTTTTTAAATTGAAGAAAGGTGGAAATTTTAAAATAACAAACCAGCCACAGCTGAACTTGCCAGGCTGCCTTTTTTCAGCTCACTCACACCCGTACCTCCAGCTAGAATTTCCAGGGCAAACAGACTAAAGATGAAGAACAGGGGATAGCTGTCCAGGGGATAGCTGGACAGCTCTGCCAGTGCTGTCTCTCCCAAAATCTGTCTTTTGAGGAGGTCACAGATACCCTGCCAGGCTGGATTTCATGCCACCCACCCAACACAGTTTCCTTGATCTGTTTTAGATGTGGACTYGAACTAAATCATTCCCCCAATGTGCCTCCTTTCCTCCGGTGATGGGGAAAGGGTCAAGGGTTTGTTAGACACAGGTAAGTGTCACTTAAAGCCAGATGAATCTTCAGGAGAAGTACCCCTGGGCTGTCAT
>JACDOX010000253.1:355048-378699 GCA_014549065.1 Cardinalis cardinalis
TGGACAGCAGAGATCTCCTGGAGGGAGGGTTGGCTGTGGGAGAGAGAAAGGAAAAACTGCCCCATGGACAGAGAGAACTGCCCCAGCTCTGACAGATGGGGATAGAACACACACCCCCAGCCTAAGGCACCCTGTATGACAGGGCAGAAGATATCCCTGAATTCTGTGTATTTGGTGATCTAGTTCAGATGCCAAAGTGAAAGCAGAAGGCAAACTCTGCAAAGGAAGGCAAAATCTTGCTGGTCCCAGCTCATGTTTTTTGTACCTTGTGTTTCTTCCCCTTGAATTCTCTGTGTGGGCCAGAAGAGCAGGGATGTATCTTTGCCCTCAGCCCACAAAGAACACATCACTTCATCTTGGTTTTCCTGTTGTATCTCCCACTGTGGACACCCAGGAGCCCCCAGTCCTTCCAGCCATGAGGAAACACCAACCCTCTTTGCCTTTATTCTGTTTCTGCATTGCCATCCCCTTTGCTCCCTTTCCAATTTTAAAGGTTTATGGCTTGAGACAGAGCATTACTGGTGTGAACTCTGTGGATARATCAGCCAGAGAGTTTGCACTAAACACAGGTATCTTACAGGCTGGGAGTTCCTAGGCCAGTGGGTCTCACCATGAAAATCTGTGCTGTACGCATGGAAATCAGCCTCATCATTAAAATGTGTTAATCAGTTCACTCCTTCAAGCCTGAAGCAGGTCTTTTACCCTGTGGTTGAGGTGGGTTGGTCGATRGCATCCCTCCCTTGGCAGGAGGGAGCAGGAATGTTCACGGGCTGGGGCTTGCTGGTGTCCCCCGGGTGATTTKGAGCAGCAAAACTTCCCCTGGGATGAGAGTGACCCATGGTGAGGCTGCTGTAGGTMCAAATATCTCCCATTCCCGGTGTCTGCATCCATCAAGCCTTGGGATTTCATCTCCCACATTTCCTCTGCCCAAACTCTCTCTCYCCTTCATGTCCCCGAGAGCCCTCCAGCACCAAGGAGCAATTTTGGATGAACTGCCCATTTCCCAATGGAAAAGGCCAGGAGCCCACATCTTTGGTTGGATGATGGGAATCTTCAGATGTATTCCAGCTACAGAAAAATGAAAATGTTCTTTAGATCAGGGTAACTAATCCTGCTTATGCTGCAAAGCCCTGGATGAACAGTCGATTCCACTTTCTTGTCAGATCCTAATCTGACATGCTGATAATGAAGAAAGGGAGGAGAAATCACAGGGAGGAAATCAGGAAGAAAGCTGTGTCATCAGGGAGGAGTGGGGGATTTGCAGGTCAGGAGGGGAAGGGGAAGGGGGAAAGGGAGGGAGCACGGACAAGCTTTAAAATWAAATTGAATATTAGGAGCTGGAAAATCTAATGGAGACGGGCTGCCCTGAAAGTGATACAGGCTGGAGATGGAGAGAGACAAAGGATGACAGGGGATCAGTTTAAGCATGAAAGAACAGAAAGGAAAAGAATAATAATGTTGGCTTGTCAGGCTGAAATCAGATTACAGTTTCCTCCAGTGAATTAACTCTCCCCTAATGTAGTGCAGGGGGCTTTGCAGAGCTGGTGAGATTCCCCTGTTGCGTGGCACTGGGACATTAAACTGAGATGTGTGTGTGTGTCTCGTTATAACCCTGCCCATGTTAAATCTCTCAGAGGACACCCAGGCATGAGGCATGCTCTGGGTATTCCTGTGGGGAGGGAGATGTTAGAGGTGTTTGGAGGAGGCCACACAGTGAAATGGACACCTGTCTTTGTGTGAGAGTGGGACATTAAATTTCACTGGGTGTTTGTGTCAGCCAAAATCACCCTAAAATCCCAGGCTGTCTCCTCAGGATGGGGCTGACAGGGAGCCACCTGCAGCTGGGGRTMCCAGGGTCTCCAGAAGCTGCTGGCCATCCCCAGCAGGTGAGATGRCCMWGCACTGGGATGGAGGMGTRTCTTGGTTTGAAAAGCCAGGTGTCTGCTGAGGGAGGCAGGAGCCTCCTTTGACATGGAAAATGTGAACCCCCCATCCCCCGAATTATTATAATTTTGAAATTAAGGGGACTCTCAGGCAAASATATGGGAATAGGAATAACAGTTCTTTAATAGRRAAAWTWWAAAWATACAAATGCAATAGTACAAAAAACCCCACCAAACTACAGACAGAGTGAGAGCAGGAGCTGCCCCCTGTGTGTCAGGGGGTGTCCCAGCCCCATCCCATGGGGGCTCAGCCCTCCTGCAGTGCCAGCTGTGGCTCTGCTGCAGCAGGGATCCTGCACAAGGGGGGAGTTTTYCYCTGCAGYTCCAGGGCTGCTGGAGATGGGCCTGGGCTCCCTCTGCCAATGCAGGGCAGCAGAAAGCTGCTCCTCTGGCAATGCAGGGGGTAAAGGCTGCTGGGCTGGGCCAGGCTCAGATTGGATCCAGGTAGGAATGCTTGGCTCCTCCCCTGGGCGCAGCATCTCCCCATGGGATGCTGGAATTGGATCAGCCCTGCAGGGACACTCAGTGGCCATGGACAGCAGAGATCTCCTGGAGGGAGGGTTGGCTGTGGGAGAGAGAAAGGAAAAACTGCCCCATGCACAGAGAGAACTGCCCCAGCTCTGACAGATGTTAACAGAATACACACCCCCCAGGCACATTTTGCAACCCAGGGCAAGGAGGCAGCTGTAGATCRGGAGGAGGGTGTGGGATCTCAGAGTTCTGGTGCTCCTCGATGGACTGAGAAGAGTTGGAGATGTTGTGGGGGCACTGGAGAATCCAGCTAACAGCAACAGCATTCTCTCCTTGGTGGAGATTTTGGCTGGGGAAGAGGAGCCTGGGKGGGAGCCAATATGATTTTTTTTGTGTCAGAGCCAGCAGAGCCCAGCCTTTGGGTTCTTGTTTCTCCGGCTCTCCAGGATCTTAGATCAGGATGACAGTGGGATGAAGTCCAGCTCAATGGGCAGCCTTCCCTCTCTCCCTCCTGCCAAATCTTCTTATTTGTTTTCTCGTGGCTGTGGCCTGTTAATCCTGCCCAAGCAGGATTATCTTAATTTGAAATTATCAGTGCAAACACCTGAGCTCTCCCAGTGGTTATTTTTTAAGGGGGGACATGGAGAAGCTTTCATCTTCATGAGACCTGCTAGGATCCCTCTCCTTAGTGCTCCCAGACCGTCAGGTGTGAATGGAAAACCTTTAATCAAAAAGGAAAGGAGGAGAGGGAGTCATAGGACTCAGGGAAAGACAAATGCAGGGGTGCTCAAAGAGCTGGAATGAGCTCTCCATGAGGAGAAAGAGTATAATCTAGGATGCTGCAGAGATGACTAGGAAGGAATGAGGTGGAAGACATAAAATCAAGAGTGCCAAGGAAAGGATGAGTGGATAATGGTTGCTCATGGACTTTTCCAGAGCAGGAACTTGGGGGTCCCAGAGAAAGTGCAATCAAGCGCTGGAGTTTCTTGACACAGATACATAGTTAGTGCTCAGCGTTAACGAGGGTTCAGGGAAGAGCAGAGAAGTTCAAAGAAAAATCCAGACAGTGTTATTAAATTCAGGGAGAACATATGGAAGTCCCTGAGTCTCAAATGGCTGGAGGCAGGGAAAGTACGAGGTAGGAAACTCCACAAACCCTCGACTTGTCCTTATGCATTATTCATGTGCCTGGAGCTACATTTGGAGAGATCCAGTTGGGAGGAACAACCTGTGGAGCTCCTCTGCCATGGGCAGGGACACCTTCCACTATCCCAGGGTGCTCCAAGCCCCATCCAACCTGTCCTGGGACATTTCCAGGGATCCGGGGGCAGCCACAGCTTCTCTGGGCACCCTATGCCAGGCCCTCACCACCCTCATGGGGAAGAATTTCTTCCTCATGTCCAAATCTAAATCTCTCCTCTTTCTTTTTCTTAACTCTTTTAGAGTTAAAAACCATTTCCCCTTACCCTGTCACTACTTGCTCATGTAAAAAGTCTCCTTCCCACTTTTTGATAAGCCCCCTTTAWGTACTGAAAGGATAAAYCTTGGATGTCTGACAAGAGTTAAAATCACAGCTTTTCTTTCTTAGATCAAGCCTGACTAAGCGTGAGTGGTGTGACAGCATTGAAACCAGAGCAAGGCTTGGCTTTTCCCCACAGTAGCACAGATTCTGGATGGCAAAGAAGATGTGACTCTTGCAGTGSGGTTTTTTTGTGCCTTCTTTGTGGSCCTTGTCTCCTCTGYATTGCRAACACAAAGCAATCCCCAGTGTGCTTCAGATAAGGGCAAGCCCATCCATACCTCGGTGACATACCCAATCCAACTTTCCTCAGCAGCTGCTGGACAGAATGCCCGAGGAATTCACYGTCCTCTGGGATAATTAACCCTGTCACTTGTGCTTATATGGAGTGCTTTGTTCCACCAGGGCCCTTAGGATTGCTTCTCTCTGGTCATTTCCTCCCAGATCCCTCTATCTGCTGGTGATAAATGYCTCCCTGCTAACCACTCTCTGCGTTTCTGCAGCACCTTGAGGAAAAGTTATCACTGGAGGAGCTGCAGATGATGCTGAACTTCAATTAGGCCTCAAATTAGTTGTGCAGGGTGACATTTTCCAATCATGCAACATTAGCATCCTCCCTAATTATGAAAATGTAAAGCTAACTTCTGTTTCATAATAAATTAGGCTTGTTCTCTGTATCTAAAACACACAAGCCGTCACACAGCACAATCTCCAGCAGGTCTTGGCTTCCTGTTTTGCTGATRCTCAGGGACAGACGGAACCACAGCGACCTCCCTGTCCTCTGAAGGTCAGGAATGGTGTCTGGTCAGTGGGCAGGGGAAGGGAAAAAGAGGCAAAAAGGAGAAAAAGACACTGAAGGAACGGGGCTTTATCAGCCTTGGGTGTTCTCACAGCAACCAGCATCTTYCTTCAAGGAGTGGGGAGAAGGGGCAGGAGGAAAAATCCTGTCTCTCCCTTCTCCACTGAGCTTTTGCACCTCAGGTTTGCTCAGCCCACTTGTCCAACCCTGAGGGAGGTATTGGAGCCTCCCTTCCTTCACAGTGCTGGCAAATCCATAAGGGAGGGAGACTGCAGGTATGTTACCAAACACCTGATCCTATTTATTCCTCCCCCCCAAAAAATATCAGGCAGCAGAGCAGGCAGGTGAAAAGGCCATAAGAAAAAAAAATTTAAAAAAACCAAAACAAAACCAAAGGAGCAACCAGCACAAGCTTTTGTATCGAAGAGCAGTTTGTGTAAACACAACTACTACTGAAGAATAGGAAAAAAAATCAGGTATTTTTTGTACAGTCAGAAGAATTAGAAGAAATGTMTTTTTTAGAGCATTTCCACAGTGGTTGGGGAATGTGTCTCTATTTAGGAGACCACTTAGAGCTGCCTCATTGTGGTTTATGCTGGAAAAGGGATCAGGAACTACCAGGCTCTTGCCAGAGAAGTTTTGCAGCACTGCTGTGTGTTTCCTGGAGCAGAGATTGTTGAAAGTCAGTGAAGTCACCTTTGTGCAGGTTTTGGGCCACAGATCCTTCACCCCTCCACAGATCCCAAGCTATTCTGTGTCACTAAAAATAATGGGGCCTTTACAAACAGCCTGGAAACTGCTGGATTTTCAGCCTGGCTGAGTTTAGTAGGTTCAAGTAATGCTGAAGATGCCTGAAAAACAAAGCAGCCAATTATTGCATCTCTGCATCAGAAGGAACAGGGAGCTGCAGAGAGTGGCTGACAGGCAGCTAAATAATGCACTAAAAAGCAGGGTGGCTGGAATCTGTCACAGCACTAATGAAGGTCAGGATAAGACACCTGCATATTTTAAGGAGTGAGATGTGTGCATCTGAAGATGCCCMGATGTGACATTTAAAGGCAGAGATGATAAACTAAGTGTAATCACTCTGAGAACTGGAGCCTGGCATTGCACAGGATACCTGRATAAAAGAATTAGGAACAGTTTAAGAACTGCAAGTGGAGAAGCCTTGRAGTCTGTGGAGAAGCTGGAGAACCAGCAGCTTCTGAAGTGAAACTAATCCAAGGGAGAAGCCAATTCTGCTGTGTAGAAGGCCCCGCAACGTGGATTAAATTTTCCAAAAACTGGAGGAAGAGAGAGAGCACTCAGCCTGCCATGCAGGGAAAGGGGAGCAGCTGAAGCAGAGAAGGGGATTTGCAGTATCCTTTTCTACAGAGTAACCTAATTCACCATGAGAACACTGCAGAGGCATTTAAATAGGGCAAGGGAAAGCACTGTGTAAGCAAACTCACTGCAAAGCCCAGGGAATGCTGGAAAGCACAGAGAGTGGGCTGCAAACTGCAGCTCCTCTGCTTTCAGCTGCAGTTTTCATTTGAAGGCTCATTTATTGCTGCAAAAGCAAAAAAAAAAAAAAATCAGGCTAGTTTGGTTCAGTAATCAGTTAAAATCCCTCCCCTTTAGGAGCCCAGGATATGAAAGGGGCAATGTCCTCCCCGAAACTACCTGCAAAAGTGCTAGAAGTGCTGTTAGACAAATCCTGTGGTCCTTGTGGTTTTGAATATCCAATTCTGAGCACAGCCACAGCTCTGAGTGCTCCTTCTCAATCCCACGTGCTACACATAAGTAAAAACCGAACAATACCACAATAATGCAATAATAAAACAAAAAATTATAGGGACTTGATGGAAGATTTGTTCTCCTCAGACATCAGGATGTTTCCTCTGCCTGTTCCTTTCCCATGCTCCGAAATAATCTGATTTTTATCTGCCACAGCAGAGGGTTATTTTTCCCTTTTTTTTTTTTCCCCCCAATCAATTCAATTGCTGCAGCGAGCCCAACAAGCATTTTGAATAATGAGTTTGTTTTCGGGGTTGAAGGGTTTTGCTTGCTCATCCTGGCTTTGGAGAGAGCTGCCTTTGTGTTCGCAATGCCAAAAGGGAGCCGGGGCTGCAAAGCACACGAGGAAGGATCAATACTTTAAATGCATTAACACTGGTGAGTTCCAAATGAAGTTAGTGGCTGCTGAGCATCACTGATTTCACAGTAAGTCTCAGTTCAGTTGGTTAATTTTTCTGAAGGATCAATGCCACAGCTGATGGTTACTGAAGTTTCTTCCTTCGCCAAGCGCAAGGGGGTTTGGAAATGAGCTCTACGGGGGATCACAAACCAACTCGGCCGTGTAAATAAGAGGAGCATGGGTAATTCTCTTAATCTGTCAAGACCAGCATGGCAAAGACAGGAATCATAAAACCTGAACTAAACCASCTTCGAATTTTGGATCTAAATTTCACAGCTCCTCTCATTGTACGGGGTCAGTCAAAACCGCTGGGTCCGACCTTGCCAGAGCTCTCAGGGAAAATGGACTTGAAAGCCACAACTTCCATCCAAACAGAATGCAAATTTTGTGTACAATTCTTGCAATTTTGGGTCCTTCAGGACCTTAAACTCTTTAGGCAATCTCATGGAGATACTGTAAAGTGATGCCTTTATGCTGTCAATAAACTTTATATTGATCTCTTCTTTTCACTGGGGTTGGAGTCAAGTCTCCCTCTCAGAATGAAGCTGTCCATAGGCAGAGTGCATGATTCCCACTCCAGAAGAGAGAAAGGGGATGGAAATATGGGTGGAAGAGTGCAGGCAATGGTTTAAGAGGAGATTGTATGTCAGGAGGAGAAAGAGACCCAAGCTCTGGGAGGAAAGAAGAGGCAACAAAGCAACCAATGTGGAGAAACTTTGGTGGGACAGAACTTGGAGAAGCATCAGTAAGGGAAATGGAGAACAGAGAAATTCATCCCTTTTTAGGGATATYTGTGCATGTCAGCAAAACAAACTCACCAGTCAAGACTCAAAGAACCCAGGAACTCAGAGTGAGGGGTTGCATTTGGAGCTATTTGGTAATTAAGCTAATCTAGACTATCTGAAGGAAGGTTTAACTCCATTACTCCCAGTTTAGCCAGGAGGGCTCCATCATAGCTCCACRTTTATCATGGATTTGAGTCTTAGTCATTTAAGGAACAGGAATGCTCAGCACAGAATTCCAGCTGAATTTAAGGCTCTAAAGTCTTTAAGTCTGTACTCACTGTAGCTCCCTTTTTAGGTATCTGAAGAACTTTTCATATCAGTTTTCAGACCTAAGGAGAAGGAGATCTACCAAGGAACAGAGCATTGGAAATGTCCACCCACAGCTGACCTAGATACAAAGCCTTGTCCTTGTTCTGATTTGATTTTTTGCTTTCTTTTTTGCTGATTGTCACAACTTCAAGCAGATAAAATTCCTACCTTCACCTGGAGGCGATTGCTACCTTGCTGCAACCTTCTTATCATTACCCTGTCATAAGAAATACCTTTGGTTCTTTCTTGTAAGCCTTGTTCTGGATTCCCCAGCCCTGGAAGTGCTCCAGGCAAGGCTGAGCAGGGCTTGGAGCAATGTGGGATAGTGGAAGGTGCCCCTGCCCATGGCAGAACTGGATGATCTTTAATGTCCCTTCCAAACCAAACCATTCTGTGGTTCCATGATTTCCAAATCCAACACATACAAAAGCTGTGAGGCAAACTCCTTCTAAAAAAACCCCCATAATTAAATAATAACTAAGTTTTCCATACTTTGCTTTGCTGGATGTGGCATTTCAAGCATTTTTTTGCCCTACTGTATGAAGGCGTGGAACATTCTTGCCTCCTTTTCCAAGCAGAAGACAAGAATCACAAGKAATCTTGTGATCCCCGTAAAGGTGGTGGATCTTTAAATAGATTTGCTTGATGCACTTGAAATTTCTTGACTAAAACAAAAAGGAAAAAAAACAAAATYGACATTTTCATGCATATTTTCACAAAAAAAAGCCCCAAAAACAAACAACTCCTTCCCCTCAACAACAACAACAAAAAAACAACCAAAACCAACACATCTTTTATTTTGGGATAGGTGGCTTTAGCTTAAAAAATAGGATAATGAGACTTGTGCTAAAATTGGAGAGCTGTCAACACTGTGCGTTCTTGCTATACATTAAAAGTCACTTAGAAAGGAGCAGGAACTCATGTATGCACAGAACAGGTGGGGAATCTGCAAATTGCTGACAACATTTTCAAATTTGACAAAAAAAAAAAAAAARGCAACAGAAAACTTTGCCCAACCCCTCCCCAAAAAAAGTTTGTGTTTGTCCTTCCTTCATTTCCAGAAACTGGGGGTTATATGTTAGATTATCATTTTCTGGYTCTGATATTAGAAGATTTTCAGTCCAAAAGGGAAAATATGTTCTACTACCCTCAGCAGCAAGGGTATTAAAGCCTTTATTCATCGGCCCACAGAATCACAGAATGGTTTGGATTGGAAAAGATCTTCAAATCCCATCCAGTTCCAACCCCTGCCATGTAGGGACAYCTTCCACTATCCCAGGTTGTTCCAAGTCCCATCCAACCTGGCCTTGGACACTTCCAGGGATGGGGCAGCCCCAGTTTCATGGACACCCTGTGCCAGGGCCTCTGTTGTGTCCCCATGAGGGACACTCTTGGCTGGATATTTCCTTCTAGGTGACAGGAAGATTTTGGAGCTGACACTCACAAAACAATTTTCCCAGGCAGTGGAATCCTTCCCCAAGCTCGTTAGCTGGACGTTGGCTGGCACTCTGAGGACAGAGACTGTGTCAGGCTGCTTAATCTCTTTCCTGGATGGCCTCATCCCCCACAGAGATGCACAAGGCTTTGGAGAAACCCATAGAGGTTCAGGCCTCAATGCTGATACCTCCTGGAAATAACCACGGCCTGATTGTGTGGAKCTGTGTCTGCTTTCATCAGTTTGGAGTCTGGCACCTGGAGACCTTAGTGAATATCTCCCTTTTTTTTTTTTTACTGCTGTATTCTCTCTGCAATTGATGCAGGGGAATGAAAAGGAGCAGGTTTGCACTGGCAGGAAGAAAGCTGCAGGTGCTGAGAAGATAAGCACTGCAGGGTTTGAAAGGCTTTTAGGTGGCTTAACACTTGCTTAACCAGCTGTTAATTAAGCAAAACATGCAGATAAGTTACAAAAGTGCCTCCAGTGCCCCCTAATGCTCTTCCTAACTATTGGTACAGGCTGAATTAGGGGACAGGACATTTTCAAAGGCCACAGCACCAACTCTTTGATCCTCTGAAGTTCACCAGCCAAGTTCTCAACTTCATTTGACCCCTTTTAATTAATAGTATCCAACAGTATCAGTGGGAAAAGTTGTTGGGGGATTTTTCTTTAAGAAAAGCTCCATGAGTTATTTTTTGAGAAGAAACAAGGAGTCCTAATTTCTCTGGGGTAATTACTGCAAGACAGGCTGAGGCAAAGCAGTTGAAGTACATTTATTTCATCACAGGCACAATGCTAATTCAAAAACCTATTAAAAATGACAGAGACAGGAGGAGTTCAGCCTCCTCCATCCCTTCACAGCTTTACACTTCCTTAAATTCTTTCCCATGTGTGTTGTATATTCTCCCTGAACTAGGCAGAATTTTGTATCCAYGCAGTCTGACCAACGCTGAAAAGTCTCTGTTCTTTATTTCCCAGGCCATCAGCAAGGGAGCAGACATCCATCTATTTTCTGTGACAGGACAAGAGGAAATASCCTCAAGCTGTGCCAGGGGAGGTTCAGGTTGGATATTAGGAAAAATTTCTTCACTGAAGTGTTACCAAGCATTGGAACAGACTGCCTGGGGAAGTGGTGGTGTCACCACCCCTGCAAGTGTTCAAGAAACCTGTGGATGTGGCACTTGAGGATATTGTTTAATGGTGAATATGATGGAGGTGCTGGGTTGAGGATCTCAGACATTTTTTGCGTCCTTAACAATTCCATAATTTAAACAACTGCTGAAACGAAGTAGTGTCATGAAGTTAAGACATTTAATTATCACAGATTTTAATTTTTTTAATGTTCTGCATGTATTTTACAGCCCTTTCTCCACTTATCTATCAGCAAAAGCACTCCTCCTCTGGGGTAGGAGTCTTCCACACAAATTGTATTAATACTTGTAAGGAAAACCAACTAATTCTACCCAGGATCAGCATCTGACAGCAAGACTAAACAGACCTCTTTAGCAACTGGATAGCCTTATACTTCAGTGGTATTGATCCACTGAAGTGTTATTTTGGCCATATTTCTGCCTGCAAAAATCTTTGATGCCATGCAAAATTACTCAGCAGACAGGGTGTGAATTACAGTCTATAGCCATTAGCAGACTGCTAAAAAAGATTTGTTTTAATGCTCTAAAAATGGCACATGTGGTCCTGATTCTATTCATATTAATGTAAATCTGGGGGGAAAAAAATTGCTTTCTATGTAGAATTTGTTTCTTCATAAGTTAGGATGACTTGAATCAGACCTTCAATAACTGTATGACTGGAACAGGTTGCTCAGGGAAGTTATGGATGCCCCATCCCTGAAAATGTTCAAGGCTGGATGGGGCTCTGAGCAAGCTGGGCTAGTGGAAGGTGTCCATGAACTTGAAAAGGAAGAGAAAGCCAGGGATAGAGGGGTTAGACAAACCTGTAGGATGAACACAAGCACCTTAAAAAAGAAATAAGGAGTATGGCAGGGGTAGGACAGGTGGGAAGATGGTGGGTTTGGCCCCACTGCCTGGGTTTGGCCCCACTGTCTGGTTTTCATTCAGACTCAGATGCTGCCAGGCAAGACCTGAGCACTTTTGGTTAGACACCATCTCAAAAAGGGCACAAGGAAGAGCAAAATCCTAATTTCATGAAGCCTCCACTTCATTCACTCTTTGCTCCRTGCTCACTGCAGTAAAGCTGTGGGATTTTGGCTGGATCAACAATGGGAACACAACAAATGTCAGGCCAGTCTGCCCTCCAAAATGGGGGARCACACCCCTGCACTCTTTAAAGGAGGAAGGACAAGAAGGGGCATAAAAGCCCCCCCAGAAACCCTCAGGAGTGGCTCCAGCCTCTGGAAAAAGGCAAGGCCAGTGGCTCATTAAACAGGGCTGGGCTGTGGGGTGGAAAAACCTTTGTGGAAAACAGCAGCTCCTTTCCCACACCTGTGAATGGGGCAGTAGCATTGACCTTCCTTTGGAAAAGCACACAGGGATTTAAGGATGGAAAATGCTGCTTCAGCACTGTTATTTTTATTCAGAGGGAGTGCTTCAGAGGCAGAAGGGGTTTTAGTACTTCTTTAAATTTATTTTTTTTTATGGCTGCTCATCCATGAGCACTAAGGGAATTCAGCTCTCATCCTTTCTGGGCTATGTTAGGCTGCACATGTGCCTCTGTGTCTCACCTGGCAGTGCTCTGATTTGGGAGAGAACACACCTAAGAAGGTCGGGAACAGATTAGGAAAGGTCCAGCAGAGCTGGTGAAGCTTTTGGGATGGTGCAATATTATTTTCCTCTTTCCTTAAAAGTGTTTAGAAAAGCGAGCTGCTCCTCTGGCCCTCGGCAAGGTYTTCCCTGAGTCCTGGTTGGAGTTCTCTTAATTCTGTCCTTCCTGCCAAGGGTCAGGGACAGAAATCTTAGACTGAGACATCACAGGAGAGGCTGCTCCCTTCGCATTTCCAGCCCTGTTTTATGCTGATTCAAAGATATKAATATTTTGTTTGGATAATTAGCTGCAACTTTTATCTGAGCTGAGCCTCAAGCACTCCAGGGTTTTTCCCATTTCTGCTATGGAGCCATGGGATTTATTTCTCCTGTGGCCTGTTACAAATTCAGATCAGATAGCTGGGGTTTATCCTGACCTGACCTGAGTTCATCCTGATTTTCCTCCTCCCCAAAGCCAGGAAAGCATCACAGGTAGAGAGCACTCAGGTTAAATATGCAAGGTGCATCCTGCAGACTGCGAAAGCAATCCACTCCTTTAGCCTGAAACTGCTTTCTCCTCCCTACTTTAGRTGATAACTAAAGCCTGGATTGCTCTTTAAAATATTTAACTGGGGAAAATGAGTTGTTCCCTTCAATCTGTTTATAGACAGAGTGTTATTTTTTTTTTAATATTAGAGAAATCAGCACATTTTTCCCTGCAGCAGCTGCATTTTGGTTTCTATTAGAGAGAGACTGATAACTTTACAGAACAGCACTCACAGCCCCTCTCTGAAACCCTCAACACCCACTCACTCCAGAGCCAGTTCCTGCAGAAAAAAAGAAAGATTTACAAGGCTGGGGATGGCAAAGGAACACTTCTGGTTGTGACCAGAGCAGGGTTTCCCTTCTCTCACTTGTAGGATAGAGGAAAAGATGGGTCATGGAGGTTGACTTGGGGGATGCATGAAAATTGATTTGGTTTTTGGACAAACTTTGGGAGCATGAGTTAACCCATTCAAACRCTCCTAAAATCTCAGTTCTTCTCTGACAGCATGATCCTTCTAGCTGCAATCAAGAAGGGTCCTCCGGTGCCCCCCCGCTGTAAAAGAATCCATGCCAAGCCCTCAGGATTTGGGCTGCCAGGCCATTTAYCCTCCTCTTGCATGAGGACATTGGTTCATCAACCAACTCAAATGCATTAAGGGCGTTGCTGGGAGAATAAATCCAAGTGGAAAGGGAGAACAGGGTGAATTGGCCCCTCTTAAGCTCCTCTAGGTTTGAGCAGGAAAGTAAAATCTGCAAAACAAGCAGATTTGGGGAATCCCTGAAAAAAGAGTAGGGATACAACCCTAGGCTGGTCTGGCATRGGAATGGGCACTGCTGGGACTGTCCATGAATGTGTGGAGGATAAATGAGTGGTAGGGAGAAAGCTGGAGGGATCTTTGTGCCCAGAGCTGGTGATTCCACCTCATTCTGTGCCACCAGGGCTGCTGCACCCCACCTCCATYGCTGCAGTGTCGCAGAGGGGAGGGSAGGAGGGGGAAGAGGGAGAAAATGGAAAGGGAAGCACAGCTCCCCGGGCTGGCATTTTAATATTGAGAGGCTGTGAAATCTAATAAGAGCTACAAGGGAGGGTGATGTATATTTTCCTCGTGCTAGGATGAAATTGGGATTCAATAACTAAATGTGACAAAATATGCAATTTCCCATAGATTTCATGCAGCAGGGCGCTTCCTGTGTAATAACCTTAAACCAGGATTTTTTTCCCTTAGCCCAAGGAAGATCTCCTGCCTCCATCTTATCTGAGTATTAGCTCACCCCCATGAAGTACAGGCTGCCACTTTAGCTGTACCTTATCACTGCCTGTTGGCACATGGCGAACAAAAGTTGATTTTTTTTCCCCCTTTTCTTCCCCATAAATGATATCTTCCTGCTTCTTCCTGTGAGAAATAAGGCTGAGCTGTGAATGATGGGGGAAGAGTAATTTTTAGTTGGCCTCAGTCTCTTTTATGGCACTGAGGTGTGAAGAGCCTTTGAAATGTGTTTCATTAAGATCTCTTGGAGGTGCCTGTTGATTTCAAGGCCATATTGACCATCTCAGAGATGGTGGGAAAACTGCAGCAAAGCTGCTCCCATCCCCTGGGGAGAAACCATGCCCTAGATGTCATTTTCAAGTGGGGTGACACATTGGACATGGGCTCATGACCTCGATCCCCACTTTGGAGCTGGATCTAAATCTGAGCTTGGCCTTGCTCTGAATAGGGGGGAGTTGGACCAGGTGACCTTCAGAGCTCAGTGGCCATCTCAATTATTTTGTGCATAGTTGTGCTTTAAAACCCCTGGTGTGAAGGCTGAGCTGGAGGTGTGTGTAAATAAAGGGCACGGGGGCAAAATCACAAGTGCTCCAATGCCTGCATTTCCACCTCTTATTGCCTGTCAGCAGTAATGGCCTGCCCCTGTAACCCTCCCCTTCCCCAGTTTTGCAGAGTGAGCTTCTCCCACGGGCTGTTCACATGCCCTTAACTMCCCCTTCACTGAAAAMACCCAAAAACTCTTGCTTACCCTCCTAACTGAGCTTTATTCCTACACGTGCATCCACCAGGACCTGCAAAATGTTAGCTCGGATTGCTGCCCAATCCTAATCATCCGRAGCAGCCAAGTTAAAAAGGATTATTAATCAATAAACAATCTGCCTTTAATCAAACACGTTTTACTTTGCAGCCCGGGGAGGGCTGAGCACATGGGCAGGAGGGCTCAGCACTCCACAGGAACTTTCTGAGCTGCCCAACACTTTAATTGCTTGGCATGGTGTTGAAGATTGCAATGCAAGATGTTTTCAATTACCATCTGTATGGCAGATTACCTTTGTCAAGTGGGCAGTTTGCTTTATCTCTCTCTGAGTGACCACAATCACACCTCCCTCAGGAGGGGACATCTGCTGATAACAGCTATKGAATGTCCCTGCATGGCTGATAAGAACTACAGCATCCCATTGGGAGATGTGAGCCCAGAGGGAGGAGCCAAGCATTCCTACCCAGATATAATCCAGAGGTTTTTTGAGACACCAGCACAGCTTTCTCCACGGGATTCCCCAGAGGAACAGCAGCTGCCTCTTCTTCCACTGGATCTTCAGAAGAAGGCTCCATCCTTCTCTACAGGTCCTCCTTGCTCCAACAGAACCACACCTGACACTGCAGGAGGGCTGCAGCCACATTTCCAACTGAATTGCCACCAACACCCTGACCCACAGGGTGTCAGGTTGGGTTCTGACTCTGTCAGTGTTGTTCTAGTTTACTGCATTGTTTATTTTATCCTTTTATTTTTTTTTCTTCCTTATTAAAGAACTGTTATTTCCTGCTCCCATATTTTTGCGTGAGAGCCCCTTAATTTAAAATTTGCAGCAATTTGGAGGCGTGGGGAGGGTTTACATTCTCCATTTCAGGGCAGGCTCCTGCTTTCCTTAGCAGGCTCCTGTCTTTCCAAACCAAGACACATGGCCAAAGGGAGAGCACCCTTCCTGCCTCCAGGAGGCTCTGATTGCCAATCCAGGGATACCCTGGCTAGCTAAAAACTCCCTCCTTCCCTCTCTGCTCCAAGTGCAGCTCCAGCGTGGCAGGGAATCAAATCCSCATCACCGCGAGGTTTGAGAGCCGCAGTAATAAAATGTGCAGAATGACACCCTCCCTCTTTGCTGGCCATCAAAAGGCTCTGCCTTTGTTATTGCAGGCAGTTTGATTTTGTCTTATCACTTTCCAGCTGGGTCTGTGATGATTTTATTGGTGTGCACTGTTGCTCTGCCTGCCCTGGGGAGGCCGAGGTTTCGCTGGAGATGCAGGTGAGCAGAGTTTTTTATTTTTGCTCTCCTCTAGCCACGCTCCATTAAAGAAGAAAACCCACAAAAGCAGCGAGCTAATAAAGCAGCTCCAAAGGAAACCCTGTGTAATTAAAACCTCTGGTAACACCAGTCCAGCGTGAGGAGGGTCAGACTCAGAGCTGGCATCTCTCTCTCCCGYTAATGTTTGACTGGAATTTCAGCTCCGGAGTTTGAGTGTCGAAATTTAATGGCCCATCTGATTCAATGGAACTTATTGTCATTGCCAGTTAACTGGGGTTGATATCAAGATAACAGCTTATGAGCAGTTTCGGTGTGGTCCTGATCACTGCTATTGATTTCAATAAGGTGTGGGCTGGATCYTTGACACTCTAATTCTGAAATCAATGGAGCTGGGACGCTTCACTCCGCCTCAGCGCCAGGGAAATCAGGTACATGCCTTTAACAATAAACCAGCCATTTAAATTATTTGTGCAGGCCTTTAGGGAGCTCTGCCAGGCAAAGCAGAAATCCTGCAGATGTAGAGAATATGTGAGACGGGGCATGTTCAGGTGCTCAATGTTCAGGTGTCTTGAGCAGAGGGATGGAAGAAGGGAGTTTGGTGATTCTTACTCAAAGCACTGTCTGGTGTGTTTATGGAAGAGCAGTGCATGAGGGAGCCAAGATCCCATCCTGGGGGATGTGGGCACTCAGACCAGCATTCCCATTCATTTGGGATGTAGGGTCAAAGTGGCTGTGAGTTGTGAGTCCTGTGTGATTATTCACAGCAAATTGGACCTAAAAATTGACCATGTCATCCCAGCCCCACCCTAAAGTCCCTCCAGAGTGCAGGAAATAAAGCAAAGATGTTAAGGAGAGGGAAGAGCAGGTAAGGAAGGATCTGGAAATGCATCTGCATTCCTGTTGGAGCACTGTGCTGCAGACTGCAGCTCTGAGGAAAATACACAACTCCTCATAAAAGTGGAGCCCTGGATGAATGGCACCGACCAAGGGTTCTCTCCAGGATGTCTAGAAAGGGTTTTTTGCCTTTCATCTGGTTCAGGAGAAAGTGTGGTGCCTCCAAAGCTGAGTCTGAGGGCCTGCTCCATGGATAAGATGGAAGTAAATCTCATTGTGGTGGCACAGCAGGGCTGGCACTCATTACCAGAGGACACCATCCAGAACTTCCCAGAAAAGGACCCTTAAGGAGAGTTGCAGCACAATAAAGAGAAAATATCTCCTGCCCTGAAGTCTGGGASATGTTTATTTTCTGCCCTGACGTCTGGGAGATGTTTATTTTCCTGCCGTGAAGTCTAAGAGATGTTTCTTTTCCTGCCCTGAAGTCTGGGAGATGTTTATTTTCCAACACTCCAGMAGACAGCAATGGTTGCACACTAAGGAAGAAAAAAAACTCACTCTCTTCTACCYTCTAAACAGGTAAATAATAGCTTAAAGGTGACTCTTTAATGCCTTTTTTCCCCATTTGTAAGTTGGTGCAGTCTGATACTCTGGTTGCTGCAGGTCTTGGATGCAGTAAAGGAACTCAAGCTCCAGCAATGGCCTCAGCTGAGATCTCCAGCCTCATTCCTCCTCTCAATCACTGGGCTTTTCTTGCAAGCAGGGAAGCCACACACAGGTCCTGCAGGCAGTATCACTCCTTGACCCTCCTTAATTYCTTCTGGGCTTACAGAGGCCAGATGCAACCCATGCCAGTGCAAAGTTCCTCTAAGGGAATGGTGTAAATGTTACCAGTTACAGRTGCCCTGCCACATCCCTTGTTATCAGAAGACTTATTTTACTCTACCACTCTTTCTCAACATCAAGAGCTTCATTAGATTTACCTGGGAGCTGAATTTAAAAGCAATGGATATCAGATTTTCACAGGCTCAGCTGGTCCTGAATCACAAAGATCCCTCAGAGYTTGGTCCCTCGCTCCCAACTCTGGACATGGATTTCCTCACATGGAGATCTCACTGCCATGCCTGTGGCAGTGCTGTAGCCTAATAAATAAAGCTGGATTTCCCTGWTTTTTTGCTTTTTTTCCCTTCTTCTCTCAGGAAAACTTAAAATAGCTCAGACAATGTGGCCCACGCTGGTGCTGAGGCCAATATTGATTTGTGCAGGTGGGAGATAATAATTATTCCTCAAGGTAACGGCAACAGTCCAGTAGCTGTGAGCATGTGGGAAGGACAGACAGCCATGCCAGTTTATCTATTTACTCTCAGTACCTTCCAGATCAGCTCAACTCAGTTGGGAAAGCAAAAGAAGGGATTGCTTTTCTCTTACTTTCCACACTGGGAATGTGAATAATCCATCTGTCCATCATTCAGCATCCTCCAAGGGAAGAGCTTCTGCAGGAGGGCTTTCAGCTGCAATTTGGGGGAAAACATGGAGGTTTTGCTTTCCTGCTGCTTTCCCAGCTGTGTAGAGGTCTTGGGGATGCAAGTGGAGATGAGGACTTGGAGGATGAAGGAGGAATAAATTCAGAATCCCCCAAGCGTGCCCGAATCACTGGACCATCCTTCCCCTGAGTGTGCACTGCAGAAATGTTCACAGAGCTCTCTACCTGTGATCTCCAGCTGGACACAAGCACAGTACTGCAATCTCCCTCTTCCCCTCAGAGATTGGATGTGACTCCTTTATAAACTCCCAGTTTGTCTCTCCCTGCCTGCTCTTGCCCTGATAAATGTTCTCCTCTGCCGAGGAGCCTGCAGTGCTTAACCCACTCCGTTACCATTCCCCTTGAAGGTTTACACATTGTTTACAAACAGAATTTCCCCTGTCACTGCCAAAGTGGTGCCTTTTTCCCAAAGCATCAGGCAAGGTGAAGCTCGGGGAGAGGTGGAGTGACACAGTTATCCACCTTGCCTGGCTCTGTGTGTTCCCCATGGAGATGGGAAGCGACACATTTCCAGCAGGTAATTACATGTTGTCATCTCACTGTGCACTGTGCAATGCTCTGTGAGAAGCCCTGAAATCCCCTGGAACACGTTTGAGAGAACCAAGCTGAGGTGAGAGCAGTGAAGGCAGATTATTCCACTGTAACCCAGGAATAGCACTCCAAATGTTAATTTGGGGTGATCCACAGAGTTTTCTTCAAGGTCCCCTAAAAAGATGCAATTTAGGAAAGCAGAGCAAAGAGCAAAACATTTTTGAATTCAAAATTACAGATCTGCTTAGGTTGGAAAAGACCTCTGAGATTATTAAATCCAACCTGTGACTGATCACCCCCCTTGACAACCAGACCATGGCACTGAGTGCCAAATCCAGTCATTTCTCAAACATAAAATGATCCAACAGTTGCAAYCTGAGCCCAATATTTTATCTGGATGCAAATCCAGATGTTGACCTTGATTCTGAAGAAGTCCAGGCCGTGCCTGAGCTGAAGCTTGGCTCCAGATGTTTATCCTCACATCCAAAGCTGTGTTCTGATCTCCACAGCCCCTCCAGATTTCCCAGTGAGAGAAAACAGAGTGGGGAGGTGAATGGCTGCTCTAAGAGGAGGAGCAGGAGATGAGGAGCAAGAAAGGTGAACATTTTCAGTGAGATTTGCCATTTTCACACACACTTCTCTGAATTCTTGACAGCTCTTCTGGGTGACAGTGTCCATATCCATTGTCATTTGCTGCTTGGGAGTATTCCCATGAAAGAATTCAGCTTTAAATGAATGCTCATTTTCCCAGCAAATATCCACATATGCATAAAAAAAGGACAGCAGTGTGAAAAATAAATTATAATTTCCTGTTTCTCTCTTGCTTCCTATCTTTCTTCTTCCCTCTCTGAACTTTCAGCCACCCACTTGGTACCAAAAGCACTTTGCCACCACGAGCCCTGGGTGGAACAGAAGGAAGAATTTGGAAAAAACCCCTGTTTTGAAGCTGTTTCCCCAAACTAGCTGGAGAAGAGTTATGAACAACAATAAGCATTCACCAAAAAATCAGAATCCCTTCAGGGACACATGAAAAGAGCTCCATTCATCCCCCTGCAATGAATAATTCAGCACTCCTGAACTTGGGAAAGAGGGAATTTAGTGTGCTTTGCAGAGGAGGAAGAGGATGGAGATCAGAGGGGCTGAGGAGTTTGGAGATGCCTCTAGGAGGGTTTAGGAAGCCAAGTTAAAGACAACTGGGAGGTCTTTGGAAGGGTAGGAAATCCTGAACAGGATCCTCAGTTGGCCCATTCCAGGATAAACAGGTGCAATAAAATAAAAAATCCCCACCTCCACCAACCTGGCTCGCACATGGAGAATTGGAGGGAGAARGTTTTAGGGCTGGAGTTACTGCACTGCAATCATTCCAATAAAGATTGTGCTGGGGAAGACAAGGGGAATTTTCTGGCTTTTAAGCTGAGGGGGAAGCAGAGCTCTGCAGAGGACACCTCAGACAGGCTTTTGAAGACAGCACACAGGACGTTTTCCACAGCTCTGCTGCTCACATCTTTTTAAGCACAGGATTTCAGCAGCCCCTGCCTTCATTAACCAGGGAGCATTATTTGCAGTGGTGACAGCTTCAGATTCCCTAATTTATTTTTTTTTTTCCTGGATGTGGAATTCCCTTGCCTGCCCGAGCTCGCTGCTGTTTCACAGCGCCGGGCTCATCGCCTCAACCCTCCTGGGCTTTGACAGATGGAATTAGGATACAGCAGCACTGCAGCAAGACTGCAGATGGCTTCAAACAACTGACTTCAGCACCAAAATGCTTGTAATTCCCATTTTTAAATGGAGCTGGCTTCCCTGGGGAAAGTGCCTGGCTCTTCTAGGTGTTGCAGTGAGTTGATAGAGAGAGAGACAYGCTCCAACAACCCAGTGCTAATAAAGAAAATTAGGAGTAACTTGCCCTTTCTGTTGGAGGAAAGCCACGGTGGGGGAGAAAAAGCCATGAGTTTTCTGCATCTGCAGATTTCACTGAACTGCRCCCAAAACATTGGCTGCTTCCAGAGGTAAAAGTACCCTTATATATGAGTTTTTGAAAAAAAAAAACAAAACCAGCACTGTCAGAGATTTCCTCGCTGAAAGCCAGGTGGGTATAGCAGAAATAATAACACTAATAGAAAAATAAAAGTAGCAATTGTAGCAGCAATAATAACGCAATAACTCGGCCTCAAACTGCAGCCCTTGTTCAGGGAGCTGCTCCAGATTGCAGGGGGAGAGGACAGGGCTTTTTTTTAAGGTGGATTTTGATTTCATCAGACTCCCTGTGGCTGCTGGAATGTTTATCCTGGCCCAAGGAAGGGGCCAGGGCAGCAGGGGGAGCATCTGGGAAGAAAGTGAGAAATGTCCCTGCAAGCACCTACTGTAGTAATGCTTTGTTTAAAATAGRAGATACATAAATTAGATATTTGGAAGAAATTCTTTATTGTGATGGTGGGCAGGCCCTGGCACAGRGTGCCCAGAGAAGCTGTGGCTGCCCCTGGATCCCTGGMAGTGTCCAAGGCCAGGYTGGACAGGGCTTGGAGCTCCCTGGGRTGGTGGAAGRTGTCCCTGCCCATGGCAGGGGTTGGAATGAGATGAGCTTTAAGGTCCCTTCCAACCCAAACAATTCCATGATTTCAYGTTTCCATGATAATTATAATAAGAAAACGAGGACAATTAGGAAAATCCCCCAAAGGCTTCCCTCAAAAAAACACAGCACAAACCACCAGAACTATTGAAGGAACTCATGAATCAGAATTCTGAGATTTTTCTTTTATTTTTTATGACTTTCTGATTCTCTCCTAAGTTTCACACAAAGTTAAGGGGAGGGGTGGTGATGAGGATCTCCAGTGGTGGCTGTGGGGAACTTCCAGCTGCCTGTAGGACCATGGTGGGATCTGGACTGAATCTGTTTCCTTAAAAAAAGAAACAAACCAAGATAATAATAATAATAATAATAATAATAATAATAATAATAATAATAATAATAATAATAATAATAATAATACAATAACATCAACAGTGATAACAATAAACAACCAAAATGTTAGGGAGGGAATTAAGTAGCTGTAGCAGCAATGTAAAGAACAGAAGCACAGCAAAGGTTAAAAGAGAATTTAAGGCAGCAGGCCCTACACACTGCCCAATTTCAAAGATTCATTCTGCTTCTTGTTGATGAGATTTGTGGGTTTCAAGGCTAAATTCGTGGGAAAAAAAAAGCTTTCCAAATTGACCYGAGGCGATATTTCACACCTTTGGAATTAAAGACGTGCAGTGTCAAGTGCTGCATCCACAAGCAGCTGACAGGGCTGAGGGTTTCTCAGAGTGAACTGCAAGGCTTGAGTCCCTTTTTCCCTGAAATGGCAGAGGGAATGTGGAATCTCTGGAATCTCCATCCCTGGAGGTGATCAGGAGGTGTCTGGCTCTGGGTGGCCCTGTATGAGCAGGGAGGTTGGACCAGGTGACCTCCAGAGGCCCCTTCCAACCTCAACGAGTCTGTGATTGTTAAAGCTGTTTGGGAAACTATTTTATATCCTGCAAGAATTCAAAATAATTTCTGTTTTATGTAGGGATGCATTCAGAATCTTCAAGTTTTGTTCCTGAAATGCAGGTGAGAGGAGAATTCCCCTTCCCCCCATCAGTGTTCTCCTGGCATTTGCAAAGCCAAATGTTACGTCCCTGCTGTGCCAGTTACAGAACAAAGAAATTTCTCCATCCTAAGAAAAATGTCCTGGGGATTGGTCTGCAGCTAGAACTCTTCATTTCAGTAGGAATTACCAGAGGGTTGTGCTGGTTCCTGCCCTGAATCTCCACCATCACAGATGAGTGGGTTTATGAGACTGTTGGCTCTCCTGGAGCAGAAATTCCCTGTTGGCACAACTGTGGATTCTTCCTTGCACGAAAAAGTTCAGATAAAACGAGGTTTTTAAAAGCAAAATAATTTCCCTCACCCATCCTTTTGCAGCTCTTGTGCTCTGGGGTGACTTGGGCAGAGAAGGAGGAGAGGTCCCAGGGCTTTAAACCCAGGTGTGAATGGGATTGCAAGACTCTGGGAAAGGCAGGGCTTCCCTGGGAAATAAACTGAGCAACAGATGCAGAGAAAAGCCTTAAAGGAAAGCACCACTGCCTCAGGAGTTTGGGGGAGGCATCCTGGTGATCCCTGATGCATCCTGGTGCTGACATCCTGGTGATGCCACTGCTCCCTCTGCTCCTTCCCACACCTCCAGAGCCACTGCTGGCTCTGTTTCCTGCCCTCAGGGCTGACATCAAGGCACAGACACGATTTTATAACTCAAATCTACACCTGGCCACCCCTCCCCAGGACACCAGGTGCCTCCCAGAGATGGAGGATGCTGCAAATAACTTGGGGACATTGAAACTGTGGGGAAAAACCCTCAGAGGTGAGACCCTGTCACCATGATATTTTMTGAAAAATCCCTTYGCCAGGATTTTTTCTCCTGGCAAGATGAGAAGCCTCAGCTTCTCCATGTTTTGCTCCTTTGGAATGTGATTTGGAGAACTGTTTACCTAGCATGTGAATTGTTTTTATTTAATGACCARTCCCAGTCCAGCTGTGTCAGACTCTCTGGTCAGTCACGAGTTTTTATTATTCATTCTTGTCTGGCCTTCTGATGTCTCCTTTCTCTAGTATAGTTTTAAYATACCATTTCTTATMRTTTTAATATACCAATATAATATAATATAATATAATATAATATAATATAATATAATATAATATAATATAATATAATATAATATAATATAATATAATA
>JACDOX010000253.1:400356-473882 GCA_014549065.1 Cardinalis cardinalis
TCCTCCAGGCCTGGTCCTAATTTCCCACTCAGGGCAATGCTGGAGCTTCAGAAGCATGAAGGAAATGCCCAGTGCTTTAATGTGAGATGCTTGCGTTTGAGGCTGCTGCCTTTCATCCCTCCTGGAAGACAACCAATGTTCCTAAACTCCCCTCAACCCATGTTTCCAAACCCCCTTAAAGGGAGGGGGTGAAAAAAAAGCCAGGCAGCATTAAATCTCTTGATTTCTTAAGGAAGAATTTCTCTGTTGTCTCTGCATCTTCCTTTCAAAGAGCTGTGAAACACCCTGGCTGAATTTAACCAAAAACCACACAGCACCTTACAGGTTTTAAGGAGAAGGAGCAACTGGGAAGAGGAGAGACTGATAAAGAAGTTTGGTTCACACCAAATGAAGTTCTTCTGGAAACCAAACCCTGTTGTGGTGTCATGGGACYGCTTGTTTTTGGTGAGAAAAGTGTGATTCATCCCCAGGGTACTGCTCACACTTTTGTGTTGGGCTGAATGCCCACCCCTCCTCCCACCTCACTTTTATTTTGCAAGCTCTTCCCTTCACTCTAAGTACCCTGTTAGATTTATGGATGAATATTATTGCAATACACTGCTGCTTCTTATCTATTCATCATCCCTTTTTCTGAGACTTATCTGGGGATTTAAAGTCTCCTTGATTGTAATGATCTTCAAGAATTAAGGGTATAAAAGAGATCCTAAAGTCCCGTATGCCTTCTAGGCATTTTTGTATCTCAAACTAAAAAAGGAGTAAACATCAATTATGCCAGAAAAATGTATCATTAACTCTTCAAATGTCCACCGAGGCGTTGTTCATGTGGAGYAGAGATTTATAATAATAATTTATATAATTTATAATACAGGGAGCTTGCAGGTAATTTTGGTGGTGTGTGACTCRGATGATGAAGGATTAAAAGGGGGCAGTTGGAACCTTTGTGGAAGTGRCAAGCAGGAGTTTGGCCACACATCTGTGGCAGGCAAAAAAGCACAGCCATGACTTCTGGTTGACCTTTCACGTGCCAATTTTCATGACTGCAGCTCTGTACGACCCCCTGAGAGCTGCCACACCCCTGATTTCTGGATTTCAGACCACCACTTTCACCATCATCATCATCATCATCATCATCATCATCATCATCATCATCATCCAAGCACTGGTCTGGGAGATGAAGAACATCATGTCCTGTGCTCACTGTCCTGAAAAAAAGGAAAAAGATCTGCTTGTTCAGGCTTGAGAACCATGAGTGATTCCTGCCCTTCCAAGTCCTGCAGCCCCTAATTTAGACCCACAAAGGTTCCACTTGGCCCATACTTTTGACAGGATCTCAGCGTCCAAGACAACCAAACATCATCRTCATTTTTCCTTCCCCATTCCAGCACAGATGTTCTGCCTCTGGGTGCAGAACAAGGGCACATCTGGGATGCACTTGTGGGAAAAGGAAACAAGCAGACCCACAACTGCTGGAGCTGGTTTTGGAGACAAGGGTGGAAGGGACTTTTGCCCTCATTAAATCAGTGGGGAAACTCCATCTGAGCGAAGCCTAAGCTGGAATGGAAATACCAAACATCTGGTTATAACTTCTTTTAGTTCTATCCCCGCTCCTCTCYTCCCCCTAGGGAAAAACAAATAATAACTGAACCAAAACAACCAATAACCTCAGGTTTAACACAAGGAGATGGAGAGTTCATAATTCCTGCCAGATGCCTCRGTGACAGGGTCAGAGAGGAGCAGACTCACTCTCAGCCTGAGCAGAGAGGGAAGATTTGCTTTCTGAGTTGACAGGGCCTGGAATCCCATAAAAGGCCATATGCTCAGGCAGCCACAGTACAAGACACACAATTGTTATTTGGTGGTGTCTCCAATTCCTCTCTCTCATACTCTTTTCCCTTCTTGCTTAATCCAGAAAAATTCAATCACCAAAGTCTTTTTTCCCYTATGAGCAGACTGAGTCAGCCAGTTTGTATTAAGACAATAATTAGTAAACTCTGTACATAAGTAATGCATGTCTAGGTGTGCTAGGAGGGCTTTCCCCTGGAAAACTCTCAGAAATACTGGGAATAGAAACACTTCAGTGCAAAGGAGAGGTTTTGTGACAGTCCCATATGCAAAAGGAAAGTTTTACTGGAAGARGGGTTKATGGCCCCCCAAAGAGGGCTGGACACAAGTGGGGACTCACAGAGGGTTAATTATCCTGCAGGTGTTGGGGCTGACTGAGAGATGGGTGCCTGAATGCCATGCAGCTCCCAGTCCTGTTTCTAAGTGATTTCTATGAGAGATGCCAATCTGGAAACAAGATATTTTGTAGAGTGAATGTAGGTCCTCCCATGCTTTCCAATCCTTACAAGATCACACCTGGGAAAACACAAGGCAGAGTGCATCATTCCCATAAATAAACCCATCCCAATTTAAACAGGAATTTTCACATACCTCCCTMTCCAGTCCCCAAAGAACTGTGAAGAAGCCAACACTTCCCTTGAAATCCTGGAGGCATCATTATTTTGAACTTCAGGTTATGAAGGACCAGGTCCTCACCAGGAAAATGAATTCTGAGCCCTCCAGAGATGTAGTGACCACCAACGGGTCAGACTGTGAAGATGCAGGAATCTGTGGTCACTTGCCCCCATGGCTTCAGTTTCTCAGAGTAACCTTGAACAGGCTTGGGAAAAAAAAAAAAAAAAAAAGAGGATAAAAGTCCCCCTGTGCCTGCTTTATTTTTTTAGGCAATTTTGTCCAGCTGTCTTTCCCTAGAGGGACAAACACCTTTCACACTGTGCTCCCAGACCCAGCCAAGCCTCAGTCCACCCCAAAAACATCAGGTAAACAGGAGTGAAAGATGAGGCTGCTGCCACTGTGGGCTATGAGACTCCAACTCATCACATCCAATCCTGACTAAAAGCTTCCAGCTTTCCCTTTAGGATGGATTTTTCTTTTTCCTCAGGGACACCTCGTTACACTTCTTTTTCTTTTTTTTTCCTCCCCGCACTGCTAAAGGTTTCTTTACAATAAGGTCAGGAAAGAGGAGGATTTTTAGCTATTGCTTACTTTCCAGACCATTTCTCATCCTTCCTAGTGCTTCTGGTAATACTTACTGAGAGACAAAGCCATTCATCTTCGCACATTCCCAGCCAAGTGTGGTTTGAAGCAGTTCACTTGCACTGTCAGAAGAGATATTACTCGCTATAAAAAGCTGCCTTATTCCCTCAAGTTGCCGTACTCAACGTGTGACCCTTTTTTGCTGAAAGATTGGCACGATGATTGCTTACTTCTAGTCACCTGGAACTCTTCTGCCTGCAAGACATTTTATTGAAAATCACATTGTACCAGTCAATCACCCTCCCACCACCATATGTTGCTGTAGCAGGAGGGAGCCTGGCGAGCCTGTTCATCGCGCTTGTGAAAACGCAGCTTGGGTGACCTTACTGGAAACATCACCTGGCTCTGCAGAGGGGTGGTGGGAGCAGCTGGGACAACTTGTCTTGGATGCTTTTCCCTGTGAATTYCAGGCTTGTTCTACTCCGTCCTTCTCCATCCCCAGGCAGGTCCTTTTTGGTTCGTGCTTGTTGTCGGAAACAGGGAAAGGTTTTGCGGTAATTTCCACTTGGGAAATTTGGGGGATGGTGGGACAGCAAACTGATTGGGTGTGTGTCGCCCTGGTTTTTYAAGATTTTCTAAGCCTTCTGATGTTTACATTCTTGTAGCAAACTTTCTCACACACTTTCTGTAAATAACTYATTGKTTTGCATTCTTYTATGGAGGAGGAGAAATTTGATGGACTGTTGGTTTGTCCAGTGTCATTGGAGAGGTGGCACTTTCACCCTCCAATCCACTGTCACTTTTAGAAAACTATAAATGTTAGAGTCAGAAAATAAAYTTCCCTTTTCTTCACCTTGAGAGCAGCAGTGTGTGAGCTCGTGTTSTTTTGTRTCCTGTGTTGGTCCTGAAGCTGAGTGAGCACTTATGCTGGACCCACCAAACAGAAATTATGAAGCCCAGCGAGCGCCTCAACCCACTGTGGAGCAGCAGAGAGAAAAGCAGGAGGTGGGAATGCCCACAAGCTGCCCATGGAGCATCTCCCACCAGGCCAGGATAAGGCTGGAGCTCTGGGAAGACCTGTGGCAGCCCCAAGGTCCTGGAAAGAAGAGCTGCCACACCAAGCTGTGTGTGCCTGCTCCTCAGAGAGGAGAGACACTCTGTGCAGTATTTCTCTCACACGGGAGTTTTATAATAAACCCACTCAGTTTATCTCCAAGACAGCTTGAACATGACAGCAATTTTCCCTGCCTTGATGCAGATTGCAAAAGTGTTAGTGGGGCCCTCCTGCTTCAGATATCAGTCCCTGAAACCAGGACAGCTTCCCCATCCCACCCTGCAGGGATGGGGTCCTGCAGGGCTGCCTGGAGGGAGGGCTCTTGGTTTGCTGTAGTCACTATGATTTGTAGGAAAGCCCGTGGTCTTTACAAGATGAGTAGGAATCATAATTTTTTCCAGAGGGCAACATGTCAGCGTGTAGTTTAGAGTAATCCACACACCTGTGTAATTCCTTATTTAGTCCAGTTTAGGCTTAAGAAACTACAAATATCCACTAACTCAGGTTCTAGATGTGGCAATATCAGCCTCAGMTGAATAAATCCATGTTGTTCCCCATGCTTTTTTATCTGATTTTTCCTCCCCTCTATCCTCTGAGATCCCCCCTTCCCACTTAAATTCTTGCAGATGCTTTTACATATCGCCTGGGGATCACCAGCTCAGTCCTGCCCTCTTCCCTGCATCACTTCTTGCCCTGAGGCTGTTCCTGAGCCTTGACAGAGAGCAGCAACGTCTGGAGAAGTTGGAACCCAGCCTGGTGACAGCCACAGCCAGTGTTTCCCTGCTGGTTTTACCTGCACGGTCACAGGGAGGACTGACAGCCTTGGCCACGTGCAAATCGCGACTGCACATGCATGCACAAGGAACCTGAGCAGGCAAATAATTACCTGCTGGAGGGAGAAGGGATTTATTTCTGTGCCCAGGGAAGATGGATCTGAGCCCCCATGGGCTTTGGGAGGATTGAATAAACTCCTCCTTGCTCTAGGAATGCGTGCCCTGGACAGGCAGCAGTCATTTGAGCTGAGCAGTCAGGCAGGCTGAGTGACTTGATTGCTGGCTTGATTGTCACTCTGGGGCTCTGCTCCCAAATAAAACAGGCCAGGGATCATCTCCTGGGCTAGGGAGCACTGCTCTCATCCCTATAACTAATTTTTTTTATCCACACCAGAATCAGGAAGCCTTGATGGGATGCTCTTAGCATGTGTTATCCCTCAAGACACGGAATGTGACTGTGGTTAACAGATGTTGGTCAAAACACTGCTGCAAACACAGCACTGCTTTGGCCCTGGTTTGGCTGTTTTAGGGACAGCTCCAGTTAACTCTGCCCTGTTCTCCTGCCTATCCCCATCTGGGCTGTCCCAGGCTACAGAGCTCCAGCTGTGCCCCCAGATGTGCCTGGAGCTGCATCTCTCATTTCAGCACCACTGCCTTTGGGGGAACGAGCACACTTGGAGGGAGCAGCCTCAGAGCTGAGCAAACCTTATTATTTACTGATCTCTAGACAGGTCAGACCTCTGAAAAGGTCTTTAGACATCARGGAGTCAGCAGCCAAGTCTTGTTACACTGCAGTCAAAAGGTGTGACCCTTTCCTGCCTTGCAAGAGCAACAAGTTCCCCAAAAACCTTTTCCTGATCAATTTTTACCTTGTCCTTCCCTTTAAATGCCACTTATTTGGAATGTCTGGGGTTGGGTCACCTCACCCCAGGGAGGTGTGTCCAGTGTCCTGCTGCCAGCAGGAAGCACAGCTCACATCTCTGTTCTGCTGCTGACTCTCTGACAAAGCTTGGGAAAACAAATCCTTTSCTCCTGCTTTGCCCACCTAAACACCTAAGAAATCTTTTCTTTTGAGGCGCCCATAGCTTTTGGTTACTCTGCAAATAGCACCCAGTTTTGGTGCTTGGAGACTGCCCCACTAGATTTCTGTCACTTTTCKGTTATCAGCTTTTCTTGACTGACATTATTTGTCATTATTTGGAAGTTGGTTGATTTTGGGGAAGCTTTTGTTGAGTTTTTGTCCCATATTTTTACAATGAATTTTATTTCCTGGTTCTGAAACAGGCTTTCCCCTGGAAAACTCTCCAAAAATACTGGAAATAGAAACACTTCAGTGTAAAGAAGAGGTTTTGTGACAGTCYCATATGCAAAAGGAAAGTTTTACTGGAAGAGGGGTTGATGGCCCCCCAAAGAGGGCTGGTTAGCAATATTAGCAATTCCAATTGTTTTACTTATAGCAATTAGCAATCCCAGTTGTTATTCTCCAGGATCCCTCTCATTCCAGTTTTGTTCTTACTTCTAGGCTTTCCAAAGAGATAAAAGTAAAATATTTCCATGATACCAAAAGCAGCTGCATCATCCTCACATTTGTTGGTAGGAAAGTGCAAACAGACCCGAGCAGCAATKCTTAGAGGCAGGTCTGGGTCTGAAGTCCCTCAAGGACAGGGGAAGCTGTCTCAGGTGTTTTCCCTCACATCTGCCACAGAAAAATTGAGCCAGAGCATGAGCCTGGCCATCCTCTGTGTTAACTGCTCAAATAGTGCAGTGGAAATGCACAAATGGGTCCATCAGGTGGATTTTGTGCCTGCATCCTAAATCTGTGCTGTTTGTGAGTCTCTGAGTTGCAGACCAGCTTTGGGGCTGGACACGGGAGGGTCAGGGGAGGGAGGCAGTGCCATTGTCTGAGGGTGGCAGCTCAAAGAGCCTCTAACCCAGCAGCGTGAATCCGTCCCACCACTCTGACCTTCCTGGCCGGGAGACGCCGGAGCCGGGCCCYGAGCAGGGCAGGAACTGCAGAGACACATTTATTATTTTATTGCTTTCCCAAGAAATGAAAATCATATTAATGAGTGTAATTTATAAGCAGGGGGAGCGGACAAAACCAGGCTTACAGTTTTGTAAGCTGTGCACTGCCTGGGGAGGGCCAGGGAGGAAGAGATGGGTAGATACCGGCTATTGTGTCTGGCTTGCAAGGTTCCTTGTTCTGATAGAGCTTCATTTCACATCTATCTTGGAAAACAAATTCCCTTTCAGGCCTTTTCATAATGAAGAATAAAGAGGCTATTGTTGCAGAAAGTTAATTGTGCTTTTAAGCCGTTTTCTGCAGCATCTCCACGTCACTTTGGAGCAGCCAGCGAGCTCAGGCTGCTGGAGAAGGGGTGAAGCAGCCTCCCCTGGACACCTATGGCTACCAACACACACATCTGTTTGCCCAGCACTGAAAAATCACCATCTGTGGCAACTCTTAGTGTTGCTTCAGCAAGCTGCCTTGATTTTTTTTCCCCCCCAGGATTATAGGTGGGGTTTTTGTTATTGCCACAGCACAGAGATTCACACACATTCCATGGATCCATGGAGACACACTCTGCAGGGACCCTCAGCACTGCTGCAGACAGGTGAACTTCCAGCTGACACCAAAAAAAAAATGCTTTTTCCCGTTTATTTACCCAAATTCATGCACCATTTGGCCTGCCCTGAAAGACATGTAATGGTTAAAAAACTTACTGTGCCTGATTTTCTTTCCTGAAATTCCATTATATTCTTCAGCATTAGTTGAGCTGAATTATATTTAGAAATGTTTCAGCCACGTTAGAGTGGTTTTAAGACAATTTAGTCTCAGGAAATGTTACCCAGAGGGAATACAGGAAGAGCAATCATTAAGGATGCTTGTCATTAGACTTTTAACCTTCGTGCTTTCCCTGTCTCTCCCAACCAGGCAGCTCCTGCAAGGATCATTCTTTCTACAGCTCGTTCATTTATCTCTATCTTTCTGCTCTCACTGAAGTCAAACATCAATTAAAGCTATTAAAGCAGAGCTGCTATGTAGGTATCTTCAACAGAAGCATCTTCTCCCTGCTGTCTTTATCCCTTTTCTCTGTCTCTTAAAACCCCAGCAGTGTTCAGCRGGCAAACTGAGTTTTCTCCAACCACACCTGGCAGCCTGGGAGTGTTTTGCTCTCTCCCTGACCTGGTGTGACAGGTCAGTGTGCTGCCAGCAGAGCCAGCAGGCCATCTGCCAGCTCCACCTCCAACAGCCTGGCCAGCAGCCCAAAGTAAGGGCCAGGTTCCTCAACATCAAGAGACTGGCTCAAAATTGACTAAATAAAGATTAAACGTGATAGCATGGGCTGCTTTTTTATTTGCATCCTGGATTTTCATCCTTAGGTTACCCTAGGATAAATATTTTCTGGCTCCTAGAGACAGGGCAGGGCAGACCGTGAATCATGGATAAAGCCTAAAAATCTCTGTCAATTAAAAAAAAAAAAAAACCAACAACTAAACACCAAAAAAACAGGGTTTTTTTTCTTCTAATGCAAGGATTATCCCTGAATCACAGGGAATTCAGGACAAAAGAACAAGTCTTGAAATACTGACAAGAAAGCCAGTGATGACAATAACAAGCTTGTACTGATGGGTACATGTGCTTGATTTTCCTCCTTGCTTCATGTGCCTCTCCTGCACCACTGCCATCAGTAAGTTCTTTGGAGGATCTGAGCACTCCCCACATCATCTCCTGGCAGCACAGATTCTTCTTCCCCCTCGTGTGTGATCCAAAAAAACCCTTTGGCTCCCAAGAAGTGTCCTTCAGGTCTGGCAGGTCAGGTKGAATGTCAGTTTGACATCTGGTGTCAGAGCAGAGGTTTTCCATGTGTTTTGGAAAATTCCAACTGAATCTTTCAGGCCTTCCCAATCACTCCTGGCCTCTGAGTGGTGGTSAAGCCCATGGCCATGACCCAGCTGGAGATGTCACCTCAAAACTGGCATTCATTTCATGCTCACAGGTGGGGTTTTTCTGTTCTCTGGTTCCTCTGCCATGCCCAGAGAGCCTCAGGAGTTATTCTGACACCTCTGGTGTTGTCTCACACCTACTCCAGCCTGCAGCCTGCCCAGATGGGGACAGGTGACAGAGGAACCTGCCTTGATCCAGGTACCACAGCCCCTGAGCATCACCTTCCCAGGACATCTCTGTGCCAGGCTGCTCATCCCAACAGGCATTGAGTCCTACCAAGCCCTTGCCCCAACAGCTTTCCATTCCTCTTCCCAGCTCCCATTTGCCCCAACAGCTTTCCATTCCTCTTCCCAGATCCCATTTGCCCCAACAGCTTTCCATTCCTCTTCCCAAATCCCATTTGTGGACCAGTGAAAAGCAAGCCAAGCACAGGCCTTCAGTATTTTTATTTACTTTGGGAGCTGCAGCAGGAAGAGAAACAGGAACTGGCTAARATTTTCCCTGCTGAGATTTAGTTCAGATTTAACCAGCTCTGCCAGAGGAGGGTCTCCATTATAGGAGGGGATGGATCTGTCTCAAGATGAGAGGAACTCAAGCTACAAATTATGTTTATTCCCCACTGTTCTGCAGCTGGATGATTTTGGAGCTGAGGCATGGGCCCTGTGTGATTCCCATCTCTTCTATCAGTACAGAAAAATCCTTTATGGCCTCTCCAACACACAGTTTTGGAGGGGGGGAGGTTAAAGGGTCATCAGAAACACTGCTGGACCTCCTTGGAGCTTCATTTCTTCATCAATAACTCTCACAAGAGGATTTTATTCCTTATTCCACACGAGCAATATTATATCATCAGAGAGGTGGCACGAGCAAAGGCCAGAGTCATCATGCTCATAGAGGTGCCATTAACAAGCACAGACACAAAAATCAATGCTCTGCACCTCGTGCCTCTGACTCCAGATCCACAGYGACCCCGTTATCTCACTCACCCTTTGCAGCCTCCCTGCCTGTGGAGACTGACACCTCCCAGCACACTGGATACCCCTTCCCACAGCCCCATTCCTGCAAAAAAAAAAATAGCTCAGAAAGAAAGAAAATCAAGTTTGTAAACAGCAATTTGTCTGTAAGRCGAGAGGCAAGGAGACAGAGGCTTATTTAAAATTAATGTCAGCCCCAAAGGATGTTTCCTCTGTCTCTGTGGTGCAGGGTTATTGAGGCAATGCTGTGGTTCTGTGGCCTCRTGGAGTCAAAGGGGACAGAACTTGTTCACTTTATAGCAAATCACCATCTTTCCCCCATTTTGTTGTTCTTCTTTGTCCTTTCTCATTTCAGGAAAAGGAGGCAACACTTCATCTTCCCTTCCCAGCCTGCATTTTTGCTCAAGAGTGGAGGGCCCTTCAGGTTTCTCTCTCAATGTTTTGTAGTTGGCCTCTTCTACCTGGGCTAACTGCAAACCATTAAAAGCCCTGAATAATTCACAACCAGCAAGTGATAGAAATAGAGTCAGCTCCTGCCTTCCATTTTCTGGTGGCAWCCACAGTTTGCAAATGCAGCTAAAGGATTGCTTGATATATTGTGGTGTTTGTGAGGGTCCCCAGGACGAGGTGAGAGATGAGAATCTGACTCCATGTTCTTAGARGGCTGATATKATATTATATATTATATTATTTATATTATTGATATTATATTATTTAAATTATATTATTTATATTACGTTTATGATATGATATTATATATGATGCTATACTAAAAATATACTAAAGAAAAAGGATACATCAGAAGGCTTCACAAGAATGAATAAKAAAAACCTGTGACTAACTCAGAGAGTCTGACACAGCTGATGGTGATTGGTCATTAAGAAAGAACAATTCACATGGAACCAATCAAACATTCACCTGTTSGTAAACACTGTCCAGACCACATTCCAAAGCAGCAAACACAGGAGGAGCAGATCAGATAATTATTGTTTTCATTCCTCTCTGAGGCTTCTCAGCTTCCCAGGAGAAAAATCCTGGCCAAAKAGGATTTTTCAGAAAATATCATGGTGACAATATGTCTGTCTCTTTCCTTCATTTCCCAAGAGTTTTGATTCTAGTGGATCTCTCAAATGTCCCACCCTACACCTAGAAATTGTTTATCTCTTTTGCTTTGCCCCAAGTCTAGTGAGCTGCTCAGAAAGTGCCAAGTGGGAATAGTTTGGCACAGGTTTGACTCCTCCTTTGGTGTCCAAACTCTCAGCACTGCAAAGCAAAGGGATAAATGTGGATTAACAAACCCATCCCAGATCTGCGGTGGGGGCAGAGATGCTCACAGCTGATGAGGAAGCCCAGGAAGAGTCAGGGCAGATGGGAAAGGAGGCCTGAGTGCTTGTTTTGGGAAGCTGAGCGGTGTTTCAGCAGGGATAGGGAAGCAGAAGGTCATTACCCTTCTTCATTAAAGGAACACTTCTTAAAGGGAGGCTCCTGAGGAGTCACAGCTCCTTTCCAGCTCCAGGAGCCCGTGCACCAGGCGTGGCTGGCCAGTGCATCCTCAGATATCCTGGCATGGAGCTCCTGGAGTGGGCCTGCTGCAGGAAAGGGCAACTCCCTGGCCAGAAGCCCTTCAGAGACCCTCACTCACAGCAGGAGATGGGACAGATCCTGCTGATGWGGCATCTAGACTCTCTCTGGAGATGTTCCTCAGTGCTGGCTTAGGAGGAGAAATTTAGGTGCATCAAGGAAATCAGCAGGCAGGCTCATTTTAAACTCAYGGTGAGGCAACAGCTCATTATCCCACCTGAGCCAGAGTGATCAGGACTACCAGTAAAGCCTTGGTAGGGAAAAAAAGGCTGCAGGCACAGAGTGGTCACTGCCCAGCCATGAGAACAAACAYCCCCCAGTAATTCCCTCAGCTCAAAGCCAGGAGCCTCACACAGGGCACCCAGACCAGCTCCACACCCAGCAGCTTCTTGRGGAAGCCAAGTCCAATCACAGCTCGACAAAAAATAAATAAATATAATAAATAAAGTAGAAATGTCACTGTCTCACCTCGACCTACAGGTATGTGCTGGTCAGCAAGTGTAGGACAGAAATACAGACTGACTCACCAGGACATCTGCTGCCATTCCCCCTGTAAGGTCTCCAGCCCAGCCCTCATCCAGCTGGCCTCCACGCCTCCCTGCTCCCCAAACCCACCTTTTGTAATGCAAAATAAGAACAGGCCTTGTTCCCTGCCTTGCCTGCTTTTCATCTAAATTAAAACTCGGCTAATCTCATTAATGAGCTCACCCTGGTGCCACCGTGTTCTTTGCATGCCCCCTAACATCACTGGGGACTTAGGCAGGGAAACAAAAGGGCATTACTCCATGCAGGGAATGAAGAATTAGTGCAAGGGTGGGGTGTGCTTTGCAATTGTCCCCCTAATCACTTGTTTGTGTGCAATTAGGGGCTGTAATCTCCATCTCATTGCCACTGTGGGCACGGGGGATGCAGGAGGGGGCAGGGGACAGCAGCACACAGGGCAGAAGTGCACCCAAAGAGGTGACATGTGTGTCCAGGTGGCAGGAAAGTGGAGGGAAGAGGTCTCAGAGTGAGCAAAAACCAAAATATTCGGGCATTTCATCAGTTGAGKTGTCAATTGGTGGCAGGGCAGGGCTGAGAAGGAAGAGAGACACCTTGGAAGGGACAGCAGAGCTTCAGAGCACCCTCCCAGGGGATGCACCTGGGAACAGGTGTGCAGGGCCACATGGCATTGACAGAGAGGAGATGAGATTTGTTTGTGTCCCTGTCCTCTTAAAAACAAACAAACAACAAAAAAAACCACACACAAAAAAGAACAAAAACAAAACAAAAAAAAGTAAATTGTGGGTATGAAACACCAAGCAAAAGGAGGAAAAACACAGTCAAAGGAAAATACTTTCTCCAAATTCACTTGGGTAAATCCCTTTCCTGTTGTGTCTTTGAGTTTCCAACCCTGATCCAGTTAGACAAACAGTTCCATTCCCTTTCAGACAATTTGAGAAAGGAAGTTTCTTAATATCTCACCAGATTTGGAACAGTGCAGATGAAAGYGCTTTTCTCTTTCAGGCTCTCCTCCTGAGGGCCACTATGATCATTCACCTCCAAGCTTCTGGCTGTGTGTCCCTGGGGCAAGGAAGAGGGAGGAGGTCACGTTGTCTGCTCTTGGGATCCTGCATCCCAGCTCTGATCCATTGCAAACCAACTCCTTGTTTCCAATCTGATCCTCCCAGCTTCCCGAATATTGGATTTTTATTATGATTTTTAGGGCCTGTTCCCAGGACAGGAGTGTCTTTGTTGCTCAGTGAGGCTGCCACCATCAAACACTCCAGCACTAATGTTGTTTTGTCTCAGAAGTGCAGCTCTGCAGTGCTGGAGTGGGTTTCCTATTGAATTCCTGGGTTTGATCTGGCAGGGCTCTGTGATGAGGGGATGCTTTGCCTGAGATCAGAACCTCAGCTGCACTTTGTGTATTGATTAACTGAGGGAATTGCCATGGTTTGGCTTCACAACCCATTGCAGGACAGTTCTTTATTCTACAGTYTCATGCAGGTTTGCAATTTTGGGGTAGCAGTGATAAAAGTAAGCTTGTTTCAGCCAGAAATGGAAGATTCCAAACATCTCCTTCCTTAAAATAAAACATATGGCTTTACCATCCTGAGGTGTTTTAATCCCTGGGACTAATTTCTTTGGAGTTCTTGATGCCATACTAAACCTTCAGAGGTTKTCAGTGATTTATGTGGATACACCTTGCAGTAGTTTGTTAGTCAATGCTCAGCTCCTCAGGTGGTTTCCTTTATATTTTAAACCAATGTGGAGATGAAAACTTTTCATTTCTTCAGTACAGTGTTTGAGAGGTTTTTTTTTTCCCTGAGGCTTCATGTTGCCCTCTGAATCCAACTGAGAACAAATTTGAAAAAAAAATTATAAAACCTCTAAAATCACSACCTTCTTCCTCATGTTTTCACTCATTCAGGTGATTCACAAAAAAACAAAGCGGAATTTGGCAAAAACAAAAGATCTGGCAGAGATTTTGGAGGGGAAAGACAAGAGAGGGACAGGGAGAAAGATGGGCCTGTCTGCAGTGGGGTGGGAAGGACGCAGCAGCATTTGAGTAAATGATGAGTACTTAAGCCATCAAGACAAGGCTGGGAGCTGCAGATAGGTCTGTTAATGTCAAACCTGCTCTATGAGGAGAGCTGTGAGGGATTCCTGGGGGTTATGGAATGTGAGGGAGCATTTCAGGGTGCGTTTACAGGGCTGAGGATCAGTGGGGTGTGTGAGTGGGACTGTACAGAGCACAGCTCACACACTCTGTACACAGAAATGCTGGAGAATGATTTGGTTTTGGTTTTTTTCCCAAGCTAAATTATGCTGTCCTTTCCCAGCTCCTCTCCAAGTGCCCCCTCCCTCCTGAGACAATGCATTAAAGCATGGGAAAAGTGATACTTAACATTGAGATTCATCATTAATTCCTCTGTCTTTTATTGTCGTAACATTAGCCATAATGAACTCCTCTTGCACTGATGTCGATTTGGTGTGTCACTTTCCCTAGAAGTGCTTCATAACTTAGCATTAATTAATGGTGACTTCTTGCAAATTGTGTTACAGAGCTGATAGCACTTCTGGGTAACTGAGTGTCACCAACTGCAGCCATCAAACTTGCTGTGGTAGCCAGGCATCAGGCAGGATTAATTGCTGTATCACACCAGGACTTCACCTCTGGGTCTTCCTGGGGAAGGAGGGAAAGTTCGTGGCCTGGGAATTCAACTTGGTTCAATTCTCAGCTTGGCAGTTGACCTCCAGCAGTGGGGAAACCAATGGAGATGTTTGCACTGTTCTGTGCTGCCACAGCTGGGGCTGGGTGAGGATGGGGCAGGTGGAAATCTCAGGGGCTGGGGGATCACTTCARAGCTGGAAAAACACACTTCAAGGTGTCTCTGCTTCATGGAGCTTTGACTTCCAAAGGATCTGCCCACCTTGGCTCACCCAGGCRTTGTTATGYCACTTCTTGCTCCCAAATCCAGCTRGGTGCAAGTCCTCCACTGGCAGCTTGGTCAGGGGAGTTTGCCCTGAAATTACACAACAAAACCAATAGGATTTTACTCCAAAAGGCAGAAATTTGACTGATTATTGAGAGAGCCTGAAGGGAAAAGCTCATATGTAAACATCTACAGGTTTGATATCAAGGGCTAGGGCTGGGGTCACAGACAGAGACACTCACATTTAGTGCCTGTTTGAGCCCCTGCTGTGGAGATTTGGATGATGCAGTGTACAAGCTGACCATAAAATCACTTGCCTAGGACTAAAAGATAAAATGAGAGACCAACTTTCATCAGTAATAAGAAAGACGCTAAGAGGGAAAAAAAGTTCATTACAAGTGGTTGTTTATCAGATTGAGCTGTGCCTTTTGGCTCAGCAGGACTGGGGATCCAGTCACAATTTTAGCACTGCTTTAAATATAAYATAAATCTAAACAGATTTGTTTTCCTTGGAGGAGAGACTCAATCACCTTCTCCACAGACATTAAAAATGCAGAGAGAGGCTGGTGTTTAATGAGTTCACTTGCGAGGTACTAAAGCCAGCTACCACCTGTCAGGATCTTCAGATGTGCTCCTAGGCCTTAATTAAGAGCTGTTCTTGGTTTAATTTCATCCCTTCTCTCGCCAGCCCCACCCACCTCCTTCCCCCCTTTTTTGGTTTGCGTTGTTTCAGGAGACAGAAACCAGCCCCAGAGAGACGCCTTCCAAAGTCAATCAAAAATTAATTTCAGGTGGCAGCCGAGTCACAACTTCTCATTTATTCATCAAACTCCAGTGACTTCCCAATCTCCTAATCACAGATTCATTGAATCATTCAGCTCGGAAAAGGCCTCTAGGATCAGCAAGTCCAACTATCAAATTCCTGCTGAACGATTCCAGCTCTTCCAGCTCCTCCTGTTTGTTGCCTAGTGGTGGGACAAAAGCAGCCAGCCAAGCATGCAAATCAGATTAACAATTTGCACCTCTGTGAAAGGGATTAGCTGTTCTGCCTGGTGCGGATGCTCTAAGAAATCAGTCTGCATCTGTCAAAATCTGTAACCTTTCTTGTGTCCCTGACTCCATACTTGGGTTGGTTAAGATAATAATAATAATAATTAATTAACRGGCTGCTTTAGATTGCATCTTCTCCCGTATGGGATTAAGCTTGTATTTCCTTAGGGAGCTGATTTTCCGGGCTGGCTGTGAATTTATTCTTTGCTGCTCTAATACATGATGGTGTTTGCATGCTTTCAGGGTCACAGCTACAGCAGGGAAAGCATAGGAGTTAAAGCAGTGGAGCCAGTTCAGGATTGCGTCCAAATCCCATAAATGCCACATGTGACTTCAGATAAGTCACTTAATCACCCTTTCTCACACCCTATGTTTACCAGATCAGCCAAGGCAAGCGGATTTACAAGGATGATTCATCCCAAAAAGGGCCAAGGGACATCGCTTCTATTCCTGACTCTGCTCTGAAACTTCACTAAAGTCACTTTTCTCACACCATCCCCACTCCCCAGCTGCATCTGCTCGGCTCTAAAACCTGAGTGACAGCCCTCAACCAAGACAGAGACATTCCCAGCCTTCAGTGTCCTTTTGGGGAGGTCACTCTGTGGATGGTGGCTTTTCAGTGGACACCATGCTTCTGATCTCAAATGGGGACATGTCACCTGAGGTAACAACTCTAAATCAGCTCCCCTGAGTGACCATTAGGTCTGAATTAAGTCTTTTGCACTAAAAGTAGTGATAAGCCTGAACTTCCCCTACAAATTGGAACAAATTCCTGTCTGAGAAACTCTCTTGCACAAGGTAAGGAGGAAGGGATGAGTATAAAACTCACAGCAACACTTGCAATGCAGGCTGGGGATGCTGCAAACCTCCCCAAGCCCCTTTTCCAAACAAAACAACACAATGACCTCATTCACTGAGGTGTTAGAGCAAAGCAACCAACTTTGCAGTATCCACGAGTTCTCCCAATTTTCGCTTCACTGCTGCCCTTGGCAGACTGATCCCCTAAAGSGAAGAGAGCAGCCCTGCTTGGAAGGTGCAATCTCCTTTCTGTTGGTGTGACAGCCAGTTTAAGGCCAGCAAATTCCATATTAGAGTATTCCATACCTTGCAAAGCTTTCCCCTGTGGATGTTCTGTGTTTTCATTCCACCCAGTGCAGAGTAGGGTGGCAGAAAGATGCTGAGCAGCTTCTTTGGACATATCTGAGCATAAGGATTGGTCTCGATGGTGCAGTCTGGAGCCCATCACCACCAAATTTACCCCAAATTTACCCCAGATTTACTGCTTTAGAGGCACTTTGGATGAGGGAACTGCATCCCATTGGATGGGCACAGCCTTGGCCAGACAGAAAGTTTTCCTTTTCAGTGTGTACAGAACACTTCCATTAAAAGATAATTTCCTGTGGATTTAAGCTTTCGTCTTCTCTAGTAAATGCCTGAGTTCCTAAAGTTATTTGAACACTCCCAAGTCCTCAGTTTCTTCCTTTTCCATTCTTTGCAGCCTCCTCCAGGGGAAGAATTGTTCCCAGCATCCCCCACACCAGGGACAGGGAAGTTCAGCTCCATGATGCTGCTCTACCATGCAAGCAGCACCCACCACCTCCTGTCTCAGTCAGACTATTGGTGACTTTTTGTCCTCTAWTTCTTCTCAGTGGAGGAATGGAGTTTCCACTCCAGGCAGTGCAATTCAAGCAGTTGCTCCATCATCACAACCCTGGCTTGTCCAGCCTTCAACTTGTGTGCRTGACAAGGACAAGGACATTGTCTTCACACCACAGGCTGGCCACGTCAGCCTGGGACCAGAAAGAATCTGCTTTTTGGCACACACGTGGAGCTCCTAAMACGGGTGCTCACCTTCATCTGCAGGCAGAGTGAACCTGTGGGAAGAAGCAGCAAGACAGGTTTGGTGGAAATGCTGCAGGCAAAGGAGCAGAGCAGGGTGTGTGATGAGCTTGTCAGGCAAAATTGTAACTTGGATCAGGCATCAGGGAAGAGCAAAGGCCTRAGGGATGTCCTGACACACCAGGACCAGCAGCCCCTGGGACTATTTAGGTCTTGTCAAGCAAGGAATGACATCTCCCTTTGAGCAAATGTCCATCTCTGGAGCTGTGGTGACAGCCCATCCCTGTCCATCCATTAAGGGTTTTGTTTTTGTGACAGCTGACACGGTGATGGCTCRGTGTGAATTGCAATCACAGCCCAAGCACAGTGAATCTGAACTTCTCAAACAAGAGACTTTAACCAACCAACAATTCTGCTCACAGGGATGGGCCTCCTCCTGGGAGAAAAAGGCTCCTGAGGAGCTAAAAGCTCTCTTCCAAAAGGGATCTGTGCCCAGACAACAGCAGGGCTGGGCTTTGTAGGGGAGGAAGCTCAGGTGTTAGACAGAGAGGATATTTTTACTTGTTCCTTTGCCAATCACTGAAAGAAACAGGAGGACCCCTGGACTGGTGCCATGCCACTCAATAACCCCACAGGTAAGCAAGGAAGGTCTCCCCCAGAGTGAGGGAATCAGAGGCTAAAATCTAATGGGAGCTGGAAGATATTAGTAGTTTAAAAAATTTTTTATATCATATACATATTATATAATACACATTATATAATATACAATATACATATACATAATATACATATATAATAACAATATACATTATTATATACAATAATTACATATTATATTATTATATATAATAATTACATATTATATATACATATACATATAAAATATTTTATATATGTGTGTGTATATATATATACAAATATATAAAATATTTTTTTATTATATGGGAGGGGTTTAAGTGTGTTAAATCTGACACATTTCAAGTGTGCACCTTTTGGGTTTTAATCTTCCAAGATCTCCAGTCTCAAACATATCTCCTTAAGCCCCCTCCCTGCCAGCTTTCACTGCGGGCCACAGGAGGGAGGGAATTGCAATCCTGCAAAGCCAAGAGAGCAAGGATGTCCCATGGAGACACCCCAGAAGGTTCCCATATGGTTGGATAAGCTGCTGGAGCTGATTTCCTGGCAGCAGCCGGGGTGCACAGTTGGAACAAACCTGTCCCAAGACGTCTCACCTCCCTCGTGCGTGCCAAGCACAGCTGAGCCACGGTGGATGCCAGAGCTGGAGCTGATCAGGAGACCTGGAGCTGAGCTGTGAGCTGCTCTGGCTGCACACAGGTCCCTTCTCCAGCAGACAGGAAGGCTTCTTTTATGGACAAGATTTTCCAGAGCACAGCGAGAGTGTGGACGCTGTGAGGTCCCTCCTTGAGCAAACCAGTGGGAGATGCATCCAAGCTGCCAAATGCCCTTGCAGACACAAACTGTGCTTTTGGGCAGTACTTTCTGCTGTCCCAGACCTCAGGGTGTTGACATCCCTTGGAGGAGTGGTGAGAGTCTACTCCTTGAACAGGACAAGAGGTCATTGTCCCTCCTCTCCTCCATCCCGGTGTAGCCCCATATCACCCACAGGTTGGGGCTGAAGGGTGACAGAAGCACTGAACATGGAGAAAGAGGCTCAGTTTGTAAACTCTGAGTAGTTTCACCCTGCTTACCCTTCACTTTGCAAGGCTACTGCCCTTAAGCTGTTTGTGTCTTCYCAAAGAGCCACCTGCACTTCTGTCCCTGCCCTCGGAGGCGGTTGATGGACACGGAGGAGGTGGGAAGTGCCCAGGTATGGAAGAGGTTTTACAGCAACTTCTGTGAGCCAGAGAGAAGTTTGATAAGAGGAGCCATGTTTGATAAGAGGAGCCATGTTTCATAAGAAGAGGATCCACGTTTGGTAAGAAGAGGATCCATGTTTGGTAAGAAGAGGATCCACGTTTGATAAGAAGAGGATCCATGTTTGATAGGAGGATCCATGTTTGATAAGAAGAGGATCCATGTTTGATTAGAGGATCTGTGTTTGATAAGAAGAGGATCCACATTTAATAAGAAGAGGATCCATGTTTGATAAGAAGAGGATCCATGTTTGAGAAGAGGATCCATGTTTGATTAGAAGATCCATGTTTGATAGGAGGATCCATGTTTGGTAAGAGGATCCATGTTTGATAACAGGACCCATGTTTGATAACAGGATCCATGTTTGGTAAGAGGATCCATGTTTACCCCTGAAAGAATTTCCTACCAAGGTTGTTGACACAGAACCCAAGTCAGAAAGGAGGATAAATCAGAGAAACTGCAACTGCCTGTTCCAATGAGCACCTTGTTTGTCTCTTGTGACCAATGAGTGAAGTGCAAACTGATGAGTTGTGTAAGAATGTATAAAAAGCATGAATGCTGGAATAAAAACAGTYTGAAGCCTTCTGGAAATGGAGTGTGTTGCTTTGTATTTTCTCTGTCTCAACTATGACGCCTGACCTCTTTGGATCCTGGCCTCCCGCATTCCTGGCTCTGCTTCACCCTCTTCCTCAGCTTCCCCACCTTCTTTGCTGAAAATACAGCTCCTGGGGCAATAATTGCCCCTGACAACAGGCTCACGAGGAGCTTTWTTTCTTTGGCCACATCTCTTTAAATTCACCTCCCTCAACACCTGGCCAGACAGACAATTCTAACCTCTTCCTTGCAGCCTGCAAAGTCCACTGCTTTGATTTCTCTCTGGGGGTGGGTTTCATCTCACCTGGTGTTTGATGTGCGCCCCGTTGGTGGTGTGCAGTGACACTGGTCACCTTCAGACACCTTTAGAGCGTGCAGAGAGAAACAAGCCCTGCCAGGACATGACTCATCTGACCTATTTGAGATGTCTGCTTCAGAGTGAGATTAATCACGCCCTGGAAGCACCTGTTTTGCTCCAGCTAAAGCAGGAGTCTAGACAGCCAGCTCATGAATTCAACCCCAGTGTCTTTTTAGGTGCTCTTCTCCCCAGGATYGTCGGCTCTAATGAACCCTCCAGCAATTTTGTCAGTCCTGCTTTAGCTGAGCTGTACTTTGGCCCATGCTGTGTGATGACAGCTAATGATGAGCAGTGTGACCTGATGAGAGCAAGGGCTGCTGTTGTCTCCTGAAAAGAGAATTCTGCCCTTCAGGGAAGGTGGGAGAAGGTGTGTAAAGGTAGCAGACTAGGCAGCCACACTCAGGATCTGGATGTGGGTGGATTTGGGGGTATTTTTACACTGCTCAGATGGTGAGGATCCTGCTCAAACAGAGCAGAAGAGATATCAGAGAGCACAAGTAACTTAAGGATATGTTCAAACTGTGAAATGATGCATGTTTACTTGTGCTCTCTGCTTTTCCTGACAGTGCTGGCTCTCAGCCTTGCCAAAGTCAGGGCTCAAACTGGGAAAAAAGAGCAAATCCAGAGTCCCAAAGCTGGGGAACATCTCCTTAGAGAATTCAGTGTCCCATCCTGCATCATAGGCCATGAACACCTACACATTCAACCTTTGGAAGGAGCTTCAGGTGTGAAAGGGGCAGGGGAAGAACTTCAGCCAACACATTTGCCCATGAGCTGGACAAAGACCTGCCCACAGTGCCCACATCTAATGAAGACATCCAGGGCTCAAAATGCAGGGCTGGGACTCACTAAAAAGCTCGTGTACACTCATTTCTTGCTGTGTTTCCAGAACTCAGTCACCATTTGTGTCRAAGTGAGTCCCTAACAGTGCTGAGCCTGAGCTTGCAGAAGGGCTTTGACCTCGACTTAATTAATAGAGAAGACRTAATCTTGATGTATGGCTTGCTGCTAGCATCCCTGGTTTGATACAGGTTAATTTAACTACAGCAGGATCTGTGCTGGGAGCAGGATCATGGGATTTGGCTCTGGGGGCAGTTCCAGGTTTCATTATTCCACTGATTAATGACTATCACAGAATCATAGAATGGGKTGGATTTAAAGGGGCGTTAAAGATCATCCAGTTCCACCTCCTGCCATGGGCAGGGACACCTTCCACTACCCCAGGGTGCTCCAAGCCCCATCCAGCCTGGCCTGGGACACTTCCAGGGATCCAGGGGCAGCCACAGCTTCTCTGGGCACCCTGTGCCAGGGCCTCACCACCTTCACAGTCAAAAAATTCATCCTAATATCCCATCCAACCCTGCCCTCTGTCAGTTGYAGCCATTTCCCCTTGTTCTGTCCCYYCATCCCTTGCYCCAAGTTCCTCTCCAGATTTTCTGGAGCCTCTTTAGGCACTGRAAGCAGCTCTGAGGTCTCCCCAGAYCCTTCTCTTCTCCAGGCTGAACCATCCCCATCTCAGCTTTCCCCAACAGGGAGAATCTGAGCCCAGCTGAGTCTTCACCTGTTGGGTTTGACAGTCCAAAACTTCCAACCATTGCCATCTCTGTTGTCACCGTGACATTTTCTTAAAAATCCCTTCACCGGGATTTTTCTCCTGAGAAGCTGAAAAGCCTCAGAAAATAAATGTAAACAATAATTATCTGACTGCTTGGAATGTGGTTTGGAGGTTGCTTACCAACAGGTGCATCTTTGATTGGTTCCATGTGAATTGTTTTTAACTAACGACCAATCCAAGTCCAGATGTGTCAGGACTCTGGTCAGTCACAAGATTTTATTATTCATTCTTTTCAAGCTTTCTGATGTCTCCTTTCTCTTTCTTTTAGTATAGATAATAGGATAGGATAGGATAGGATAGGATAGGATAGGATAGGATAGGATAGGATAGGATAGGATAGGAGAATAGAATAGAATAGAATAGAATAGAATAGAATAGAATAGAATAGAATAGAATAGAATAGAATAGAATAGATCAGCCTTCTGAGAACTTGGGGTCAATTCTCATCTCTCCCCTTGTCCTGGGGACCCTCAAACACCGCAACAATTGGTGCCCACACTCTGTCACAAAGATGAGATCCTTGTCCTGTCAGTGGAGCAAAACCTTGTAAAATAGACACCTTTTRTTGCTCTTGGAACCAGCCACCACCAAGATAGGGCAGGAAACACACAGGGAGAGGTGAACTGCCTCTCTGCTGGTACTGGAGGAATTTCCCTGCAGTGCCTCACAGAGGGTTGGTTCTCAGCTTGCAAAAGCAAAGCAGTGTTTAACCCCAGATGAAATCAGTGAGGAGGAGCATGGAAGCGTGGCCAAGGGTGAGATGATGTTTTGTGATACAGTTAAGGCTCACAGCAATCTCAGTGTTTTGGGAACAGATAATATAAAGTAAGAAATCTCCCACACATTCTTCTTTTCAAGCATCACTGTTCTTAGAGGAGCCACTAATCCATTAGGATAAAAATAATTATTTACACAGCAGGAGATGAAGAAGTGCTCAAGTTCCTCTGTCCCAGAACTTGGCTAAAGTTTCAATGCAGCCCTCAGTGAAAGCAGAACAGTGCTGGGGACTGCATGAGTCTTTCTCAGTAAGATCCAAGCTAAATCAGCCAACTTGCTGCTATGACAGTCCCCTATTTTTTCATCTCTTGTTTCAGGCAGAAAGGGAGACGTGAATGTGAAAGTGCAGGGAAAACATGGAAAAAAAGGAGGAAGAGGGTTCAGATTGGAAGATAGCCAGTAAATATTGTGGCCACAGGCAAGGTCTGAACCAGAATACTCTGTACTGAGCAGGAGGGACCACCCTGTCCATCCAAGGGCTGCAGTGATTTAATCCAGTCCTCAGGAAGCTACAGAGAGTAGGAAGGAGGGAAGGATATTTACTTTATCACAAGAAAAAWATCCAGGACAGATCAACTGTTTCTGAGAGACTTTTCTTCAGCCAAAAAGCCCTCTAGTACATTTGCTCTCTGCTTTATTTTCCCCACATTTATCAGAGGACTCCAAGCAGGACACCCCGGGGACTGTGACAGAGCAAAGGTATRCAAAGGAGCAAGCATTTGAAGCTGTTTTTCCTCTGGGAATATCTTCTAAAGTTGAGAATCTGCACTGGCCAGCATTCTGTCCTCTCAAGACTCCTTCATCCACACCCACATTTTCACATGAAGGTGCAAATTCCCTCTGCTGTGCTCACATGCAGGATGCTGTCTGACCAGCCTCTGCAGGCAGCTCCCCTCAGAGCCTGTTAAAGTGAATTGTCTGAACCCCAGAGAAACTGGGCAGCGAGTCATTGTCTTGGTTTGGAAAGCCAGTGCCTGCTAAGGAAGGCAGGAGCCTTCCCTGAAGTGGAGAATGTGAACCTCCCCTCTCCAAATTGCTATAAATTCTAAATTAAGGGGGCTCTCAGGCAAAAAAAAATGGGAGCAGGAAATAACAGTTCTTTAATAAGGAAGTAAATAAAAGGATAAAATAAACAATGCAGTAAGCTAAAACAACACTGACAGAGTCAGAACCCARCCTGACACCCTGTGGGTCAGRGTGTTGGCAGCAGTCCCAYTGGAATTGTGGCTCAGCCCTCCTGCAGTGYCAGGGGTGGTTCTGCTGGAGCAGGGATCCTGKAGRARGGTGSAGTCTTCCTCTGAARGTCCAGGGGAAGAGGCAGCTGCTGTTCCTCTGGGAAATCCAGTGGAGAAGCTGTGCTGGTGTTCCAGAATCTCCAGATTGTATCCAGGTAGGAATGCTTGGCTCCTCCCTCTGGGCGGAGCATCTCCCTATGGGATGCTGTAGATCTTATCAGCCATTCTTATCAGTTCTTATCATCAGTGACATTCAATAGCCTGTTATCAGCAGGTGTCTCCCTGGAGGGAGGAGTGGAAGAGATAAGGCAAACTGCCCACTTAATAGAAGACAACTGCCATACAGATGGCAAATAGAATACATCTTGCCTTGCAATCTGGGACAGTAATTTCAACTCTATCCTATTTCTCCAACATCCAGCATCACCCCTTGGATTGATCCCTACATTTCTGTGCTTTTCCTGCTTGTTGAGGTGTTGTTCCTGCCTTGGTGATTTCTGGGAGGGTTCTTCGAGCTCTCTCCATACACGTCTGCAGATGATGTTTGCCAGCTCTGAGCCTCTGCAGAAGCTGTGAATCCGTGCCCAGCAGCATCCAGGTACACAAAAATCTGCCTTCCAGCACTGTCCTCCTCCTCCACAGCCACCCTGGGCAGGAATTTTAACTGCATTAATTAGTTGCTGTTTGCACTCCCCGGGTCTCACGTTATCACTGGAATACTCATCTAAATCTGGTGGCCAAACAAATTAGAACTAATGAGGCCATCAGGGTCATATTAACATAGGAGGAAGATGGGAGAGCTTCTGGAGGAGGTTTCATTGCCAGACCAGGCATGTGCCCACACCTCGTGCTGCCAGCAGAGCTTGATTTCCAACCAGGAGCAGATGAACTGGATGCAGGGATGATCCAACACCAAATCTGGTGTTGGGATGCAGGACATTCCTTTGGCTGCCCTGGAGGACTCCAGACCCTGGCAGGAGGCTCAGAGACCCTGGCACGGAGTCACAAACACCTGTGCCTTTGATKKTAGCCCATGGAAACAATTACTAACTTTGTGTGAGGAGTTACAAGCCACAAGAGATTGAGTAGAATGACAGTGAATTTGTCACAGGGTGAAAAAGTAGAATTTTTTGGGGTTTTTTAAATGGGAGTTCAAGAGGCAAGATGGAGGAATCTGGATGTGTCCTGTCTTTTGTCTTCTCCTTCTTGTCCTCCATCTTGTGCTGTGATGGTAACACTTCTGGATTGGTTTAGAGTAGAGACAGACTGTCTAACATAGGTGATAGGTATTGGAAAATTATTGTAAGTAAGTAAAGAGATTTGTGGACATAGTATAAAAACATCACCCCAAGGGCAGGGACTGTKCCACAACCCAACCTGCTGGGCAGATCTCAGCAGGTCAGAGAAAGAATGTCATAGATATGAGAAAATAAACAACCCTGAAAAGCAGAACCAAGGAATCTTGACTTCTTCTTTGGTGGTGGGGCTGGGAAAAAAGACTTTTAACACCTTGGGAGCAATTTCAACCACAGAAYGCCCAAGAATCTGGGATGTGGCAGCAGTTCCTTGCTGCCTCTTGGGGAGTTTGGCAGGAGGAGCAGGCTTGGATGAAGGATGAGAGGCAGAGTGGATGGAGAGAATCTGGCACAAAGCTCCAGGGATTCTTGTCTCAGCTCCCTACACTTGACCTCTGCTGGTAAACGAGCCTGGTGCTCCAAGAGAGACTTCAGAGAGGTCTGAATAACTCCCATGCAGGAGATGCCAAGGAAGCAGAGGGGGGGATGTGAAGCCAGGTGCATCCTTTCCCCCATGCCTTTGGCTACAGACARGCTTCCATGGCATTTCTGCGGGCCYAGGAGCCCAGCAGGGTGGAGGCTGTTGGAAAAGGCAGATTTAATGGGAAGATGGACAGTTCTAGAAGAAATACAGCTGACACAGACAGGAGGATGGGTCCTCTAAGGGGTAAGAGGCCCAAATAGAAAGTCCATCCATACTGAGATCCTCTCTGTCCTGCAGGAACTCCTCTTAATGACCAATCACAGCCAGCTGTGTTGAAACTCTGGAGAGTTTTTCATTCTCATTCTTGTTAAGCCTTCTGTAAGTATCCTTTCTCTATTCTTTAGTATAGTTTTAGTATAGCATTCTTTTATATAACATAATATAAATATCATAAAATAATAAATTAGCCTTCCAAGAACATGGAGTCAGATTCATCAATTCTTTCTTCATCCTGGGGACCCTGAAAATACCACAAATGGTGACCTCAGACATTGAGGAAGAGCTGAAGAACAGACCCGCACTTGGTGTCATCCCTGGGGTTAGTTGGATCATTTTCAAGGTCCCTTCCAACTTAAACCATTCCATGGTTGTGTAGGAAGTGTCAGCCCCCCTGACACTTCTGAAAAGGGTGGAGAAAATTCCATACCACCCCTCTGAGACAAGAATCAGAGCATTCCTGCTCCCCCTCTGCCTGTGAAACATAGACAGTGGGTATCAGGAGGGCAGATGGTGCTCAAAGGGCCACAGGCTGAGGTTGTCTGAGTGGAAGGGGCACCTCAGGACACACACAAGTCTTTCAGAGTTTTGATAAGGCCCTCCAGACATCTCCTCTCTAGGTATTCTGTCCTTCCTCAGGCACCAGAGAGGGAACTGCTTGGGAGAGGCACAGCCAAGGCTTTTGGGAGAAGTTGGAATTTTCAGCAAGGCTCAGAGAGCAAGACAAAGGTTTCAGTTAATACCTGTAAATTTGGCTGCTGTTTTCTGAGATTTATTTTATATTTTTCTTCTGCAATGAGTTTCTTTGCTGCTGCAGAGGTAGCACTGAGATTATTTGCTGTTYAAGCTGGTGATATACCCAATACTTTGGTGTCATTTCTGTTTTCTTGGATGGATGAGGGTCACTTTTAGGACCCCTTTTTGTAGGAACRAACTCTTAAATGAGACATTTTAAAATGTATTTCCCATAAGCATTCATGCTAATGAAGAGAGCATTTACAGAAATCTCAAAAAAAGCAGCACTGAATCACTCCTGCTTGTCTTGTTTCCTGGAGATCATCCAAGACTGACATAATGCTTATGTTCCTTTGCAGGGTTAGAAGGTCTTAGAAGCATCTCCAGAGGTTCTTCTGCTTTTATTACAGCACTTGAAATCCATGTAACAGCCAACAAACAGCACTAATACCTTCTGAGAGTAAAATTACAGATAACTGAGGTGTCTGGTGGTGGTGCCTTGGTCACAAAGCTTCACCTTGTGCTGCCAGCCCAAATGTGGCCTCAGGTGACACCAACAGAAAGCCACCATCATCTCATGTTACAGGAGTGACATTTTATGGGACACTAACCAGCTCTTAGTGTCCTCAGTGAAGAAGTCAGTGATGTAATTGACAATTAGGAATGAAATCTTATCTCACTACCAGRGGTAGTTAAATGAACACTGAGGCCTAAAGATGAGCTGATACTGAGGGAAGAGTTTGTGACATTCCTTCCAGAGACACAGCAGGAAACTCTGCATACACAGAATCTGTGTCCTTCACACAACCGTGGAAYGGTTTAARTTGGAAGGGACCTTAAAAATAATCCAACCAAMCCCAGGGATGCCACCAAGTGTAGGTCTGTTCTTCAGCTCTTCCTCAATGTCTGAGGTCACCATTTGTGGYATTTTCAGGGTCCCCAGGATGAAGGAGGAATTGWTGAATCTGACTCCATGTYCTTGGAAGGCTAATTTATTATTTTATGATATTTATATTATATTATGTTAYATAAAAGAATGCTATACTAAAACTATACTAAAGAATAGAGAAAGGATACTTACAGAAGGCTTAACAAGAATGAGAAYGAARAACTCGTGACTCKCCAGASTTTCAACACAGCTGGCTGTGATTTGTSATTAAGTTAAAACAATTCACATGAAACCAATCAAACAATGACCAGTTGGTAAACAATCTCCAGACCACRTTCCAAAGCAKCAAAACACAGGAGAAGCAATCAGATAATTATTGTTTTCATTTCTCTCTGAGGCTTCTCAGCTTCCCAGGAGAAGAAATCCTGGGCAAAGGGATTTTTCAGAAAATGTGACAGTGACAACCAAGGAGAGCAGCTCTTGAGAGGACCAAAGCCAGCTTCCCCCAGCCATCACCGGGAAACAGCTTTCCAGGGCTTTAATTGGTAAAAAAGCAACAAAGGGTTGACGGAATCTGTGAGTGACACCAGCCCCTCCATCAGCTCCAGCACACATCCTCATGGATGGTGGGGCTGTGGGGAGGGTTTCACACCTGCCCTATCACCCTGCCCCATCTCCCTGGCCACTCTGAGCAAAAAAGGAGCAAGAGAAAASAAATGCAGTGATGGGAGAGAGAGTTAACTTTTAGGCTGTGTGAGGAATGAGGGAGCTGGATGTCATTGTGCTGCAGAAGTGACCTACTTTCGCTTTATCTGGCTTATCTCTGTTTGCATTGGTTTATTGATGGCAGGAGATACTGCTAAGTGAGTGGTGCTCCCAGAATACAAATGAAGGTCGAGTGCAGCCCTTCTGCCCAGGGAAAGCTCTGGCAGGGACCAGGAGCAGCTCCTCCACCCAGCTCCTGGCAATTAGCAGGCAGAGCTAATGCAAGGAGGTGATGGGCTCTGAGGCAGTGACCAGAGCACTGTCACTGCTGTGCCTTCTAATGAGCAGGCAGAAGCCAGGCAATGAGGCTTGCAGCAGATTCTGATGGGGCAAGTACTGGTTTAGTCCCACAGGAAGCCTGGTCCAGCTGGGGTAAACTTTTCCTTGGYCATTCCTTGAATTTCATCAGGCTGGGAGAGCACAGAGAGAAAAGACAACTGCTGGAAAACAGCAGCTCCAAGTGGAATTCTCTCCAGGAGGGACAGTGAGCTGCATCTTTCTGTCTCCCATTTTCTGGCCACAGCTGTGTCAGGCCAGGGTTGCCATGGCTCTCCATGYGGGCAGGGCCTTGTGCTCCTGGTGTGCTCTTCATCCCTCTGCAAAAACCTCCACCTCTGAGGCTAAGCCTGTGAAAACACACAGTGCAGGGCCAGGCAAACAGCCCCTGGCACAGCCCCTGGCACAGCCTTGGCCGGTGCCACCCTCACCCTGACAGCAATACCCTGGCAGGGTTGAAGAGAGAGCAAGGACACCACCTGAGCCCATCAGGCCATGTGGTGAAAGAAAGGAGAAGAGATTTGTGGACATAAATACCTGTACTACGTGCCCTCAGCCTCGGGGCATGTGCCCTGCTGTGTTTCATTACATACATTACAGCACCTATGAAAACTTCCTTTAGCCACAYAAAAACTTTCCTTGGAAAGCACATAGACTGTAACAACCTTGGTGCCACAATTCTCAGCATCTTTTTGCCTTTCTACAGGGACTGAATCCCTTTTCCAAGCCAAATCTGCCTGGCTGGCAACCACTGAGACCAGGGCTCAGCCCCACTTTCCCCCCTCTCCACACCTTCCCTTGTCRCAGACATCTTTTATGAAAAATCCTTTCCTTAGGACTTTTCCTCCTGAGAAGCTGAGAGGCCTCAGGAACAAAATGTAAACATTGATTATCTGCTGCTGTGGAATGCAACAGGTGGATCTGTGATTGGCCCATGTTGGTTGTTTCTAATTAATGGCCAATCACAGACATAAGCCTTTGTTTTTCATTCTTTCCTTTTCTATTCTTAGCTASCCTTCTGATGAAATCCTTTCTTCTATTCTTTTAGTATAGTTTTAATATAATATATATCATAAAATAATARATCAGCCTTCTGAAACATGGAGTCAGATCCTCATCTCTTCCCTCATCCTSGGACTCCTGTGAACACTGTCACATTCCCTCACCTCTCTCAAGTCCCAAWCTGGTTCCACACCTTGTTTCCAGGGTCCTGCTTCCCACCTGCACAGGGCTGGTGCCACACTTGGAAAAATCTCCTCATCTTCTCCTCTCCTCCTCCTTTTCCCTTGCCTGCCACACCTGTATTTGCTAATCAGCTCACAGCATGCTCAGTAATTGCCCACGAGAAAACACGGGTGCAGATGTGGTGGGGAGGCAGGGGCACGCACAAAATGAGATTCTTGTTTTCCAAACAGACACCAAAATTTAATTACAGCCTCAATAAGCGGTTATTAAAACCCTCTTCACTTTGTTGTTGTTATTCCCCCCATTGTCTCCTGGCTCTGCATTATTGAATCATCAGCTCCTGTTGTCTTGTTTGGATGCTTTGAGGAAAAAAGACAATGCAGGAGACTGAAAACACAGTTTGGACCCACACAGTGTCTTCCCCCCCTCTCCTCCTCCTTTTCTTTTACCATGAATTTTCCCTTTCCTTCTGATAAAAACACRTAGCAGAGAGTTGTCACCCATATTTTCTGTCTGTTTTCACTCCCTGTCAGGCAGGAATTCCCAATCCTTGGCACAGGGAAGAGAGAGAAGGAAGGAAAAGGGGAATTTGCTGCAGTCTGTAGGGCAGTGTGAGCCAGTGGGGTGTATTGGAGCCCAAAAAGGGGGCGCTGCCTGCTGCAGATCTCCATGATGGGATGATCTCCCCATCCTCTGCCCAGACTGACATCCCCCAGGTGTCTTCATGCCAAGGGAATGTCTTCTTGCCTAAAGACAAGGGGGCTTTGGGTTTCCAGCCCCAAGGGATCATCCTGCCTTGGGCTTGTGCAGTGTCCTCATGTTATCCTGAYCTTTGAGGGGATCAGAATGACCTCCTCAGCCGTGGCAGATATCCCATGGAAAGGCCTGGATGCCCTTTTCCCTATAATCCTGAGGTAGTTAAACACTCCTGGCTGTTTGCAGGAACACCTTTCAGCTTCCCTAGGAAATTGTGCCTGTTTTACCCTCAGGGTAGGAGTGAGGATTGACATCCCCACTGCATTCCTTTAGAGAAAGAAGGAGATAGAATTTTTCCTGAAGCTGGTGCCATGTGTTGGTCCCTGGGAGGATTCTTTGCTGACTCCACCATCCCACTTCCCAAGGACACGGGGAGGTTGCAGGCTGTGTCACCACAAGGTCCCTGTCAAAGGGTCCCAAGCTGTCCTTAAAAAAGGCAGGAATTAAATCCTGTCCATGTCCAGCTTCCCTGTGAGGCTGTTCAGGGCAGAGGGCACTAAGAAAGCTTTGCTGCTACAACCAGGATTCATTAGCACACCATGTTAGCCCTGGGCATGCATCAGAAATGTTAATCAGAGTTTCCCCCTCCCTCCTCCCGGCTTTAATCCCTCTATCAGGATCCCTAAAGGTTTGACATATGCACCCCAAGCCTGCTCACAGGGCTTGGTGCTATCTCTGCCTCCATCAGGAGGAACCAGCCGGTGTCTAAGCTCCCCTGCTGCCTGCTGGGTTTTCAGACTTGATTCCATCTCCTTCCTGCATAATCCCTGCTTGTAATTACAAATATCAGGCGTGGGGGGCCGGGGGGGCCCCATCTGTGGAGATAACAACTGCCCTGTTTGCTGACCAGAGCAACCAKAGATGGCTCCAGCTACTTGCCAGCTCTGTTGCATAAATCCAAAGGGCCTAAAATTGTGTATTTACATGGCTCCTTAACTCCCTTCTTGTCAAGGGCAGCCTTCCCACCCCGGATGGAAATAAAAAGGTGTTTATTTGCACAAGCCCTGAAGCCTGGCTTGCCTGTCACATGGGTGGCAGATTTATCCTGCTCATCCCTTAGAGCCAGACTGGGACACATGGAGATGAATCCTGAGTGTGGGCAAGGAGACCAGGATTCAGGTACACCCTCCAGAGAGCAGTTTCTCATACAGAAATAGAGGGGAAGTGCTGGAGAAGGTTTCATCTGGCTGAGAAAATCCTGGGTGAGTGGGAGAGAAAGGCTTTGGCACAATAAGAGGATGGTCCCTGAAAGTATAAATGTAAAGTGAGGCACGACCACTCCCAGGAGATGCTCCAACTCCCCTAAGCCTTGGCTAGAATTCACCTCCAGGAAAAGGTGCCTTGTCCCCTGTGGGGGTGTTCCTCACTCGGGGTCACCAAATGTGGTGGTGTTTGAGGGTCCCCAGGATGAGGGAAGACATGAGAATCTGGACTCCACGTTTCAAAAGACTGATATATTATATTATATTATATTATATTATATTATATTATATTATATTATATTATATTATATTATATTATATTATATTATATTATATTATATTATATTNATATTATATTATATTATATTATATTATATTATATTATATTATATTATATTATATTATATTATATTATATTATATTATATTATATTATATTATATTTTAAAACTACACTAAAGAAAGGGAAAGGAAACATCATAAGGCTAGAAAAGAATGAATAATAAAATCTTGTGACTGACCAGAGAGTCCAACACAGCTGGACTGGGATTGATCAAGTAAAAACAATCCACATGAGACCAATCAAAGATGCACCTGTTGGTAAACCATCTCCAGACCACATTCCAAGCAATCAGATAATTGYTGTTTACATTTATTTTCTGAGGCTTTTCAGCTTCTCAGGAGAAAAATCTAGCAAAAGGACTTTCATAAAATATGTCAGTGACACTCCTGTGGCTGGCCTCATAAAATCAAGGCAGGTTTGGCYCCAGAGGCTCTCCCAGTCACAAATCCACCAGCCAGCACGTTTCCCATCCCAGTTACCCTCACAGACCACTACAGGCCCAGTTTTTTTGCCAGTTTGCATGGAGATACACCAGAACCCATTCTGCCATCACACACTCCCATAGTCCCAGCCCTTCCCCAGTGCTCCCCACAGCCTCACCCTGAGCCCCCTGTTGCTTGTTGGCTCCTTCTTTCCCCACCCCAGCACCAGACACTCCTTAAGGYGTTTCCCTGATGGACCACAGCACCTTCCCAACCCTGTGGTCCCAGATGTGCCTTCACTTGGCTCTGCCTTGGCACCCAGACAGAACAGAACCATGGAATCATTTAGCTTGGAAAAGCTCTCCAAGATCATCAAGTCCAACCATTAACCCAACACTGCCAAGGCCACCACTAAACCACATCCCCAGGTGCCACATTTACATCTTTTAAATCCCTCCAGGGGTGGGGACTCCACCAGTGCCCTGAGCAGCTCTGCTGGACAACCTGGTGGTGAAAATCACTTGTCAGGAGGGGAAAAATTCACCTGAGTGCCTTCAGACAGTGTTTGGGCAGTGGTTGCTTGTTGGAGCCCTGGAAGCTGAGAATTTTTAAACTTTCTGTGCTAAAAGGCACAGAATTTTTAAACTTTYTGTGCTAAAAAGCACAAGAAAATACTACGTTCGACCTGAAGCCATAGAGAAAGCTTCCAAAATTGATTAATAACGCTAGAACTGCAAGTGTGTAGTTTGAATAAAAGTATATAATATCACAGGGTAGAAAACTTAGAGTTTAAAGTTTTAGAATATAGTAACATATATAGAGCAAGATAAAAGTTTTAGAACAGAAGCTAGTCTTTCTTCTTGACCTTCTTCTTCACCTTCTTCTTCATAAGTTGGAGTAGTATTTTAAAATTAGACAGAGAAGTCCACATTGGGAACTTTGAGTGATTAGTTATCAGGTTAAAAGTAAAAATAATTTAAGTACCATTTCTTAATTAAATAGTTTAGACTTAAAAGGCCTTATGGAAAAAGATAGTGAGCCATTTTGTACCTTGTTAATAAAATACTGCAAAACTCACACCTAGTAAGGCTGTAATATAAATAAAAAATAACAAACACCTAAGTATAAACATGAAATATCATCTCCAGGAACCGAAAAGGGACTGGGTGTGGTATCAGCCACAGCATCCACTTTATTTTGTTGCTGAACATCCTGCCACAGGTGAAGGGACCTGCTGGAGCTCTCACAGACAATGCCAGGTGTGAGTCAGACTGCTCTGTTTGCCCTCAAGGCTGAAGAGGGCAAATCCCTGTCCCGTTTTATTCACCAGCACAAAGCCTTTGATCCCTCAGAGTCCCTGGAGGAGCCTCCTGTGCAGATCTCAGAGTGCAAGTTGTGTCATCCTAAAACAAACACCCACTCCTGGCCCCTGACTCACAGCCCCAGTCTGATGACGGTGTTAATTAGATCCCTCTTGTCTACCGTGGGAACACAGCCACCCWCCTTTGAGACACTCCAAGAGGTGAATCCCACCTGAGATCTCAGCTCAAAGGTTTCAAGGAGATGCAGCAGAATCCATCCCTCCATCACCCAGCTCCTGTTCTTGGCACAGTAAGTGGATGAGCTCTGAAAAAAAGATGTGAAGGACAACTGTGTCACAGACATCTTTTATGAAAAATCCTTTCTTTAGGATTTTTCCTCCTGAGAAGCTGAGAAGCCTCAGGAACAAAATGCAAACAATGGTTATCTGCTGCTGTGGAATGCTACAGGTGCATCTGTGATTGGCCCATGTTGGTTGTTTCTAATTAATGGCCAATCACAGTCAGCTGGCTCAGACTCTGTCCGAGCCATAAACCTTTCTTATCATTCTTTCTTTTTCTATTCTTAGCGAGCCTTCTGATGAAATCCTTTTTTCTATTCTTTAGTATAGTGTTAATATAATATATATCATAAAATAATACATCAGCCTTCTGAAACATGGAGTCAGATCCTYGTCTCTTCCCTCATCCTCAGACCCCTGTGAACACGGTCACACAACAGGACCAGCCTAATGGGATGTTCCAGTTCCCCAACAGGCTCTCCTTGTCACRTCACAACTGGGCCCTGGCTGTTTCTYCTGAGGGCAGAAGGAGACTTGGATRGGTTAAAAAAACCCCAACCAGGCCCAAATTGTCACCTCTATCTCCTCTGGAGACAGTGAGCTCACAGCTCCTGCTCATGGCTTTTGGACAGGATCCTACATCAGAGTTTCTTCTCTTTGCATGGACCTTTCATTCCTGACCTTCCCCACATCCTGCCCTCCCTGGCCTCTCAAATCTTTTCTCCTGCCTGTGCTGAAGGAAAATTCCTCTTGCTTTTGGAAGGGTCACTGTGTGAGCAGCAGAGAGATGACAGCAGCGCTCTGAGCAGTCACCAGAGATGTCCCCTAAGCATTCCCATCCCCTTTCCCCCTCCCTTTCTCCAGAAGTTCCAGTCCTTTATCAYACTCATTTCCGCCCAACTATTTATTGTGCAATAACTCATTACCATTCCTCCTAGGACACCTTTAATAAAAGCCTATGCTTGCATATTAAATATTAAATTTATAAGATGTATAATCCTTCTAATTAAGTTGAATTTAATCTAGAGCTCTAAATTAGAAGGAAAAGAGTGGGGAGAAAATAAGAAGGGGAGGAAAAAAAAATCAGAAAAGCCAAGCATGGCAGAGAATATCTGTGTGTGCCAACCACCCCGTGGTGTCATTGTCTGAGAGCAAAGACCTGAGGGGCTGCCCCCACTGAGATGAGAGAGGGCAGGGGATCCACAGAGCCCTTTGAAGATTCATTTCATGCCACTCACAGGCAGCACAGCCAGAGGCAAGGTGTCCACCCATCACAGACCCATCCTGGAGTCTGACAGTCCTGGTTCCCTGCCTGAGCCTGGGTGTGGGGAAAAGGTCCAGATGCACAAAGGGGCTTAGGAGCTGTGTCTTATTTGAGGCAGGGCTTAGCTGCCAGCAAAACGATTCTGAAAGCTCCTGACTTTGGGGAGTTCTGGCCCACGTGGCTTTCCAGCCTTTGGATTTCATGCAACATTTGACTTCCTTATAAAAGTCAGAGAACCTAATCCCGAATAATTCGTGTTTCGTGCTGGTCCTGAACTGCAGTTCCTGCACACAGGGGTAATTTCAATTCCTCCTCCAGAAGTCCTGTGTATCTGCTAAGATCCTACTGCTTGAAAAACAACAGGATCATGCCTGGATTCTTCAGGAGTGGAACCTCATGGAATCAAAGAATGGTTTGGGTTGGAAGGGACCTTAAAGCCCATTGAGCTCCCACTCCTGCCATGGCAGGGACACCTTCCACTGTCCCAGGGTGCTCCAAGCCCTGTCCAGCCTGGCCTTGGACACTTCCAGGGATCCAGGGGCAGCCACAGCTGCTCTGGGCAACCTGTGCCAGGGCCTGCCCACCCTCACAGGGAAGAATTTCTTYTGTAAACTCCACCTCCTGCTGCTTGGTTTTGGTGGTTTTCTAATGCTCAGAGGAGACAGCAGGTCTGTGGGCACTGCCACTAATGAATGACCTTTTTACTTGTGAAATATCTTATTTTATCCTTAAAACATCTGGATTTCCCATCTTACCAACCACACAGCTATATAACTGTAATTAATAAATTAATAAATTATTGTCATTAATAAATACAGTAAATACAGTTATGGCTTTAACACAGTCCTTGAACACCCCTCGCAGCCTTTTTCCATGGGATATTTTTTCCATGGGATTTTTTCCATGGGATATTTTTTAAAAGCAAGAATAAGGTAACCATCATGCCCAGCCAGAAGCTGGAGAGTGGGGGAATTCTGCTGTTGTAAGCAGAGTGTGTAAGTGCCAGGGCAACTCTGCCCAAGCAAAAGCATTTTTAAAAAAAATTGTAACAGGTTGAGGGCAAGAGAAGGGAAATATTTGGCAAGCTGAGCAATGCACTGAGTTTACTGGGTCGTTGGACAAGTAGTTGGGAAAAAACTCCCCAGGGATGTTCCCAGCACAGCTGGAAGAGATCTCCCTTGGTGTACCTCCAGCACATCAGAAAAGAGCATCCAAGGGATGTCACTGGCAGGACTGGAGGTYGCCAGAACTCTATCAGCACACCAGAAAGAAAAGGTGATTATGATATTCCCAACATAACCTATCAGTGTTTGAAGACAATCCCACCAGGACACAGTGGCACATCTGGTGCCACGTTCTACCAAGATGCTCCGAGCCCATCTGGCAGCACTAGAGGAGTTAAAAAGCACAAGAACTGGAGTGCTGAGAAACAGGAATGTGAATTATCTCTCCTAACAACTTAATCTTCCTTCCTACCCACTGGGTGAACAAGACCCACGGCCTGCAAAGCACAGAAATCTCTCTCCTTGTTGCCTCTATCACACCCAAGTTGTGCTCCTGCCTTTTTTCAGTCATTAAGAGACTCTTGCAGGGCCATAAAGAAAATAACTCACTTACTGGCATTTTCTTCAAAGTCCATATTGTATGCATTGCTTTTCACAGGGAATTGGATTTTCAAATTCACAGGCTCTAAAGGTCAAGGATAACAGGCTATCAGCGTTTAATATGCATTCCAGGGAAAAGAAAAAAACTATAAAATTTGAAATAAAGGCTGCATGAAAATTCATTTCCAAAAAACCCCAGATCAAAACATCTCCCTTCCCTCCCTATGAACTGGCATCTGCTCTTTGTTGTTGTATCTGAAATGTATTAAAAGTCCCCTGCTAGCACCATGGCTTAAGTCAACATCTGCAGCATTGATTCCTGAAGGTGATCCAGTAAGGAGGGGGGTTGGAGCCAGGGCTTTTGTTCAGCATCAAAACAACAGCAGCAGCAACAAAGACCATGGCAGCTTTTGTGGCTGCGTGTGCACGTGCCTGTTAGAGATGCTGAGGTGGGTGAAGGTGTTGAAAGGGATTCAGCACGGATTTCAAACAACTCCCTGCTGCTGGAGGGACGGGGAGGAGCAGAGAGAAAGGAGAATGTGAAGCCCTGAAGCTGTCTCTGTTCTCATTCCAGTCACACCAGCCATTCTCAGGATGGGCAGCCAGCTACTCTGAGCTTTGCTGTGTACCCCAACAGGAATAAGATTGAAAAGGAAACAGGGAGGAAATTTACTCAGAATCCCATATTCTGACCAATTGGATGACTGTCTTCTCCCTTAAAGGGTTCCACAGGTAATACCCAAAAGTGTTCCACGTTGTCTTGCACATCTCCAGCACTGAAACAATTCCCTCCTCACTGGAGGAATTCCCTTTCTCTWAGGATCCACCTAATTCTAGAATTTAGCACAGTAAGTGCCCAGGTTGAACAGCCACCTTGATAGCAGATGGATAGAGACAGACACTTCCAGAAGGTTGTTAGCCCAGCTGGAGAGAGGCAGGACTAAAMCTTCCCCTGAAAATGCATTTGTCTCTCCGCCACCTCCTCCAAGAAGTTTAGACAACTTGCTTTTACAAGAAATTTCACTTTTCAACAGCTGAGAAGGGCCTCTCCCTTTGAGAACTGCCCAAATCCTGCTTTCAACAGAAGAATCACTCCGTGCCTTTCCCCCAGCCTGTGACAGACCTCTCAGCACCAGTTTCCACCTGCATCACCTCATTCCCTGGACAAGGGCAGCAGGGACACAGGGACTCACACCCACACAGAAATTCCAGGARTGGAGCAGGGCCAGAGCCCAAACTCTCATCAAAGCTGTCATGACTCACGGGGTCCCTCAGATGTGGAATTGTCTCAAGTTAAGGCAGGAAGAGAGGCACGAGGAAAAGAATTCCCAAAGTTCCCTACATCCCCACTCACAGCCTTATCTGTTGTACCACACRTCCCACAAAGCCTTCAGCTGGAGGAAAACCCATCAAAAATGTGCTGAGTGACTTCAACACCACCGAGTGCTAAATGAGTCACCATGACTCAGGACCTGGTGCAGAGAAGGAGAGGGAGGAAAACTCGATGGGAAAAGTTTGGCARTCCCTCCTCCCTCCCAGTCAGCTGCAGGGTGGGGTCAGTCTGCCTGTGCTCCCCTTGCCTGAGCAAGGATGTGCTTGGGAATCACTTCAGCACAGGAGCTGCTGGCCCAGCTGTCCCTGGCTGCTAGTGTCACAGACATCTTCCATGAAAAATGCTTTCCTTAGGATTTTTCCTCCTGAGAAGCTGAGAGGCCTCAGGAACAAAATGTAAACAATGGTTATCTGCTGCTGTGGAATGCAACAGGTGCATCTGTGACTGGCCCATGTTGGTTGTTTCTAATTAATGGCCAATCACAGCCCAGCTGGCTCGGACAGAGAGCCCAAGCCACAAACCTTTGTTATCATTCCTTCTGATTTTATTCTTAGCTAGCCTTCTGATGAAATCCTTTCCTCTATTCTTTTAGTATAGGTTTAATGTAATATATATCATAAAATAATAAATCAGCCTTCTGAAACATGGAGTCAGATCCTCGTCTCTTCCCTCATCCTAAGACCCCTGTGAACACCGTCACACTCCTAGAGCAGGTGTTTCACATTCCTCCCTGGAGTCCTTCAGAATTTCCTCCCCATCAGGTTTCTCCAGAGCCCCCAAACCAGCACAACSCTGGTGTCTGCACATCTCATGGGCTGGGGCTGTGCAGGGCATGAGAGCAAACTCTCCTGCACGAGTTTCCTCTGGAAACTCTGGGGAGTCTCTGGGAACATCCAGCTTCCAGGGGGTGATGGAGCTTTCAAGGGGATTTTGAACCTGTGGATGCTCCCTGGTCCCACTCATTTGAGGCTTGGCAGGAGTCCCTCTCCAAGGCATCTTGCGGTGATTTCTTATGGCTTACAGAGAAAAGAGCCCCAGATCCTTCCTGAGAGAGCCCAGAGGTTGCTTACATAATAAACAGCGGGATCTGAACCAGCCTGAGTCCAGCTTGCTTCTTAAAATCAGAGAATATTCTGAGCTGGACATCCCCAAAATCCCACCATGTGCCTGACAGCATTTTCCAAATTGTTCCTTGAACTCTCTAAGACTTGGTGCCATTTCCACTTTGCTGGGAGGCTGTCCCAGTGCCCAGCCACCTGCTGGATGAAGAACTTTTTCCTAATACACCATATTACCTGATGCGGAGGTGCATCCCTCCGTCTCCAGCCATGGGACACACCAGTATCAGGAGTTGCACCAAGGAACTCATCATCCAGGTGTAACCAATGTGCAGAAACATCTCCTGGTGTCCCTCCAGGGTAACTGAGTACCAGCCCCCATGGCCCAGGACTTTCTGGCTGGCTTGGGCACAACAGGGACCTTGTGCTTCACTTTCCCTTTTGCCCATGAGGATCTTGAGGAGGAGGCCAAGGCACTCCTCAGATTATCCACAACTGCAATCCAGGCTGGATTTGCCAGCCCATCCTCTCCAGCAGCCTGTACTGATGCCTTGGACTGGCTACCTAGAACAGAGGCTGGACAGAGRTAGAGAATAAAGTGGGGATTTATTAAAGGCCTAAATGGATACACCTTGGGCTGTGCAAGAGCCTGGCAGAGGCTACACCCAAGATGGACCTAAGATGGATGATGGTTTTTTGGCAGATAAAAGTCTGGTCCATTTGCATATCAGGGGTTAATTGTCCCATTTTGAGGCTACACCCAAGATGGACCTAAGATGGATGATGGTTTTTTGGCAGATAAAAGTCTGGTCCATTTGCATATCAGGGGTTAATTGCAGCTCCAGGTGATGAGGTCACATTCCCCCAGTTTGCCCCTCCCAGTTCAATTTGTTTGTGCTTTTTGGGCCTGAGGCTGAGGTGTCCTTGGTTCTCAGGGCAGAGGGATTGTTCTGTGTGCCCAAACTSTGAAGAGAGCTCACAAACACTGCAGGGAGCTCAGAGCTACACACTGATGCAGGACAGGAGCTGGAAAATAGAAAAGCTRAAATKTAAGGCATCAGTACTCCCTTGCCATGGCAAACAGCCCCTCTCCCTCCCACCAGGCCTGTGGMAGGGTGCTTGGGGCTCTCCACAGAGAAAGGGTTAACCTGCCCCTCTCTGGGACAGAGCCAAACACCCAAAATCAATCCCTCAGCAGCCGACGTGAATTAAGCCAATTTCTGCATCAAAGCCTAGRAAAAGCTGGTTGCTGTTAAGGCAGCATTTATGAGGGGTCTGGAGGTGTTGCTATATTGGGAAGGTTCCTCCTGCCCCAAGATCAAGGACTCCCAGACAGCAAGCCTATAGCCCAAACCAACCTTGTTGTGAGGAAAACAAAACTGAGACAAACTGCTGGAAACAGCTTAAAAATCAGCTCAGATAGAAGGTCTGGGAGGTGAATTTGTTTGGTTTGTGCAGCACAGGGCTCTCTAATGGAGGAAAGAAACACCTGAGGGTTTCTAAAGGTTTGTCTGCTGGGGTGGACTGAAATTAATTTGACCCCACCATGCAAGGGCTGAGAGGTTCCCAGTGAGAAAGTCAGGCCATCACAACTGAAGCCAAGGGAGTCTTTTTTCACAAAGTTCCTGGTCCATCAGAACTTTTTGCCTCAGGGTATCAGGTATCAGTAAATGTGCAAGAGGGAGAGCTGTTTGCATCATCCATCTGTAATTCTGAATCACACCCTGCCCACTGCTCCATCTCCAATCAGGCAAATCTGGCTGGATTCTGAGTCAACATTTCCAGACACTTGAAGATGTTTGGTTGAAGAAAATGCAGTTTGTTTGGGAAAAGGCATTTCCCTCCCTCACACCTACCTGCTCTGAATTCTGCCCAGTGAGATAAGGACTGAAAACAAGAGGCAAAAAGCACCAGCAGTGCAGGAATGCTCCTGAGTGTGTCCTTTCCTTATCCAGGAAAACTGAATTTTTGCCCCTCGTTCCCAGTGCAAGTGGCTGAACTTATAAAAGAGAATTGGATATGACTGAGAAAAGGGAAATTATGGGATAGGCAGAAATTTGGAACAGAGAATTAGGGACATGAATGGAGAACACTCGGAGGTTGAAAGCAAATTCATTTTGGGAGGTACAAAGGAGAACACTGAGCATTTCTGTACTTCATGCAGATAGGAGGACAATTCCTTTCATTTGTCCCTGGAGCTCTCCAAGAAATCCAAGTTGCTTAGTTTGCTTAATTTCCAGCAAGGGTTGCTGACATGAGGAAAATTGTCTTCACACCCAGGCTGTGAAACACTGGAGGAGGCTCCTGGGGAGGGAAAGCAGCAACATCTTTTGTGCTGGGACAGGTTATCCTGCCTGCTCCCGTCTCCACAGACAGCAATTCCATGGATCTCACAGGTACAGGCAATCCCATGGAGTGACAGTGACATTCCTTGGGATTGCTGGACGCTGGCCAGCTGCTCTGCCTGGTCTGGTGGGTGGCCACAAGAATGTGGAGCTACCCAAAATGGCAAAAGGTCCCTGAATAGCAACGTTTTCCCCACAGAAACAGGAACAGGAGGTTGTTTGGGTACACCCTGGTGGGTGCAGGGTACAGGGAGGCAGAGAAGGTCTTTTCCCAGCCTGTGTCATCTGGTAGCTGTTTTCTTGATGATAATAAGGAACCCTGAGATCTCATAGCTCATGGCACTGATCCCCTCTGACCTCACCTCCTTCCACGGGGAACAGAAAAAGGAGAATTTTGATGGTGTTCACAGGGGTCTCAAGCTGAGGGAAGAGATGAGGATTCGACTCCATGTTTCAGAAGGCTGATTTATTATTTTATGATATATATTATATTAAAACTATACTAAAAGAATAGAGGAAAGGATTTCATCAGAAGGCTGGCTAAGAATAGAAAAAGAAGGAATGATAACAAAGGCTTGTGGCTTCGACTCTGTCTGAGCCAGCTGGGCTGTGATTGGCCATTAATTAGAAACAACCAACATGCACCAATCCCAGATCCACCTGTATCATTCCACAGCAGCAGATAACCATTGTTTACATTTTGCTCCGGAGGCCTCTCAGCTTCTCAGGAGGAAAAATCCTAAAGAAAGGATTTTTCATAAAAGATGTCTGMRACAGAGAATGTCCCTTTTTTCATTCTCCTCCCTTGTTTCCACCTGGAATTTACAGGTGAGTGATGCTTCCTGCTGCCTTTGTGTGCCAGGTGCACCAGCAGTGCCTGAGACTCTGAGATGTTGCTGCAACCTCTGCTGCTACAATCACTGCCCTGTGCATGTGCTTTAGATGAAGGAAGAAGTTTAACCCTTCCACCTCCACCTGAAAAGCCACCAGTTCTGGTGGGAAGTTGCAGGGTTTGTGCTGGAGTGCCTGATGGGAATAGGGGAGGACTTTGGGCATTGAAACTGAAGGTTGGTGGCAGGCATGTGGTGATTGCTCTGTGCTGGCCAAGCATCAGGTCTCTGCTTTATTCCCTTCCCAAACACAGCAACTAGACAGCTTCCAGCCTCCTGCTTGCCATCTGCTGTGGAAATGCTCCTGGATGAGTGGCCTCTCCTGCTTTCTCCCCCCTCATCATGGAGCAGACAGAACCAGAGGTGATTTCCCCTGTTAATTCCTGAAGAAGAACGAGGCCCTGGGTAGAAGGTGCCCCCTCACCCACCCCTGGGGCTGTGTCTGGATTCTGCTTCCCACACCAGGGACATCCAAGCTGGTTCCCATCAWGTGTAAGATGAAGGACACCAAGAGGGCATCACGTCTGCATTGCACAGCTGGCCCTAAACACACAAACCTGGAATGTCCCAGCTCCATCAGACCCCAGTTCAACCCTTGCTATTGCAGGGAGCACAGAACCTGCCCCCCCTGCTCCATCTCAGGCTTCTCCGTGGCAGAAAYAGAGGGACAGAGCCATTCCCTGTTCAGCCATCAGCAGAAAGCATTGCCATGTTTTGGGGCAAAAAAAACTGCCTGGTAATCCCTGCAGAGACAGCCTCCCATGGCAGCCAGAAGTGCCTCWGTGCAGAGATTTGGCTTTCCTGGGGAAGCAGAGAAACAAGTGGTAAAAAGTGTTTTTCTTTAGCTTGGGCAAATGGGCTTTTTTTTCAGTCACTTTTTTTTTTCCCTTTCTTTTTCTTTTTTTTCTTTTTTTTTTTTTTTCCCAGCAATAGCACAGCATTGCCTGCATACTAAGCACCCTGCAGCACTCTAATTATCCTGGCAGCACACACAGCCCCTGCTTCTGCTGATGGCTGCAGGGAACCACTGGGAAGGCAGGCAGAGATTAGACAGAGACTGTGGGCAGAGGGAGAGGGATGCAGGACCCAGCCCAGGAGGTCAAGCCTGAAATCCCTGCACCCTGAGTGGAGGGCTGGCACTGGARCCATGCTGGGGACAGCAGGGATGCCCTGGGTCTGCTACAATGTGCCTGGAGGTGCTGGTTGCTCCCTAAAGGGTGGTGAGTTCCTCCCACTGGGTGCTGCATGACGATTTGATGGTGGCTGCAGGATGGTGGGTCAGTCCCACATCCCACTGGTCATTCACCACTGAACGGAGGCTCTCAAATGCTCAAGGCCGGGAGCATTGTGGCCCCACCTCAAATTCTGAGTTTGGCTTTGGGCACCTCATGAGAAGAAGGACTGGAGCTTGTCCAGAGAAGGGAATGGAGCTGAGGAAGGGTCTGGAGCACCAGGAGGGGCTGAAGGAGCTGGGAAAGGGGCTCAGCCTGGAGAAAAGGAGGAACCTTGTGGCTCTGCACAACTCCTGACAGAAGAGTGCATCCAGGGGAGTATGGGCTCTGCTCCCAGGGAAAAAAGAGACAGGATGAGAGGAATATAATAATTAAGGTTGGAAAAGCCTTCTAAGATCAACCATAATTGAGAAAATGGCCTCAAGTTGTGAGGAGGTTTAGATAGAMTATTCAGAAAACTTTATGTCTCCCCCTCACCATGCACTGCCCAGCACAGTCCCTGGCACTGCTGCACCCCTGCTAAAATCCACAGGARTCCCAGAACTGGGACCTGCTTCTGGAGCAATTGGTCCAGCTTACCTCACTTTAAATTATCATTGGAAGAAGGCCTGGAGTAGCCCAAGAATATCTAATTTCAATCTGTTCAACACGACCACTGAGGTTGTGGTTGTGGCTGTGTCCAGCCCTGGMACAGCTGCCCAGGGCAGTGGTGGAGTCCCCATTCCTGGAGGATTTTCACACCCCTGTGGATGTGGCATTGGTGACAGGGATCACTGGTGGCCTTGGCAATGCTGGGTTTGGCTTGATGAYCTCAGAGGTCTTTTCCAACTCCAGTGTCTCTACGATTCTATGGGGAGCCAGGAGGACTGAGCTGAGCAATGGGAAACCATTTTTTATGGTCTCCTGTGAGAACTTTCCCATGGAAATAATGTGTCTGTTTTCAGGAACAACATGGACCTCCAAAACACCCAGTAGAGCACATAATGGGGAGCACTGGGAGAAACAGCCAGGATCTTCTYTTGGGGAATTGTCTTCTGACAGGTGAAAATAAAAATAAAAATAAAAAAAATTTTAAAAAGGGCTACTTTACTTTCTTCCCTCTTTTCTTTCCTATTACTCAGCAAAGCCAAGCTGGATTTCTGCAGTGATTGTTTCTCCTTTAATCTGTCCTGGTTCCTAAAGCTTTAATTAAAACCCTACTGGGTTCCCATAGGATGCTCACAGTTAGTTCAGAAGAGTCCTAATGCCTTTCCAGACTCAGACCAGAAAAAGTGCTGAAATGAGGGAGCTTGGGCTGAAATCTGATGGGATTTCAGCTGTCAGGTCCAGAGAAGAGAATCCTTCTTTGCAAGAGACTCTGATTGCTCTGGGTGTCAAGTCCTGCCTGCAAAGAGGGCATGGCCAGAGTCCAGTTCTGTGTGACTGATGTCTTCAAAATGAAGAGAGCCCCGGGCTGAGGRGACACAAGAGCTGATAGACTCAGTGGAACAGGGGATAACTCCAGGCTAAAAGGGACCTCTCAGATGACCCTGAGCTCCTGCAATGCCCATAGCTGGAAATCAGTCAGTGCTTGTTGTATAAACCATGCTGATCTCTCCAAAACTTACTTCCAGTTTTGACTAGAGGACAATGCACTGTCCCTCTGGGGAGAGGAATGCAGTGTCACCTTTGGCAGGTTATTCCAACAGTTAATCTCAAAATGAGTTTTTAAGATAATTTATCTCTATTTATGACTTATGWTTGTCTATGTCCACTTTCCAGGTAGCAGCAACTTTGCTTTGCTGTAGGAGAGGCCTGAGCAGTGTTGCCTCCTGTTCATATGTCCATTTTAAAGGCAAGAATTTCCACATTTTATGCCATCCACAGCTTTGATTTTGACAGTCAAGTCTGCAGGAATCTTGAGCTGTGTTACCATGCAGTGCCAAGCCTGGGCACTTCCAGGCTGGTGTGCCTCTAACCTGCTGTGAAATTCCTCCAGTCCCTCCCAGACCACCTCCAGTGTCCCCTGAGGAAATGACTCACAGGTCATTATTTGARACTTCCCTGATTTTKTTGTAGAGCTGTAGAATTTCCTGACTGTCTTCGGTTGCAAGATGTGGCTGGGGCTGTGTATTCTGTTCTGTCAGAGGTGGGGCAGTTCTCTCTGTCCATGGGGCAGTTTTTCCTTTATCTCTCCCACAGCCAACCCTCCCTCCAGGAGATCTCTGCTGTCCATGGCCACTGAGTGTCCCTGCAGGGCTGATCCAATTCCAGCATCCCATGGGGAGATGCTGCGCCCAGGGGAGGAGCCAAGCATTCCTACCTGGATCCAATCTGAGCCTGGCCCAGCCCAGCAGCCTTTGCCCCCTGCATTGCCAGAGGAGCAGCTTTCTGCTGCCCTGCATTGSCAGAGGGAGCCCAGGCCCATCTCCAGCAGCCCTGGAGCTGCAGAGGAAAACTCCCCCCTTGTGCAGGATCCCTGCTGCAGCAGAGCCACAGCTGGCACTGCAGGAGGGCTGAGCCCCCATGGGATGGGGCTGGGACACCCCCTGACACACAGGGGGCAGCTCCTGCTCTCACTCTGCCAGTGGGTTGTTCTCTTTTTTTGTACATTTSCATTTTTAATTTTCCTATTGAAGAACTGTTATTCCCATATGTTTGCCTGAGAGCCCCTTGATTTCAAAATTATATTAATTYRGAAGGAGGGGGTTTACATTTTCCATTCCAAGGGAGGTTCCTACCTTCCTTAGCAGACACCTGTCTGTTCAAACCCAGACACTGACTTATTCCATGGAGAAGAGCACGTTCCTTTCCCTCTGTGCTGGTCGTCTGCAGCTTGAGAGGTGCCCCCATGCCTCTCATGCCCCCACCTCAGTGGATGAAACATTCCTCATCCTCCCACCTTTCCCCATGGACAGGGAGCCCTGGGATCTCTCTCCTCTTGATTTTTTCTAATGGGTCCATCTAAATGTCATAACCCAGCTGAAGGCCTTGCATTGATCCATCAAGTAGAAGTATTGCACCGAGATTAAGTAACCACAAGCGAGGCCATTGCAGTCAATCTTCCCTCCACAGAGGCATCAGCAGGGGGAACTGTCAGCTGAAATGCCTCCAAGCATTTTAAAACCCAAAGAGCTGCATGTTTTCATCTTCATAACCAGCCTTGCATGATGCATCCAAGCTACTGTTTATTACCCTGGCAAGAGCAATCTACTGCAGTCCCAACAAATGTAAAACAGACTGGCTTTCCTTCTTTCTTTTTTTTTTTGTTTTAATTTTTTTTCCTTTTTTTCCCCCTTTTCATAAAAGCAATAAACGCTGAATAATCTCAACATCACCATTGGCTTTATTGGTTAATCAAAAGCCTTTTTTTCTCCTTCTGAGCCTAAGCCAAGCTCTTAACTCCATATTTAATGGGCAGATATTTTCTCCAAATGCTCTTTTTTCATTCCCATAAGCTAACTATGCAATGGATAATGGCTTCTTTTTCCTGTTGAAGTGGGCTCTTTATCTACCTATTGGTTCCAGCTGATATAAATCCCTCCTTTTTCAAGATAGACAATATTCCTAAGAGGGAGACTGCCTGCATCTGTCCTCAAAACCTCTCCACTGTCTGTTTTTCTTTCATTTTTTCCAGAACCCATATGAAAATATTGGAATTGTTGCCTGAAAATAATTTTTTTATATAATTATGATTCTATATATTCTATATGTTTATTTATTTGTGGGGTTTTTTTTGTTTTGTTTTTTTCAGCTTTGGTGAATATCCATCACCAAGCTTGACAAGACCAGGCTCTATCTTTTCTGGTGAGGAGAGGACACCTCAAATGGCCCATCTGCCACTTTGCCACTTGAATGTCACCAGCCCCACAGTGGGTGAGCTCAGAGTGGGTGCCAACACCACAGGGTGGGCTCTGGGTGCAGCATTTTACAACAGGGCAGGATGAAACAGGGATAAGCTCTTCTACACAGACATTATAATAAAAAGACATACCAATGAAAAGGTTCTCTGCTGGGCATGGATCTTTTGGGATGAAGGTGTTGGATCAGGGTCCTTCCTGCTACTCCAAGTGCTGGGTCTTCACTCAGCTCCTTGCACCACGTCCTTTTGCTCTCTTCCCCCACCAAAGCCACCCATGCATTTGTGAAAAAAAAAAAACATAAGAAAAAACACTGGGACATTCCTAAAAAGGGAATCCCAGGGATGGATCCCCCAGCCTGGAGAGCTGTGTCACCCCTCTGCACCATCAGCCCCCAAACCTCCTCCCARCTAGGTCTGCCTGAGCCACATCCTGGGAATTCCAGGCTCCAAACTGTCTGACTCAGGCTTCCAGAGGCAATGAGAATATCTGCACTTTAGGTGGCTTCAGCAGCACTTGCCTTCTGCAAAAGAGCACTTCATAAATGGATGTTTTTCACTCACAGATTTTTTTTTTTTCATCTCCCATGCTTGTGGGTTTTTTTTTTCTGAGCTCATTACTGGCTTGGCTGTTAATCCCTTCCATGACTCTATCCCTCATCTTCAGGGGCAGTTTAACAGTCCCTCTGTCTGTGAAAGGGCCTTCAGATGTGGGATCACAAAGCATTAATTATGGATCTGCAGTATCAACTCCGTGCCACTCGCTGTATTCGCGAGCTGCCAGGAATCAATGGCAAGTTTGTGAGAACTGCTGGCTGTGATTTAAGGCTCCTTCACAAGGAGGAGTTGGGAAACCTCTGCATGACTTCTGGGGGAGAGGTCTGGTGCATGGGAGGTCGCTGATGGCTTTGTGACACCATTATTTCTAGGGGAGAGGATGGCTTTCCACTAAGCAGCTCACTTGTGGGGTTCTCTTTGCACTTGAGCATCCAGGGACGAGCAGATCCTGGGATCTGACCCCAGGCAGYAGCATCCTGGCCCTGTGAAAGGGTRGCTTCACCACACCAGCAGGACTGGTCTAAAAAATCCTCTGAGCTTGCCCCTTCCTCACTCAGAGTGTCCTTGGTGACACTCTGGCTCTTGCACAGCACCTGTGTGACAGTCCAGCTCTCTAAAGAGGAATAAAATAAACCCAAYTTAAAAAAATATTGCGTTTCTGGCAGATTAATATCTTGAATTGCTCCAGCACAGGTCCAGGTAAGCATCCACACCAGGTCAGAAGGAAGCAAATCTGTTGGCCCTTTAAAAAAATGATTTATTGTTGTTCTGTCCCAGGGCTGCCTGGAGTCCTCACACAGCCCCTCCTGCCTTGTGCAAAATCCTGCCTGGGCACTTCCCAAACTCCAATCCCAGCCCACAGAGGGAGCTCACAGCCCTCCCAGGTCCCACTGGGAGAGGTTTTACAGCCCTTGCATGGCCAGGTAAAAAGCCAATGGTGAATGCAGGACCAGAAAAGAAATCTCCTGTGCCCCACCATCCTTGTTCTCCTCCCAAGGCCAGGCGGAGTGGAGGAAGGTGCAGGAGGATGACAGAGGAAGGTGCTTGGTGGTGGCAGGAGATGCTCTGTGGGGTCTGGCCTGGAGCTGCTGCCCAAGACAGAGCAGTGAGTGACCCGTGGACTCTGCAAGGCACAAACCTCGAGGTACCTGTGCCAAAGTGGGGACAAAATGCACTTACACCAAGCACAGAGGGTGCTGCTGCCCTCTCCTGCTGGACCAAGCCGCCTTCCTCCYCACCAAAGCCAGGGTGGAGCAGGGTCTCTGTCACCTTGTCCCTTCACTCTGAAGCTCCCAAAAGTGACATTTCTCCAAGGTCTGCTCCACACAAAGCCACCACTGCCTTAGCTCGGCAGCTGGGAAAAAGCAGGAGCTGAGCAACAGGAACCCCCGGGTCCATCTTGAAAAAGGGGAGAATTCAGCTGCAAAAAGCTCCTTTGGATGGAGGCTTCGCTTGCGGCAAGGAAACAAGGTCCCAGCTTCTGTCCAGCCKGGCTTCTCCTCACCCCGGGGCACAGGGACAGGTTCAGCCGCCCTCTGGGTGTTTCCAGCCCTAGGGAAGGGCCGGGATGTTTCGGGAGGAGGTAATTTCTGGGTGGGGGAAGGCAGCAGCGCCTGGGGCCTGGCTGTGCTSTGCCACAGCGCGTTGCTGCCATCGTGAGCCCAGAGACAAGGACTGTTCACAGGGAGCAGAGGCACCAGGACAGCCGTGAAAACTTCAAAATAACGCCCTGGAGCAGGCATTCCTTTCACTTCACTCCTGARGGGAAGGGCTGCTAGAAAAGCCTTGCTCTAAAGGATGCAGGAAGGTTTTTGCCTGTGCATCAGCTTTGCCTGTTGTCCTCCTAACGCGGGCTCTGAGCCACCCTGACCTGGCTTAAATGGCCCAAGGAGCAACAGAGGCTGTGCCACCGTCCATAACAAACCTCTAGGGAGACATTTCTGGTATYCCAGAGTTTCTCCAAACAGTTTTGSCCTGTTCTAGGGCAGGAAGAAATCCCTGTGAGGAGRAGCTGCCYCAGACCTTCCCGYCCTTGCTGTGCTCTCTCTGACCAGTTCCTCCAGGCCGTTCTCCTCTTCCCTGTCCCCTCCTGCTCATCATTGTCCCTTTCTCTGGGGACAGACTCTGCGGTGGAGCACAGGGGTCCAGCTACTGTGGTGTCTCTCCAGAGTCTCTGGAAAACCAAATTAAGGAGTTGGAATGGGGAGGGGGGAGTGTAGTTTCTGAAAACAAACTCTGCGCTTCTTCTCTCCCCCCACCCATTTGTTCTTGGAACTAGTCTTAAAGGTGTAAAACTTATTATTTAGCATAAATAGAACAGATGATTTGGGATRTAAGTATTATGTAGTTAATTTAGGATATTTTAGATTACATCCTGAATTCCTGATTATTTWTAATTTGGGATATTTCATATTACATCCTGAATTCCCCTGATTTAAAAGGCCTTTGGAACAGCAGCAGAAGTGCTCTGTCTGTGACAGGGAGCTGGAAAGGGAATSAGAACATGTTTGGAATATTTGTTTCTGCGTTTAACAGCATTATTTCAACATAGGTGAATTCTTTTCCTTGCTTTTTCAATCCTGAGGAAGAGCAGGGTGGCATGAAGATTTTCCCTCTTTGGGAGGTCAAAGGCAGAAGCTCCKGATTCCTGCACAGCCCCTAACAAGGAGCCAGGGTGTTTGGTTTGTAGCAAAATTGCTTTTCCTCTCAAGCATCCCACAGGCATTTCAGCTACATGCAGGTAAATGAAGAGTGCAAATTAAACCAGGGCTAGGAAAAAAAATTCTCCATCCCTAAATATTAGTCCCTTCACACTTCTCAGTGTTCAGTATTGCAGCCCCATCAGTTTTCCAGTCACCCATGGTACCTTTCARGAGTCTGAGGCACATAGAAACAGGACAGGAGAGACCAAAATTATTCCTAATGCAAAAATCAAATGGGGAGAAAATCATGACCTTTCACATCAGTCTCAGACATCATAAGAAATCAGCAAAAAAGGATTTAATTCAGTTTTGCTTTCCCTTCAGGAACCGCCCTTCAGGAACCAAACTACCTGTGCTGATTTACCTGGGAACATCAATTAAGCACACTGATTTGCTGTTTGCCTATTAATCCAATTACTTCATTAGACGGAAGGGGTTTAGTGAGGGAGCCTTGAGAGGTTCAGCACAGATAAGTCTGGAAAAGCTCCCGTGCATTAATGACATGCAACCCCTGTTCAGGAGGCAGCTGCTGAGGAAAAGCCTCAGAGCAAAGAGCAGATCCTGGCCCCAGCACAGAAGTGGGGCTGGTACCATCCCCAGGCTCTGCAGGGAAGTGAACATTCCCTGCTGAGCTGTGAAAGCATTCAGGAGGTCTTTTTTCCACACTCTCACTTGAATACTCTGTATTTACCTTTGGAAACCTCCAAATAAAGCACCACTGTGGCTCCTACCAGAGAATCATGTCTGGGATCACATTTCCTGAGGCACTTGAGCTTAAAGACAAAGCCACCAGTCTGATGGCTGATGACTCTTGTGGCTTTCTGGAAGCCTCTGCTTCTGGACTTATGTGAATATTTCCAGATTTTCTGATTTTTTTATTCATTTCTCTTTAAGTTTTTGTTCTTGTGGTTATAGAATCCCAGAATGGGTTGGGTTGGAAGAGATCTTTAAGACAATCTTGTTCTTACCCCCTGCCAGGGGCAGGGACACCTTCCACTGTCCCAGGTTGCTCCAAGCCCCATCCAACCTGGTCTTGGACACTTCCAGGGATGGAGCAGCCACAGCTTCTCTGGGCACCCTGTGCCAGGGCCTTGCCACCCTCTGAGTAAAGAATTTTTTCCTAATATCTAATTTAAACCTGCCCTCCTGCAGTTTGAAACCATTGCCCCTTGTCCTATCACTGTCTGCCCATCATACAAACTCCCTCTCCATTCCACAGACCCCTTCAAGCTAGGGTGAAGGGCTGGGAATTTCAATATTTGTGTAGGCAAAGGTGAATTTATTGAGAACTGATAGTTTTTGGGTTCCAGAGGAGAGGATGTTGCTCTCCTTTAGCCAGAAATCCTGCTGGGTGGCTGCTCCCACCAAAACCCCAGTGTGACACTTGGTTCCTTCCCTCCCACACCTGAGACTTGAGTTTCCCTGCCACCAAAGGGGTTCCTGGCCAAGGAACGACAAGGAATTACATGGAATTTGCCTGCCTGGAAGCATTAGGACTTCTTTAATCACAGCAGCCCAGCCACCTTCTCCCACCTTACAAAACACCTGGCAAAATATCCCTGTTAGGATAACACGGATCTGCTCCCCCAGCTGTGTCCCACACAGTCCCAGAGCAGGAAAGGGGCTCTAAATGTAGGTGGGAAGAGTGGGGAGGGGACACCAAGGAGTTTGTCCCCTCAGGGGATGACATCAAGGAGTTTGTCCCCTCAGTTTGTCCCCCTGCAGGGCATGAGATCCACCTGCCTTTGAAAGTCAACCTGAGCAGCTGTTTAGCTCCAGCAGCCAATTTTTCCCTCCTGCTTGCACTTTCCTGGAGTGTTTGGTCTGTCTCTCTGGCAGAGAGCTTTTATTGCTGAGATGGTTACTTCAGCCTTGTCTCAATTTGCTTTTAGACTAACAAGCAATGTAGCTGCAAATTAAAAAGATGGAAAACAACAATAACCAAAGCTCTGCCTCTCTCCCCATCCCTCCTCCCTTCCGAGAGGACGCTGGAAGATTGAAAAGTGAGTCACTGAATGATCTTTCTAGGTCACAGAGACCTTTTCTTCATGCACTGTGAATAGAGGAGGGAAGGGTTTGTGATTGCTGGGCAGGGATCTGGGCTCAGAGCCTCCCCTGGCTACAGGCTCACAGTGTATTTTTGCATCTATTAATTACAGAACTCCAGGGGATTAATTTATACAAAATGGGTAAATAATTCCCCTTTTTCCAGTCTGGCTGCTCAGTTTAGAAGGGCACATTTTGGGGCTCAGATTGCCTTTTTTGGGGAGAGTRCAACCCCAGATACCCATCAACAGGCTGTAAATCACAGCCACAATGAGCAGCATGAACTACAAGAGCACAAAACACCATTCCCTGGCCCCAAAACCACCATTCTTTATCATTTCAGCCAAAAGAAATTTCACTTTTTGGCACTGTGATCACACTGTTTGTAACTGGGGTGGCTGAACTATTTGTAGGAAGGGGTTCTTTTCTGGGGGAGCACAAACCTGGTATCTAAAGGACTTGCAGCACAGACTGTTCTTCAAGTGTGAAACAGAAATTATGAGCTCAAGGAAAGATTCAGCAGGGATCCATTTTTGGTAGAAGAGGGAGAGAATTTGAAGCTAAAATCCTGACTTCAGGTCAGCTTTCCATCCCTACAGAACCAAACAATTGTGGCCCAATGGAAACGACCAAGGGAACCAAGCTGAGCATGAGATGGGTGTGGGTCGGACAGAGGAAGTGGGTTACTTAGGAAAACATGAAAGGCATTAACAGGTTAATGRGCAGGACTGTGGAGTTAAAATATGGCTGGGAAAAGCTCCCTGAACAGTCTCTTGGATATTTGACTGTTTACAAAGGGAAATGCTGGAAGCAGCTGCTCCTGGAGATATTTTATCAACTTTGGGGAGGCCAAATGCTGTAGGACATGGTGAAGGGAATATTTGCATTAGCTGGGAGGTTCAGCTCTTTTCCATGTGTTGTTTACCTGCTCTGCTCCTCTCCCATTTTCTCCCTCCTTGGCTTTGAACGCTGTGACACAGCAAACACCCCCTGTGCAGAGAGATGTCCCCAAGGAGATTCACAACCCTCCACGTCCCTGAGAAGTGGAATTTGCAGCATGCTGGGCCTCAGGATGGCATCTCCCTTGGGCTGGGCCTTGGAGGGTGTTGATGGACCCACAACCTCTGTCTCTGTATTGTAGGAAAGGCCAGAGAATTGAAGACCAAGAACCACAGRATGGTTTGKGTTGGAGGGACCTTAAAGGCCATCCAGTTCCAACCTCCTGCCATGTGCAGGGACACCTTCCATTGTCCCAGGGTGCTCCAGGCCCCATCCAACCTGGYCTTGGACACTTCCAGGGATCCAGGGGCAGCCACAGATCCTCTGTGCCAGGGCCTCACCTCTCTCACAGGGAAGAATTTCTACCCAATATCTAACCCAAACCTGCCCTCTGTCAGTTYGAAGCCATTCCCATTTGTCCTGTCCCTCCAGGCCCTTGTCCAAAGTCTGTCTTCACCTCTCCTGGAGCCTCCTTAGGTACTGGAAGAGGCTCTAAATTCTCCCTGGAGCCTTCTCTCCTCCAGGCTGAAATCTCCAAGTCTCTCAGCCTGTTCTATAACAAAGGTTCTCCAGCCCTGTGTTCAACTTAGTGGTTTCCTCTGGAGGTGTTACAAGTCCTCTGGAGGTGTTACAAGGTCCAAGTCCTTCTTGTACTGAGGCCCAAGAGCTGGATGCAGAGACACCTCTGAATCCTGATGGCAATGTCAGAGAGAAAGAGAAGCCTGGGAAAACCGAAAACATTTGCAAATTTTCACCTTTTTTTGTGCAGTCTGACTGCACAACCAGTGCAGACCACTTCAGCATCTCCTCTCAGGAGGAGGGCTCAGGGTTTTGAACCCTGACTAACTGTCTGTGCCACAAAGAAGGAGCACTTTTATTTTTCTGGTGAGTTGACTGAGACACAGAGCACTGAACTCGAGTTCTGACACAGCTTCTCTCCAAATCTCAGCATCAAGTGGGATCAGCAAACAGAGCTTAAAGGGACTTGGAGATTTTCTAAACCCTCCCCTCTGCTCAAAGCCAAGACCCTCCATGCCTCWGTTATTCCCAGCTATTCCTAATATCAGTTGTTTATTGTTTTTAGAAGATCCARTATTAAAAGCATCCAATTCACCTGAATTTTCCCCATATTCCTGGATTTTAATGATTTAAATGAGCAGCAGGTGCATTTCCTCTCACTTCTGTATTTCTCTATTCTTCTGAAGGATAGAAAAAAAAAAAAGCAAGGAGAGACACTAGGTTTCTTAATTGTCCAAAGATGCCACTGACAAATTGGTTAGTTTTTACTGACTCTCAGTTTCACTGCCGTGGGCTTTTTTTTTTTTCCCTACAGAAGAAAAGGCCATGCCAGAGGAATATTTATGAGCCTGCACAATGGGGAAATGGCTTGTAAAAGTATCTACAGCAAAGCACAGCACAGACATGTCTATTTGCTAAGGAGCAGGACCAAGTTAGTGAATCTGGGGAGCCACTGATGTATGCAGTAATAGAGTGAAATCAAGCTCCAGAATAAAATGTGCAGTCAGGCAGAGACCCAAATGAAATGCCATTGCGGGATACAAATGAAAAATTATCAAAGGATAAAATGAAACCCATCAAAACACAATGTCCTTCACTTTGTTGTTTTTATTCTAATTCAGAAACATTCAGGTTTCATCTCCAGCCAGGCCCTAAACAGAGGCAGACTTGCATGTTGCATTTCAGGCGTTCTTTCCTCGCTCTTTTGTTCTTCTGTTTCTCTTTTTAATTCATTTTTTTAAGCGAATCCTAAGAAGGAAAAAAAATGCTGCCTTTGTTTCTAACCTGAGCAGTTTGCCCTTTGCCTGAGGCTCTCTGCCCTCAAACCCCAGCCCATATTCTGACCTTGCTCCCTGACCTTCCACATCCCCATGGCTTTGCCTTGAGCGTCCTGGTGTTAAATCCAGAGCCTGGRCTGGGACAAGAGGATCTGTGAAAAAGAGATATCCAGGTTTTCTTTCTTTAGRGGACAATCCACCTGGTCCCTATTAGCTTTTTCTCCTCCTCCCTCCATCAGGACAATGTTTAAAAAGAGTGATTTCCCCAGTTTGAAACACTCACAAATGATTTTCCCCTTGCCATGAATGCCAGCTGCATGGATCTTTTGCTTGCTGAAYGGTCAGGCTCTCTGCTCTAAGAAATCTGCACCCTCAAAGGGATTTACAGAGAGAATACAGTGGCTTTTTACACCATTCTGCAGTGAATTCTTTACTGAAGCATAGGATTTCTGGGATTTCCAGGTCTGGCCACCAGCCTTGTAGCACTGACAGACATTGCTGCTGCCTCCCTGGGGCAAGGAGAAGAAAATTGGCTGTGTTGTACTAACAGAGAAGGCAAATTATTTCCTAGAGGTGATTTAACTAATCAAGCACAGTCAGAAGGTACAGATGTCCTTTCCTCTGCCTGTGCATCCCCAGGGATGCAGGCTGGGTGCAAGACATGCYTGAAGGGATGGCAAACAGCTCTGCYTTGGGTATTTTTCTTGGSTTTTCTTGGGTCTGTGTTCCTTCTACRTGCCATTCCTGAGATCATTTGGGCAGAGCCCTGGTGGGGTGTACCTTGAAATTCTGCTGTGGGTGAGCAAAACCAAAGAGRTTTTAGAGATGTAAAGGGGAGATTTAGATTGGATATCAGGAAGAAATTSTTCCCTGTGAGGGTGGGCAGGCCCTGGCACAGGGTCCCCARAGCAGCTGTGGCTGCCCCTGGATCCCTGGCAGTGCCCAAGGCCAGGTTGGATGGGGCTTGGAACAACCTGGGATAGTGGAAGGTGTCCCTATCCATTGCAGGGAATGGAATGAGATGATCTTTAAGTTGCCTTCCAACCCAAACCATTCTRTATTCTCTGTTTCTATGRTTTGGGGCAAAAYCCCCTCTGTTGTAGAATGTGGGGAGGTTTCCCAGTCTGAGTTCTGAGGAAAGCCCAGAAGTTGATGTCCATCACAGGGAAACATTAAAAGCATCTGATCAGCACATCTTGTTCCAACTCAGGTCAATCAGGCTTCAGTTCACCCCAGAAAATCTCTGTTCAAATCCAGGCTTAGAATACATGGAGTAATTTCCCATTCAGGTTTTATCCTTGGGGGCATTCAGAAACATTCACCCCAGAAAGTTCCCAACAGCCACCTCTCTTTAAACATGCTTCTTCAAATCTTATTTTTCCATACTCATTTCTTAGCCCTTCTAGCTGAGACATTCAGATATTCTGCTCTTTTTGACCACACAGATCATTTCAAGCACATATTATTGCGTTGCTATGGTTATATTAGGATTGCAGTTTCCCTTTGTATTTGATTCAAACCTGAAATGAGTTCTTCCTACATAACCAGTTCTCTAATATATAGATATCACAATTGTGGGATTGGTTTGTTGGTTTGTTGGGTTTTTCTTGCAGCCAATATCAAACATGATTTCAACATTTCAATGTAATGGAAAGGCTGATGTGCCCCAGTCAATGYAAAATTCAATCTGCTCTCAGAAGGAAATTTTGTAATCAGTTACAATTTGGCTGCTTAACTTTTAGATGAGTAAAATTAGAGAAGATGGATGCTGGTAGAAGCACTGAAAATATGATATTTCCAAGAGAACACACTTTTGCAAGAGTACAGAACRTGAATCGTGAACAGTCATTGCAAAAAGGGGCCAAACAATTTAAACCCCTTTCATTTGGATTGATTTCTTAAATAACACAAATCCTAGCATCAGACTTGGGAGAAAGACCAATTTTTGCCAGAGATTCAAAATGCTGTTCCTTCCTGCTAAGGGGAAAATACTACCGGAATTAGCTATGAGACTCCTGCAAACTTTCTGGAACAAAGCTGAAGGAAAATGTGGATTGGCAAAGCAATTCAAAGAGCAAAGATTAATCTGAAAGGAAGATACAGACAAAAACACAAAACCCTTTAAGAGTCAGGCTTAAAATTAAGGGTACAAGAGCAAACATTAAGCATCTTTCTTGCACATCATCTTGGGATGGGAAAGGAATACAGAAGCACCACTACTCACAGTTGTTCCCGTCACAAGAACTTTACTCATTGCCTGGCCAGCATCCTTCCTCAGGGATGGGAGATGCAAGGATATCCTGTTCCATCTGCCTGCCTGGAGCTCATTTTCCACCAGTTGCTGGGGTGGGATAGTCCCAGCACCAGCCTGAGTGCCCAGGCAGGGCTGCTCCATCCCAGGGTCTTTGGAGAGTGACCCCTGGGGCTCTTGGGGTCTCCTCTTTGTGCTTCAGGCTGGGAGGCCCTGGCACAGGGTGCCCAGAGAAGCTGCCCCTGGATCCCTGGAAGTGTCCAAGGCCAGGTTGGACAGGGCTTGGAGCACCCTGGGATGGTGGAAGGTGTCCCTGCCCATGGCAGGGCGTGGAATGAGATGATCTTTAGGGTCTCTTCCAACCCAAACAATTCCATTTYTCCAGTGCAAAACCCCAGAGCTCCTTCTCTTCCATCATTCCAGCTCTGTGGTGCTCAACACCACCACCTCCCATCCCAGCCTCCCTCCAGGCCCTCTTTTGGGATCAGCCTGAGTTRTGAATAAAATAGGGGCACACAGTGCAGGAGGGATGCTGAAGGCAGCGCTGCTTTATTCCTTYCCCCATCTCCTCCTCCTTCTCAGTCGGGCTGTGTGAACACCCAGCGYCGATGCACGGGCTTCTCCTGCCCTCAGCTGGCTGCTCTCCGCAGTGCAAAGTGCTAGGTTTCCAAAATCCCAGCCCCTGGAAGTCAGGAGGAAGAGGAGAATTCACCCCAGCATCATTCAAGCACCGTTTGATGCCGCCCCWCTCTCCAATGAAGAGACACAACCAGAGCTGGCAGCCTCAGAGCAGGGAAAAGCTGAGCTTTCCATGATGGGCTGTGTTAATTCTTGATTCCAGCGTCACAGCTAGCAGGGAAAGCACTGGAAATGCTGGAAGAGCTTAGAAGACAGAGGTCTRATTTGTAAAATGTTGGTGGTAGACAGGGAAAGAGGGATTTACCCTTGATAAGGGGGTGAGTAGTTGTGGGAACCCAGGACATCTCTMTGGCTGTYCTGGACTGCCAAGACCCCTGCCAGGGGGCTCAGAAGCCCTGGCACAGAGCCCAAGGTGCCCCTGTGATTTTGATTATGACCCATGGAGCAAATTACCAACCTTATATGAAGATCTGCAAGCCACAACAGTTTAAGTAGAACGATAGTGAATTTATCACAGGGTGGAAAAGTAGATTTTGGGGTTTCTGGTATGRGGGTTCAGGAGGCAAGATGGAGGGATCTGGGYRTGTCCAGCCTTTCTCCTTCTTCTTCTTGGSCTCCATCTTCTGCTGTGATGGTGGCACTTTCGGATTGGTTTGGAGTGGAAGCTCACTGTCTAACATAGGTGATAGGTATTGGGAAGTAATTRTAAAYATTGTACACGTAGTTTTTAGTATAAAGACATAACACYGCCCCGGGGGCAGGCAGAGTGCCTGGAACKGTCCTGCTGGACAGACCTTGGCAGGGCAGGAGAAAGAATTTTATAGATAAGATACAATAAACAACCTTGAGACCGAAAAATGAAGAGCTCTGACTCCTCCTTCGACCACTCGGGCTGGGAAAGGAGAYTTTTAACAATCTCGGGTCGCTCTGACCAGCAAGAGATCCCAACAAGTAGTGTGGGCTCCCAGAGCACAGCGTGCTAAACTGGGTGGGATCAGCTCCTGGGCAAGAGGAAGCGGAAAGAATTCCTTCCATAAAACAGGATATTTAATGAGGTCAGTTAGTCTGGCACTGCAACCATAAAATCRCAGAATATCCTGAGTTGGAGACCTACAAACATCATCCAGTGCAGCTCCTGGCCCTGCACAGACACCMCAGCAATCCCACCCTGGGCATCCCTGGGAATGTCRTCCARACTSTCCTGGAGCTCTGGCAGCCTTGGGGCTGTGCCCATTCCCTGGAGAGCCTGGGCAGTGCCCCACTGTGACAGTGGTCACAGGGGTTCTTGGATCAGGGAGGAGACGAGAATGTTGACTCCATGTTTCAGAAGGCTGCTTTATTATTTTATGATATATATTACATTTAAACTGTACTAAAAGAATAGAAGAAAAGGTTTCATCAGAGGGCTAGCTAAGAATGGAAAGGAATGATAAGAAAGGCAGCATCTCAGACTCTCTGTCCGAGCCAGCTGACTGTGATTGGACATTAATTAGAAACAACCACATGAGACCAATCACAGATGCACCTGTTGCATCCCACAGCAGCAGATAATCAATGTTTACAATTTGTTCCTGAAGCCTCTCAGCTTCTCAGGAGGAAAAAATCCTAATGAAAGGATTTTTCATAAAATGTGTCTGTGACACCCCACCACCCTCYGGATGAAGAAACTTTTCCTGATATYCAACCTAAACCTCCTCTGGCCCAGCTCCAGCCATTGCCTCAGGCAGCATCACTCAGACCATGACTGAATTAGCACCAATGCTCTTATTTAATGTCACTGTGATGTCATGGGACTGAGAGGACATGGTGCACCCTCCTGGCTGCTTGTGGGTYCACATGTAAATTAGTTTAATGATTATAAAGTGCCTGAAAGTTTTTCTGAGCAGATTCCCARGAAAATGGAAGTGTCTTTCAGGTGGGTTTTGCCCTTGTTGGGTTGTTTAGGAAACTTGTCAACTTCTCTTTCTGCAATAAAGCTTTGTGTGGGTTGTGAACTCAACAGAGTCAAAAATCCATAATTACAACATCTTCATCTTCCTCAGGGCTCATTTGTTTTCCTCACAGATCATGGGAGAAGCCTTTCCCCCATGCCTCAGTTTCCCTCACCTGTGAAATGAAGATGTTCTGCTTCTCTTACAAGCACRCCGGGGTAACCAGTGGAGACCTGGCCTGGCTCTGCCCTTTCTAAGGACTTTCATCTTTCTGCAGATGTGCAATGGATAGAGGCTCATCCCTGTCTGATTCCTCATTTCTGCAGAGGAGAACTGATGGCTTTTCCTCCTACAAAGACCTCACYTGGATCAGCTGATATAGTAACTTCTTCAAGCTAGATCTAATAAGCTTTTGGAGRTTTATAACACACTCAAGATAGCTCAGCTACTTTTGGAGGCATAAAAATCGGCAGGATGGCTTCTGTTGCAGTGTTGGCAACGAAAAGGTTTAATAAAAGGCAAAATAACCAACAGAGAAAAACTGAACCAGGTGCCAGACATTCTTGCTTCTGGTAAAACACCTCACAAAAGCCATTAGTTTTTTTGTTCACTCCTTCCTCTAGGTAATTACCTAGGTGAGACTTTTTAGCTTCTGTYCAATTAACTATCTTTAAGTTTGAGGTGAAGTCCCCWGTGATGGTGTTTGCAGGGGTCTCAGGTTGAGGGAAGAGATGAGGATCTGACTCCATGTTTCAGAAGGCTTGATTTATTATTTTATGATATATATTACATTAAAACTATACTGAAAGAATAGATGAAAGGATTTCCTCAGAAGGCTAGCTAAGAATAGAAAAAGAAGGAATGATAACAAAGGTTTGTGGCTCGGCTCTCTGTCCGAGCCAGCTGACATTAATTAGAAACAACCAACATGGGGCAATCACAGATCCACCTGTTGCATTCCACAGCAGCAGATAATCAATGTTTACATTTTGTTCCTGAGGCCTCTCAGCTTCTCAGGAGGAAAAATCCTAAGGAAAGGATTTTCCATAAAAGATGTCTGTGACAGTCCCCTAAGCCTATGAGSTGTCTTTTTCACCCAATCAAAAAGAGAAACTTCTGAGCTTCTTTCCTTTGGAGAAGACAAAGAATAGTTTTGTCCATCAACAAAGAGCACACTCCYATCATCAGCCACAGAAGAGTCTGACACAGAAGGGTCCCTGCACTCAGCTGTGCTGTATTTTCATCCCRTCTGCCCCCACCAGGCATGTCTGCACAAGAACAGGAACATTGCTGTGTAAGAAGCAGCTGAGATCCTTCCCTACAGCTTCCCAATGCAGGATTGTCACCAAGGAGAGGAGAGGACAATGTCCATCAGTGCCAGGGGTTGTAGGCAGGAGTGGCTGCCACCACTTTTCCTACAGCTGTGTCCCTGCTCCCCTCTGCCAGCACCTCCTGCCCTTCTGGAGATCTCATAAAGTGAAGGGAGAAAACGTGAAGATGTCCTTGGGGGGCAGGAGAGGGGTGYTGAGGAGGGGAACAAAAGCTGCTCCACCTGGATAAGCAAAAAACTGCTTGGGGATGCCATGAGCATCTTGTGCTGGGGACACAGCTGAATTTTCTCCAAACAAAGGCTGCATTTTCTACCCTTTGAGGGTGGTAAAGCCCTGGCACAGGGTGCCCAGAGAAGCTGTGGCTGCCCCATAATCCTTGGAAGTGTCCAAGACCATGTTGGAAAGAGCTTCAATATGGAATTTTGAATGTGTCCCTTGGAACTGGATTCTTTAAGGTCCTGTCCAGCCCAAACTGTTCTGTGGTTCTGTGGTTTTTGGAGGCTTTTCCCATGTCTGTTTTCAAGGGTACAGCAGGACACAGCAAGGTAACAGCAAAGGCAGAGGTTACAGAGAAGTTTCAATACCTTTGGGAAAAAACCCAATCCTGTTTCTTCACCACAGCACCTACTGAGATGTGATCTTGCTTTGCTTTGGGAAACTTCTTTGATTTTTTTTTCATTTTGTGGTTTGGAGGGGGGGATTGTGTTGGATTTTTCTTTGGTTTTAATTTGACCAACACTAATTCAGAGTGTTTCTTTCCTAGATGAACTTTGGGAGAGGGCTATTCCTTCACTCACCTCTTGAATCCCCAGTGTCCCTGGCTGGAATGCAGATGTGACCCAGGGAATGCCCCTCCAGAGTTTCTCTTTCCTAGGGAATCCCCCAAACTTGGGAAAGCCAGATGTTAGAAAGGAATGTTTTGCCAATTCCACCACGCGAGGGCAGCCTCTTCCACCTTCCTGTGTCAAAAATCTTCCCAAATCCAGGCTAAAAGGCTCTTTAGTTTGTTTGAGGTCCCTAGATGATAGTATTGCTGCGGTGACACCGGCTGCTGGATGATTTTCAACGTGAGATGTACAAACAGTTGGACTTGGTGATCTTAAAAATGCCTTCCAACCTAAATGATTCAATWATTCTATGAAATATTGTTCTATTATATTAAACGAAAATAAAAATCATCACAGGGCTTTCAAAAAGGATGCCTGGAGCTACAGGAACATTGCTTAAGGACAGAGTTGAAAGTRCTCCCACACCTCAAACTGTGACCACTGAAAGCACGGGGTTAAAGCAAATGAAATAACTACAACGACTGATGAGTCCTGTGTGAGTAACACTGAATTCCTGGCCAAGTCATCTCCAACAGGCACAAACCTCATTCCTCTGGCTCTTACATCAAGAGCCACCACGTACAGCAGATAAATAAAAGCTGATTCTTGCAACCCAGAGGCAGCAGCAGATTTATCAGCGGCTGTTTGCTGGAGTCACTGCTGTGTGGGCAGACAACATCCCACTGAAGGCGTTGAATTACACACATATTTTGCCCTGGGTTGTGTCCTCTTCTTGATTTGTGCACTCACAGCCCAGTGGAGGTAAAGGAGCTGCTTTCCCAGAGCAGAGAGCAGCAGGAGGAGCCAGAGTGGTTAAAACCCTGCTGTCTCCAAGCTGGCAGCCCTGGGTGTGGATRCCAGCCTTGCAGCCAGGATCTCTGGAGAGGAGGAATAGCAGTGGCCATCATGAAGTGAATTGTTTCTGTGATCACTCCTGAAGGACTGCTCCCAGATTYCTCCCTGAGGTGCCTGTAAAGAATTTTATGATGAGTTATATTTAAACTCTGTGTTACAGGATTCCTCCTTCCCCTCTCCAGACAGAAATAGTGTTTTCCCATGGACTGAGCCTTCATCTAGCAGAGCACTCAGCATCCTCCTGGGCTTGGCACAACCCAAACACAGCAGGTTGGCCAAAAAGCCCAGAGCCCACCCTGATGAACAACCACAGCCTGTGCAAGCTGAATTTGTGCAGAAAATCAAGCCTTGAGCTTGATTCCCCAATGCCTCAGCTCTGCAGGCTGTCCCAGCAAGTTAATCAGGAGGATTATCAATTTACACCCACTTTGCTTGAACATGAGCAATTGACTATYAGAGCAGGAGTGAATTTGGCACCAGCCTTAACATATTAAGCAAATTAAGAGCTGGGATAAAAATCATTATATCTGACAGAGCAATTTGTGCATCAGAAGATGGTGTGCTTTTAATTCGTTGGCAAGAAGGAGGGGGGAAAGGGGAGCATCCATTCTCTGCAAACCCAAAGATAACTGGGTGTGGTTTATTCTGGTGCCAACCCTTCCAAATAAGAAATAAATAATCAGGCAATTGGCACAAAAAGATAAATATGTAAAAGAAGAATCGGCCGTTTATTGCAGAGAAATTTGTCCTCTTATCCTGGCACCACGCTGAGGGAAAATGTGGGATGAGATAAAAGCAGGTTAGCTCAGGACACCCCAGGAGAGGTTTGCTCAGGATGGAAGAAGAGCTGTGAAAACCTCTCCTACTGGACACCCTCATGGCCCAACCAGAGGGGACCAGGGCATGGAGAGATTTCYAGGGTGGGAGGAAAGGCTGGGTGATGGAAAGGTGAATACTGGCATTCCCTTTGATGCAGCCTGGGRCCTCAAATGACAGAGATGACACCTTGATTTCCACCTCACCTGCTCTTCATCTGTGTGGCAGGACATTTATCAGCCTGAATCACAGAATGGTTTGGGTTGGAAGAGRCCTTAAAGATCATCCAGTCCGACCCCCTGCCATGGCAGGGACACCACCCACTATCCCAGGCTGCTCCAAACCTTGTCCATCCTGTCCTTGGACACTGCCAGGGATTGGGCAGCCACAGCTGCTCTGGGCACCCTGTGCCAGGGCCTCACCACCCTCACAGGGAAGAATTCCKYCCTAATATCTCATCTWAATCTCTCCTCTTTTAGTTTAAAAATGTTTCCCCTTGTCCTATCACTATCTGCCTGTGCAAATTCAGTCTCCCTCTTTCCATAACCCTCTTTTATAAGTACAGGAAGGCCACACTGAGGTCTCCTCAAAGCCCTCTCTCTTCTCCATGCTCAACAACCCCACTTCTCTGTCTGTCAAGATAAACACTGCAGCTTTGTTTATACTAAAAAAACCCCAAAACTTCTACTTAAGAAATATTTTCTACCTAAGACCTATCTGTGTTCACAGGTGCTGCATGACATTGAATGGGTTCTGCAARTTAGAGCAGGTAAATTTGGAGTGATAGGGAAAAAAAAGCAAATGGATGGGTTATTATACCACCATTGTGAAGGGCATGGAGGAAAATTAATAAACCTGTCCATCAGAGCAGCTGCTAGGTATCTWCATGCCTCTGCCCTTTTTTTTATGATGTCCCTTCAAGTCTGAGACCCCACTGAGGACTGCTTTGAACCTACAGGCCGTGACAGGGAATTTCTGGGAGGGTCAGTGCAGAAGTGCCCTCTGACAAAAAGGACACAGGACTCTGCCACAGCAGCTCTCTGTGCTACCCTTTTGATTCAGGGGGTAAAATAACCCAAAGCTGGTTTAGAGTTTAATGYTCTTTCTGCAGGGGCGGCAAGCAGCACGAGGGCTCTATGAAAGGAGTCTCAGAGCCTCTGCAGCACCAGGTGCTTTGACAGAGCAGAGCTGAGTTGGACAAGACACCAGCAGAGTTCAAACCAAGCTGCCCTGAGAGTCAGAGCTTCCCCCCAGCTCACTGCTCCTGGCCAGGGGTTTTCTCCTGCATTCAGGTAAGATAAGGGACAGGCAGAGATGGCCAGGTATGGGGCAGCTGCTGAGATGTGATGCCTTGGAAAGCAGAGGGCATGGCAGAGGGGGTTGGCAACCCACTGGTTTGGTTTTCCCAGTTCTCAATAATGATCTTGAAAAGATTCCATCCGCCTTTCTCAGACAGGCTGAGAGAGTTGGGAGTGTTCAGCCTGGAGAAGAGAAGGCTCCAGGGAGACCTTAGAGCCCCTTCCAGTGCTTTAAGGGGCTCCAGGAGAGCTGGACAAGGGTCTGGATGGACAGGGCAAGGGGGGATGGCTCAGTGCTCTCAGAGGCCTTTTCCAGCCTTAATGGTTCTATGGCACATGTGGCATGGGCATTCCCCAGACACTCCCACTGCCTGAGGAGGGGTATCTGGAGGATGCTGCTGATGTTGGAGTGGTGGGATGGGGTCCTGAAGGGTCACATTGTGTTCTCTGGTGCACTGCAGCCATCCCCAGTCTGCCTTCTCGTGCCTGTGCATGCTGAAGGATGGGAACACCTCCATGTTTTTTTTATAGAATCACAGAATGGTTTGGGTTGGAAGGGGCCTAAAGATCATCCCATGGACAGGGACACCTTCCACTGTCCCAGGCTGCTCCAAGCCCTGTCCAACCTGGCCTGGAACACTGCCAGCGATGGGAATCCACAGCTTCTCTGAGCAACAAGCAAGCCAAGATTTCTATTTTTCTTCATCTCCTGACACCAAAGGGGAGTTGTTCATTTTTTGCTTCTGTACCCAAATCCTTCTCTTCCCCACACTGGCTCCTTGGCCAGGTGAAGGCTGTGAGGAGAAGGCCTCTGGAGCTGTACTGCTTTAGGAAGCATCTAAAACCCCTTCAAACCATCTCAAAGCACATTGAGGCCACACAGGCCTCAGAAGAGATCTCCTCCTTTTAGGAGAAGCTGCCTCACACTCAGTGCCAAAGGAGGTGGCAAATGAAGAGAGAAAAAAAACTTTAACTCTGTAAACTCGTAAATCACCAAAGTCCTAAAAGAGAAGGGGAAAAAAAAAAAAGGCAAGAACCCAACATGGCCTTTTTGGTTTGCAGATAAGCAGAAAGTTTGGCAGGAAGGAGATTAGGGCTTTTTCCAGTGCACCTCACGGTCGATAATTCCCACAGCAACAGAGCTCCAGGCTGCAAACAGCCACACGTGTTCCCCTGCAGAACATGGGAGAGAGCAGAGGGGCAGGGGACAGCTCGTGATTAACTTTGCTGACCCCAGGGGAAGGTCCTGACTGATCCTCTTCACACATCTTCCTCTGGAGAAGCATTTTTGCCGTCTTTGTTAATTTAGAGTTTTTGGAAGCCYCCCTGATGCTTCCTGGGAAACTCCAGCCTGACTCTATCAGCTCTTGCCAGCAGCCAAGGGTTGTTATGGTTAATAACAGTAGAAAACTGTCAAAGGCACACACAAGGAATTAAGTTGTCATCAACATTTAAAAATCAACGTTAGGCCATGGGAAGGATGGGGGAAGAAGAYGACGGTTGTACGATATCTGCAGCTTCTCACTCTCTCCACAGTTCCTCCTGGGGTGGCCTAGATCCATCCTGAAAATAAACTTTTAAAACTTTAAATTAATTTTAGAAAGTAATTAAAAATAATAATTTTAGTATCAAAAAAAATTAGAGACATTTCATAAATAATTTAAATTATTAACTTTCTAAGTCATGCTTTGTGTCACCAGAGATCCCCAGAGTCCTGCCAGACACCAAAGTGCCACTCAAAGGATGCAAAGGTCTCCCATGGTCTTGTGCCACATCTGCCACTCCTCTGTGGACACTGGAGGTGCTCTGGGACACCTCCAGTGACATCAGCAGTGTTCAGGTAGCTTGGTCAAGTCCCTGCAGTTCTTCCTGGGACAAAAACACCAGAGAACCAAGTGAGGGACAACAAATGTCACCTAAGTACCAAGTCATAGGATGAGAGGGAATGGCCTCAAGTTGCACCAGGGAAGGTTTAGGTTAAATACTGGGGGTAAAAAAAAATCATGGAAAGAGTTGTAAAGGATTGGAACAACCTGCCCAGGGAAGTGGTGGTGTCACCRTCCTTGGAAKTGTTACAAAACCATGTGGATGAGGCACTTGAGGACATGGTTTAGTGATGAGCATGGTGGTGGTGCTGTGTTGATGGTTGGATTTGATGACCTTAAAGGTCTTWTCCAACCTAAATGAGTCTATGAAATGGAAAGGACCAGGTTTGGTGGATAAACACAGCAATAAATTAAAGCAGAGTTAATTGGAAGGAGATCCAGAGCAAAGAGTCCCCCTGCTYCATGAAGCATCTTCCCACTGCCCACCAGGGTTGAGCCTGGGGATGCAGGAGGCCAGAAGGGAGAAGCAGCAAAAATTCTCTAAAATAAAGCATCTCTTTCCAGGCTGTGTGCTCAGGGCTGGGGGAGGGAAGAGAAAAGCCCTCATGACTCCAAGGAGGATCTCACTGTGTAAATCAAGGGTGAGAAGAGCAGCTGGAACTGCACAAGTTCCTTAAGAAGGTGTTTGTCCCACCTCTGCAAGTCTTTGTGCCCCCCATTCCCACAGTGAACACAGGAGGATGGACCCTCCAGAGCYCCTCCTGTCCATTCCTACATGTCCAAAGCYCCTCMTGTCCATTCCTACATGCCCAAAGCTCCTCCTGCCCATTCCTACGTGCCCTGGCCATGGTGGAACTCCCACCCCTCCAGCCCAGTGCCCCCAGGAAGCTCCATTCCATCATTCCTCACATCCCTGACTTCCACAGGTGACAGGTGAAGCAGAGACAGGGAAGGGGACTGTGGACATGCCTTCTCCTCTTGTGGGGGTCCCAGTTGCCAGAGTCCCAGCTGTGGGCTTCTCTGGGTCTGGATTGAAGGCACTTGAGATGGCAGTTCACGTTCAGACTCAGGTGTTTATTGTTTTTTATCAGTAAAACAGTCTCACTACTGTGAGTTCTGCAGCTTTTCATTAGAAGGCACAAAATGGCCAACAATCTCTTGGTACAAGGTCTTTTAAGACTGAGGTATCCAATTCAGAACTGACRCCTGGATTATTTTCCCTTTTAACCCAAAAACTGATCCCACAGAGCTGCAATGGGGACTTTTCTGCCCAATTACAAAATGCCACCCAAACCCATGGAGAAGAAGGAAGAAGAAGCATGAAGAAGAAACCCAGGATGACAYCCTGTGCCCTCCATCTTGCTTCCATCCACAACATACTAAAAATCCCAAAACTTCAATTTCTCACCACGTGACACACCTRCACTASTCTCTATAATCTGTTTCACAYTTTTGTKKATTCCAGTCCATCTTGAAGTCTGGGAAACTTTCTCCATGAATGAGGGTCAAAGTCAGTGCTGCCCTGGGGGGTCAGGGCACCCCAGAGCAGACAGAGGAATATTCCCAGTGCCCTGGGTTTCCACACCCTCTGGCAGTGGGGGGTATTTCCCTATCAGGAGCTGATAAGATCTGGGCAGAGCTCTGCTCCCCACAGCATTCCTTGCAGGAGGGAGCTGCAGCCAGCAGGGAGTGGTGGCCCTGGGGACAGTGACAGGCTGTGGGATGTCGGCTCACACTCCATCCCTGGAGCAAGCCCAGCCCTCCACAAGGCACAGATGGCTCCTCTCCGTCATCTGACCTCATTGTTTAATCTGACCTGATCCGGTGCTCTCATCTAACTCCACTTTAATCACCACTACGAAGCTGGGATTGTTTCCCTGGGCTCCTCYCTGAGTTCCTTCCCTCTGAGGGCACACACAGAGCCCAGATCCAYCCTCCATCCCAGGGGACACCTTCAGCTGGCTCCTCTGTGGGGTTTGAGGGGTGCTCCCAGAGGAGATGCTGCTGCTCACAGCAATAAAAGGATGTTTCCATTTGGTGAAGGCAGCAGAAGTTTCTCTTATGGCTGCGACAGGACACAAGGGTTCCTAAGACCCTTGGCAATTTTTGATCAGGGCTTTTGTAGTGTTTGGGGGGCTCCTAAAAAAGGTCTGCTTGATCACAAGGCTRCAATTATAGAACARCAGAATGGTTTGGGTTGGAAGGGAACTTAAAGATCAGCCAGTCCCACCCCTGCCATGGGTAAGGACACCTTCCACTACCCGAGGGTGCTCCAAGCCCATCCAACCTGGCCTTGGACACTKCCAGGGATCCAGGAGCAGCCACAGYTTTTCCAGGTTTGCATCTTGACTCTGCATTACCTTGGTCAAGTYGCTCAGCTTTGGTGGCAGCAGCTAAACTTTTCCCAATTTCCTGCTCTGCTTTGTGTCCTGCTCCTGCTTTGACTGTCAGTTCATACAAAGTCATCAGAGGTGATTCCCAGCCCATCCTTGGGAGCCCTTGATGTGCATCCTTGGGAGGCAGCAGAGATCACAACCCCAGGGAGGCTGCAGTGCTCTCCAGTTGTGACGGTGTTCACAGGGGCTCTTGGATGAGGGAAGAGATGAGGATCTGACTCCATGTTTCAGAAGGCTGATTTATTATTTTATGATACATATTACATTAAAACTATACTAAAAGAATGGAAGAAAAGGCTTCATCAGAAGGCTGGCTAAGAATAGACAAGGAAAGAATGATAACAAAGGTTTGTGGCTCAGGTCTCTGTCTGAGCCAGCTGGGCTCTGATTGGCCATTAATTAGAGACATTTAACATGGGCCAATCACAGATGAACCTGTTGCATTCCACAGCAGCAGATAACCATTGTTTACATTTTGTTCCTGAGGGCTCTCAGCTTCTCAGGAGGAAAAATCCTAAGGAAAGGATTTTTCATAAAATATGTCTGCAACATCCAGTTTAGTTTATTTTTGCACGTTGAGACATCTCACCTCAGTTCTCCCTCTTTGAAAGTCTCAGCCCAGCCTCTCCAGGTCGAAATCCATGAATAGTGCAGCCAAGAAGCACCAAATGCAGCTGAGCAGGGCTGCAGACACCAATGAGTCCCAAATTTGTTCACCCAAATCAGGTCCCAGCCAGCTGTGGGACTCGTGGTGGAGCTGCCTGTACCCAGGGAAGGATTGCCCCACACCCCTTCCCTACAGCCMGAGGGGGTTTATTGCCCCCAGCCCCTCCTGCCCACAGCCTCAGAGGGTGGGAAGGGGCCTGGAAAGGTCACAGAGCCCATGACATCCCCCAAGGCAGGATCAGCTCTCCACTAGCCCCCCTGGCMGATGTTTGTGTAACCTGCCCTCCTGTAAAGCAAGGCCACGTCCTGCCCCCAGCCTCCTCCTCCTCCTCCTCCTCTCTCTGGGGTCACTCCCAGGATTTTCCCACRCTGTCTGGATTACACTGCATCCCCCCCAAGCTGCAGAGAGCCCCTCTGCTCTCAGCTGCAGCTCTTTTCCCAGACTGAACGAGGAGAAACAATTTGCTGATACCTTTGCAGCGTGGAAAAAAAATAAATTGAAAAAAATCCATCCCAGGCTGTCTTTGCCTCACATCAACACAGAGCCCCTAACTCACAGCCCTGTCAGCACCTGGGAGGGGATGTGGCTCTGCCAGGATCTGTCTGGCAGCAGAAGTGCTCCCAACTCTTGCAGAGGGAGATTCCCTGCAATCTGATGGTAAAAAGTGAGAATAAAATGTTGCTCCTTTTCTGTCTCTACCCCAGGCTGTTCTGGGATGATCCTTGCTCAGGTGCCTTGTTCCACTGTGGTCTCCCAAAATCTTCTGTTTCAATAAGTTTTGCCTCCAGCTCTCTCTGCAAGCCTTATGAAAGGGCACCGACAGCTTCACTCTGTGTTCCTCAGGTGAAGGTGGGTTTTGCAMAGCAAAGGTCCCACTTCCAAAACACCTCAGAGTTCTCCATCCACTCTCCTTCCACCATGGATAATTTTTTCCTCTAAATTAAAGAAAGTGGCAAGTGGAAGCAAATATTTCTGCCCAGACTGATGGCTGGTGCTAAAACTTCTGTCCAAGGTTAGAGCTGACCCTTTGGTATCTCAGCATTGATCCCCATGTGCTGCTCTGGGGCAGCATCTCCTCTTCCCCCTGTTCAAGCTTTGTCACTGCCTATTTTAAAGGCACTGCTGAAACCCTGCCCAAGACACTTATTTGCCTTCTGATGGGGAAGTTGTCCTATTTTGCCATTTTCCTCTGCAGTCGAGTGTGCTCCAACTGCAGTGTAGTTCTAGGAACTCCAAGACACACCATTACTGCAGCAGCTGGGGCTTTACATCCAAAACACACATGTGATCAAATTGAAAGGCTTAGCAACCCAATTCTTCCATTTCCTCTGGTATTACACTGACTTTCTGGCTGAAACAATTTTCACTGCAGTATCCCACCARTGAAACTGCTCCCAGATGCCTGAGCTTGGGCTGCAGATTTGGCTCTGAAGCCAGGTTTCCCAAAATGCTCCTGGTGATTTTCTACAGAGCTTGGAAATCCTGGAGGGTTTTTTTTTTCTTTTCTGTGTCAAGTTCACTTTATTTGATTTGGTAGGCTGAAAAGCAAAAGCTAGATCTCTCAGCAGCCCTATGTAAATGTTATTTAAATGTGCTGTCACGTTGGCCTCAGAACTGCTTGAGAAATACTCACTTATCTGCCCCCTTGGAAAGCTGTGCAATCCAGGGATTGCAGACAGGAGGATGATTTCTTGGTGCAATGCACCAAGGGATTTAAATGCTATGTGCTCTTTTAGTTCTGAGGCACCTCTTAATTAAGAACTGATTAAAGTTTGGGGATTATTTTGCAACATAATCGCTGTTTTGCAGGGACTGGTGCTCTGCCAGGGCCGGCTGCACGGGTTACACCCTGGGCATTCAGGGATCTCAGGCATCTGGGGCCAGGTTCTTTTAAAGGTAGATGTATTTAATTTGCAGAAGGGGTTTTACACCACTTCTTTATCCCTCAGCCCTGTGGCATGTTTGTACCCCACATGTGGCAGGAAAGGCACAGTTTGTGTCCCAGATGTGGCAGGAAAGCTGCAAGCTGTGCTTTGTTAAATCAGAGAATTATGGAGCAGTTTGGGTTGGAAGGGACCTTCCAAAGCCCCTCTAGTCCAACCCCTGTATTGGGCAGGGACATCTTCCACTAAACTAGGTTGGTCCAAGCACTGTCCAATCTGCCCACAAATCTTTCCACCTATAGGGTACCCACCATCTTTCTGAGCAACCTGTGCCAGTGTTTTACCATTCTAATTGTAGAAAAATTCTTATTTTTATATACATGGAACCTCTTTTAATTTAATAACATAATCCCTTGTCTGCCTGCTAAAAGGTCTCTTCCCCTCTCTCTTATAGGGCCCCTTTAGCCCTGGAAGGGACTCTTGGGTTTTCCTGGAGCCTTCTCTTCTCCAGGTGAAGATCCCCAGCTCTTCCAGCCTGGCTCCAGCCCTGGGAGCATCTTTGTGGCCTCCTTTGGTCTCACTCCAACACCTCCACATCCTTCTGATGCTGGGAACCCCAGGGCTGGAGGCAGCTCTGCAGGTGGGGTCTCACCTGAGCAGAGCACAGGGGGAAATTCCCCTCCCTGGACCTGCTGCCACGTGTGATGCAGCCCTGGACATGGAGTTTCCTGGCTGGAATGAGCAAACCCAGCCCTGCTGCCAGGAACCACAGGAACAACTCCCTCCTTTCCTTGCCTTCACCCATTTGATTCCAGCAAAGTTTGAAAATTTCTACCTTGGCA